>JBAMBI010001127.1:0-537105 GCA_037043535.1 Drosophila putrida
CTTGCAGTTCTGCTCGAGGAGTTTTAAAATGTACTCTACGACGTGGTACTTAGAGAACTGAGGCCAATTGTATCCGCCAACCATAGCTGCCAGAACTGGAGAACAGCTTGTAATTTTCTAGGCAAATATATTTATGTTTAAAATTTGGTATTAATAATTATTAAGGAATCTAAATTTTAAGAAATTCTCTTGTTAGATTAAACATAATAGTATTTCTGTTGTAAGTTACGACTTGTTAATTAGATATTAAAATGTTATTCATTAAAGATAGGATTTTAAGAATAAAAAAACTGAAAGGTGCCAGAACTGCAGAATAGCTTGTAATTTTCTATGCAAATAGATTTATATATAAAATTTGTTATTAATAATTATTAAGGAATCTAAATTGTAAAATTTTTTTTTGTTACATTAAACTAAATAATATTTCTGTTGTAAGTTACGACTTGTTAATTAGATATTTTAGATATATTTGTTGAAGCTTAAATGAGAATCTATCGATATTGATATATAAATAAAGACTTGCCACCTTTTGGCCATAGGCTGCGTTCTATGTTGAAAATTAAGCGACCGTTAAATTTTTAAAATGTTGAATTGGAATTTTTAATATGCGGTTTATTTTGGGTTTGTGCATGTATGTATGTGTGAGTGTTGTGCGCTTGAACTTGCAAGCGGCAACCGCATCAAGAAGCGAAAATGAGCTCAGAAATACCAGGCGCACAGCAATCAGTAGCAGATGGAAATTTCCCTTTAAGTGACGTCATAATTCCCTCACAATAATAAAGTTCAGTTACGCACTCTGACCCAGCAAGCAATTGGAATCGTCTTTTGATCAGAAACCCCATTACGAGTCTAATTCGAGTCATTTTGATGATTTAAAAACGATTAATCGCTTGTGCGATTAAAGCGCGACTCGAAAACGACTCGCATGTATGCCTTAAATATGATGAATCGCGCAAAATTTGAAGCAATCAAAAATTGAGCATTATAGCGATTGAAATATGCTTACTTCATCGCGATGTCGGCATGTACGACTATTTTGAACACCTTGGCGACTCAAAAGCGACTCACTTCCATGCTCAAAATATGATTGCATGCACGAAATGTAAAGCAATCACAATTTGAGCATGCAGATGATTGGAATATGCTTTGTATCATAAATGTAACTTATGGGCAATAATACCATGCCAGTCAATGACGCCTGATGGTCGTGATGTCTAAGACGCAGCACAAAACGAAAGGTCCCCGGTTCGAACCCCAGTTGGGTCAAAGAAAGGTAAATTCGTAATTTATAATAAATAAACATATTAACATAACACAATTGTAATACATAAAGATACACTGTTATACAAAATAATAAATAAATAATTAATAATTATAAATTAATAAATAAATAAAATGTTATTCTGATAACAAAAAAAGTAAAATAAATAAAATTTTTTTTTATTTTTAACAAAAAATTCGGCTCGAAAAAGACTCGCTTTTGATTGCAAATGCGGCTACACTGAGAACTATGCATGCGACTCAAAATTGATTGAAATATGACTATTTTCTGACTCGAAAAAGACTCGCTTTTGATTGAAAATACGAGTCGAATATGAGTCGAAACTGCGCTCACAAGCGACCCCCCAGAAGAGTCGCGTTCGGGAACCGTTTTCTCCCGAACGGAGTATCATTTTTGATCAGAAAATGAGCTCATATATGATCATTTTAATCAGATTGACGACTCGAAAAAGACTCGCTTGTGATACAAAATGCTTGCTGGGGAGTGGCTCGTAACTGCTTGCAGGTACCGTACACTGTATGCCTGTATGCGTGAGCGAATGACGGCTCTCAATGTGGAATATAGTTCGTCCTCTCTAGGTACGGCAGGCACACTGTATGACGGCTCTGTGGATTTCGTTCCATGCTTAGAGAGCGGTTGGTCCTAAATTAATGTAAGCTTGCAACCGATTCAGTTTGCATCTTAGCTTTGGGCTGATTGGACCGGGAAAATATGACCGCGGTAAGTTTTTGTTTGTGTGTTTGTGAATTTCCATGCATTAATTTGCAATAATTGCTCTACAAACTTAATATACGCTGCTCCCCGCCACTGCCAATATAAAAACGCATTATCAATTTAAAATATCAGTATACTTTATTCTTAAAATCCCATCTTAATGGAGTAACATTGAATTCATACTACTTTTTATTAATATAATTAAAATCTTAATAACTGTGTACCGCAAAATAAAAATTAATCTAGTAGTCATGTTGTTTATGAATTGTTTTCAACAATTTTTCCAAGACTCGCAGACTCCAAAACCTGTAATATAAATATAAATTAATAAATATGATATAAATATGAATATATAAAGCAGTGTTGCAAACAAAATTGATTATGAAAATCTCACTTAAAATTAAATTTTCATTTTGAATTATTATAATTTCTTCTTTAATTAAAGAATAAACTTAAACTTAACATAACTTTTCTAATAATAATCTGTTATTCCCCTTTTACAGCTACTATGACACGTTCCTGCCGAAGGATAGCAATAGGATTTACAGTTGGCCGAGCTAAAACCTCGTTGGGGAGTGCCAAGGTTAAGGTTCTCCGCTGCCAAGTTGATCAGTCTTGGATCAATGGAAGAATGTACCTAACTGTAAGTAAAACATTGATTAAAAACATCATATCTGATATATAAAATACATATTGATTAAATAAATTCACTTTTTCTTGCAGTTCTGCTCGAGGATTATTGAAATCTGCTCTACGATGTTGGACTTAGGAAACTGACGCCAATCAAAGCTGCCAAAACTGGAGAACAGCTTGTAACCAGTTGGACAAATAATTATAAGAACAAATATAACAAAAACTAAATTGTAATACATTTGTCTTAATCTATCGAAGCTAATAAATAAGGTTTCTGTTTAAAATTACTGTATATTAGTATATTTTTTGTTATCTCAATGTTATTCGTAAAACAAGGATTTAAGAATAAAAGAAACTATATTTTGAAATATATAATTATACTATGCTATGTACATTTAACTTTATTTTAGGATAATACTATTATTAAACTGTAAACTTTAGCTTAAAGCTAGTATAGATCAATTGTTATTTATACTATACTATGTATACTTAAGTTTATTTTAAGATAATACTATTAATAAACTGTAAAAATTAGCATAAAGCTAGTATAGATTAATTGTTAATTATACTTTACTATGTATATTTATCCTTGTTTTAATATAATACTATTATTAAACTGTAAAATTTAGTTTAAATTTAGCATAAACAAATTGTTATTCATTAAGGATAGGATTTTAAGGATAAAAAAACTGAATTTTTAAAATTAAAACATGTTTTTTCATTGGTTGGTTGGCAAAATTCAAATTCAAATTTAACGATCATTTTTAAATTCAACGGTCGCTCAAAGTTTTACTCTCGGGGAAATATGACGTCACGCTCAAAAAACTGAAGGGAAATTTCGACCTGCTGCTGATTTCTGTTCGCCTGGTATTTCTGCGCTCATTTCCGGATTTTCGGGTCGGTTGGGGCTGGCAAGCTCACACACCCACCCGCACACAAACCCACGGGTACATGCTGCACACTTGGCAGCGGCGTCAGTTTCCTAAGTCCAACATCGTAGAGCAGATTTCGATAATCCTCGAGCAGAACTGCAAGAAAAAGTGAATTTATTTAATCAATATGTATTTTATATATCAGATATGATATTTTTAATCAATGTTTTACTTACAGTTAGGTTCTTTCATTGATCCAAGACTGATCAACTTGGCAGCGGAGAACCTTATCCTTGGCACTCCCCAACGAGGTTTTAGCTCGGCCAACTGTAAATCCTATTGCTATCCTTCGGCAGGAACGTGTCATAGTAGCTGTAAAAGAGGAATAACAGATTATTATTAGAAAAGTTATGTTTGGTTTAAGTTTATTCTTTGATTAAAAAAGAAATTATAATATTTCAAAATGAAAATTTAGTTTTAAGTTAGATTTTCATAATCAATTTTGATTGGAATTGGACTTTATTAATATACAAACAGCTGCAAAAAGGTAGTACTATAAAAGATTAAAATTCGACAAGTTAACTATAATATATATTATTATTTTATTTATAAAATGCCATATATGGCAAAAAGGTGTTGAAACCGTGTTGATTTTATATAACTTTTGATATTTTTAGCGTTCTTTGATTTAGTTGATTTGTTGCTCCCTCAGTCATTCCCATTTTTTTGAAATTCCTTGTTTAAGCTCTTTTCTTACATTTTGTCCATAAACAACAAATAATTGTATATTTTTACATCTTTATTTTTAAATATAAATAGCATACAGTAATAATAATGTAATATTAAGATTTAAGAAATAATGGCACACTCTAATTGTGGTACAGTGAACGCTTGTAAAAGAATTAGGATTATAAACTTAAGCAAAGTTGCCATTTTAAGTTAGAATTTTAAACAAACGCTTTATTAGCGAGCGATCACTGTAGTACACTTTTGATTATCATTAAGTACAATATGTAAATTGTTTTGTGTGCTGTTTGATTAAATACATTACATATATCATTGAAATTGATTTCGTATATGTGCTTAAAGGCTAAAGTTAACAAATGCACAAAGTACATTTAATACTTTTTTTTTAATTAGACCGGATCAACCAGCAGTATAACAAACTCATGAAGTACAGAGAGGAATCCATTAGATAATTTAAGCATAAATTAATAGATAAATTTACAAATCATATAAGGACTACACATTTAAAGGGATTCCCCTCGACATAAAACATACAACATAATTGAACAAGGATAAGAAGTGGGAAGACTAACTACAGACCTTACTACAGACTACAAAGTGAATTAGCCAAGGCACAGTACAAAGTGGTTAACATGGATCAAGGATATATAAAAAATAGTCTCTTATGATTCGCATGTATAATTTACAAGGGGTGTTTGGTTTGTGCGGTGCTTTATACGCAATACGCAGCAGGCACCTCGAAGATAATGTTGCCAGCTGCATGACGGAAGTTGGGAATCTCTACATTGGATGCCGCCTCGACGACAATGGTACGCGCCTTCTCACCTAGTCGACAGGCAATGTTTGCACCCACATTAACACGCAGTTCGGTGCCCGTGACGCTGGAAGAGGAATGGAATTGAAATTAAATGAAAGACCAAGAGAAGCTAGGGATTGTCACTTACTCGTAGTACTTTTTGCACACAATGCCCACCAGTTCACCAATGCGATCCTCTCGCAGTGGCGCCGTCTCCCCTTGTAGTGCAAAGACCAGATCGTTATTTTTGGGCGAATGGAAGACAATCAACTGATCCCGACCAGGTGTAATGCTAATGGATGTTAGCTACAAAATAAAACATATTTTGTGTTAACAGTAGTTTCAGAAGACTGAAAGAGATCACTGCCTACCTCCTTGATGGCAATGGAACGCTGCATATCGCGGAACTTCTTTTTGATTCCTTCGAGTTTGTAGATGTTGGTGTCGGTGACGATGAAGGCGCGATCCGCCTGCTTATTGCGTCTATTGAATTTCTTGGCAAAGCTGGAGAAGAGCACCTGACGGAAGCCAGCACCTCCAACTCCACCGCTGTTCTTCAGGTTATCCACATTTGCTCTGTAGGCATCGTAGCCGCTGTTGTCCTGTGAGTTGGCCAAATAGTCACCCAGCCACTTGCGCTGTTGTCCCCAATGAGGACGACGACCGGCAATTGCCGTGGCCGCAATGATCTGCAACCGGAGTTGAGGCCACTCGCTACGTGGATATTTACGTAGTATCATGTAGGCACGCCAGAAGTCAAAGATGCGATGCAGCTTGGCCTCGGCCTTGCGACCGGCCAATGGAGGCTGTGGCCATTGAATACTGCGTCCATAATCCCGTTGCTGTTTGGCATGACGGAAACGTTGAGCCAACTCATGGACATAGCTGCGCAACTTATAGGTCTTGTAGGCCCGCATAATAGCCATGGCAGCCTTCATCTTCTTGTAGTTGCGACGGGCGATCCAACCACGCACCTGTTTCTGCAACAAGGTGACAATGTGGGGTATCATCTCGTTACGCTGCTGCTCCAAGGCGAACAGTGTGCGTGGCGAGCGTATAAAGATTTTGGTGTGTCCATATTTCACATCCTGGGCAAAGCCCTTCTCCTCGATGAGTACACGGACTCCATCGCGATCGCTGCCAGCACGGAAATTGGGCCATGTGTATTGTGAGATCATCTTGTAGCGCAAGAGGAACTTGTCATAACGCTGGCGATGCACGAAGCCAGCACGACGAACCCTCACATTCTCGAGAAGACCCAGATAACGCACCTGATGTTGGACACGCTCCTCATCAAACACTGAGGAGCTCTTGATGTCATTGGGCTTGATGCACCGCACATAGAAGGGTTCCTTCTTCAATAAAGTTGCAACCAGATCGGCCATCGATCGCTGGAAGAGAGTGCCAGCGGTTAGAGGACGCTTTGTGGTCTTCTTAATGTCCTGAGCACCCTCAGGCCACATTTCGCTGAGATTGGCATCCTTGGAGTTGTGCAGCAGACGCTTAAAGTCCTGGTACAGTGTATCCCTGTTCTTCTCAATGAATCCATTGATGTTGTAGATGACATCGCCGGCATAGTGTGTGATGCGGAAATCCTCACGATGCTTCAGCTCCTTGTCCGTTGGTTTTAACTGGCGGCTTGTGTAATGAGGATGCTTGCTCAGGTTCTTGTCCATGGCACCCAACAAGGTGTCATCGGTGACATTGCCCACACTCAAACAAGCCTCATCCATGATGGCAATGATGCCCTTGTGCGGCTGCTCCACGAGATCGCAGATAATCTGTGAAGAAGATTAACGTTTCAATTAAAGTGCCTGGCAAGAGTTGGGATTCCATTACTTACCTTGTTGTTGAAATAGTCAATGTTGGTCCACTCGATGCCCTCGCGTTGATATTCCTCCTGCTCTTGCTTCAGCACCAGCTCTGCAAATGGGAAATATCTGTAAAATCTCTGATATTTTCGAAAACAGCTATGTTTAAATGTAGAATCAACTTAAAGATCAAAGTGGGGATGATATTTTGAACATTTTACTAGACCTATCGGAATTACTTGTATAAATCTCCTTCTTGGGAACCTTACCTATGAAGAGTTGCTGCAGCTTCTCATTGCAATAGTTGATGCAGAATTGCTCGAAGCTATTGGAATCAAAGATCTCAAAGCCATAGATGTCAAGTACTCCAATGACCGAGTTGAATCTCGCCTGAGTCTTGCTACCTCGGAAGAGTATAGCACGATTTATACGGGATATGATCCAGGTGAATAGACGATCATAGATGGCCTTGGCCAACGCATCCTTGCCATACTCGGCCTGTGTGGCATCATGATCCTTCTTCATTACATTGCCACCAGCGGCAATTGTGCGTTTGGTCAATGAAGCAGACAGTTCAGTTTCCGTGACTTGCAACAACTTTGCTGCCGACTGCAGATGCGATTTGTTGGTAATCACCAGCTCGTCCTCAATCGCTAAAAGCAGAAGAAAATTAGGCTTAATTGAATATGAAAAAATTAGTCTAAACTCACTTTGAAACTCCACATTGCCCAAATGCAAAACAGATGCAATTGTACGCCAAATGGTCTGTACTTCATCCGCTTGGAAGCCCAGCGTCTTGAAGGCATTGCAGGTGCCCTTGTAGTCGGACTTCTCGGTTAGTATATCCATGCTGCCTTGGTTCAGGTAATGATACTTTGAAGTCTCCTTGTGCAGATCATATTGACGCAACTCGTTGTCGTTGGCGCCACGCAGAAGCTGTAAAAAATAAGAGAAAAGTCAGTCATTGGTCGATATAACGAAAGTGAGTCGAAGATGCCCTATAATTTTTGAACATATCAAGAGTTTGTCATGAGGTTTAACTTTATAATTTTAAATTTTAATGGGCATGGGTTATAGTATACTCATAATTATGGTTCACGCTTGGCACAGTTCATGTTTGGAGTGTCTATGTCCAAAATGAATCCTCAACTATTTAGTACAGCAGACAATTAGCAAACTTGTTAACCATAATTGAACTTCCGCTTTAATTGTCACCATTTCTGAGTAACCGAAAGCGAGCTATAGAATTTCATTGCAAAACAGATAAAAATAAAACAATGTATGAAGTACTAAACATTGTTTATAAGAATATGAATATACTAAAGCAAATGATGAAACCTTTCGGCATCTCGAGTCATAAAAATATCTCATTAATATGTCGGCCAAAGGTGCGAAATATTTGCACATTGAGTACATCAAAATATTTGGGAGCTCATTAGATCTGCAGACTTTATCTATATTTGTTTAGATAATAAAATAAACAGACTCATAAAACACATGTTTGGAAAATTCCACTCAAACTAAATTTTATTCGAAAACTTTAAATATGATTTAAGAAAGCGTCGCTTAAGTAAGAAATTTTGAATAGTTTGTGGTGTAAAATGAAGTAATAAAGCTGCATATTCTTAAGCTTACACAAATGGTTTTAAACAATTAACGCCTTCAAGCTAAATTTAACAGCTCGATAAACAACAATGTTTTGTTGTTTTTTGTTGAACAATTCCCAAAAGAATTTCAATGGGAAACGAGTGAGATAAATGGGCATGAGTACATACAGTATGTACTGTAAGAAGTACAGTCATTATTGTCAATAGTGGAACTAAGAAATAAACGGAATTAAGGCTTACATTAATAAGAAAAGTCTTTATTCTATACATAAAAACTAATGCTCACAACATCTAAGGAAATTTAGAATTTCGAATAACAGAATATTAAACCTGTATTCGATGAAACTTGAAACAATTCTTTATAGAGAATCTTCACTGCTTAGTTGGTTACACATATTTGACTGCTTAAGTTCGGACTATAAAGTTTAACTTGTAAATTATACATATTGTTGTTGGGTCAAGTATAAATGCATTACATAATTTAAAATCTCCAACAACCTTACGTTCATTATAGTTAAGTTCCACTGTATACACAAATATCTAGATAGAAGCCTATCTAGAAATGTAGTCATGAATAAACCTCGCAAAGGCTGACGAGTTTGCATTTCTTGTGAATGAGTCTTATGAGACTTTGTGTTATCTGGCAACTCATTAATAATGATCTCATCCATATCATTAGATTCCGCCCGACAATTGATAAATTGAGTTCCCAGTTAATTAATTAATGAATTGTTTTGTTTTCATTTGACTTTTGACTGCTGTAATTTGTCCAGGATTCCCTGAAAGCCCATCAATTGTTATTGACTCGCTGACTCACAGATTATTGAAAATCAAAGTCACTTCGCTATTCCTATTTCTACATATTTAAATAAATTAAAAGCTTATCAGAATAGTGTTTTAGATGTGATATGGTTAATGGCTTCCTTTATGGCTTTTACTGTTGATCGTTCGTTGATTCAGCCGAGAGAAATGATCGTAAAATGATAAATAAATGTTTATGGCGAATTTGAAACCCTTTTAAAATAGCTAGCATATCTGTTTTAGTTTTATTTATGCTATGTATATGAATCCCATTCCCGAATAGAACCACACCCACCCAGGTTGCGACTTCCACCCAGCTGACACCCCGTGTAATTGACGCCGTCCCGCTGACTCACTTGAGTAAATAACAGCGACTACGCCCACACACATTCATATTCACACTGGGCACTCACTACTCACACTCACACTCACTATCCATATGTGGGTATTTGGGGAGGAAAGCCCACACCCATCCTTAACTCACCTGATAGAAACTGTGGAAATTGCGTTCCCCAGGCTGTTGTTGCACCACACGCGACTTCTCCAGCAAATAGTTGGTGATGATTCCTCCCACTGGATCCGCCTTATAATCAAATTCTATATCCATGTATTTGCCAAAGCGACTTGAGTTATCATTCCGATTCGTTTTCGCATTACCAAAAGTCTCCAATATTGAATTGCTCTGAATCAGCACGTTCTTTACGCTGTAAAAGGTATTAACAAAAAAATTAATTGGAAATTATTTAATATCATTTTTTAATGGATTTCCCTGTGTGTCGAGAAAATACAATTAGGAAATGGCACTAGCTTTAATCGCACACAAAATAAATGTCAGTTCAAATTGCTTAAGGTTGGGGCACTAAAAATTGCCAAAGTGGCAATTAAGTTTGACCATTGTCTAGGGTTTGGTTCCTCCTGGCTGCCCCTCCATCGTTTTATGGCCTCGGAACGATTTAAGACGATTCAACAAAGTGCTTTCCGGGGGAAAGAGAAGATATATCTACCATGTTGTACTAGTTGAAAGCGTGAGCAATTAGCAGGTCACTTAATTTGCTATATTTTATGATAGAGTCGTATACGAAGTGATGTCATATGACAGGTACTCGGTTTATATGAATACTTCTTACTATTAGAAGGTGAGTATAGAGAGATCATCAAGGAGGCTTTCGACACTATCTGGGGAATTTAAGCTATGCCCTAATGATGTGCCTCGCTGTTTCTGTCTCTGTCTGGCTAATGAAACTTTCATTGAAATTTGCATGCAACACAATGGCAAATTTGTCATGTCTTGGCTTTCGTGTTGAGTTTAGTTCCCATTGCCAAGTTCCCACTAGCTCCCATTGCTGGCTCTCTAATCTATTTATTTCCATACCAACTGCAGTTGTGCTCTTGATAATACAGTTAAGTGAACGACAGCTCAAGCTTTTCTTATCTTTAACTTTGGACTAGTTTTAAATATAATCACAAGTAGATTAATTATAACTGCAGTTTTAAGGCACTTTAATTATAATCATCAGTAGTTAAATTTTAGTTGTAATTTGATGGAGCTTATATTCTTTAATTATATTTTTAATACTTCTAACTGACTTTTACAATTATTTTTTATCAGAACAAGTTTCTAAACTAAATCTGCAAATATTTCAGACCATGTGAAATGTATATCTGTTTATATATCTTTAACTCCGATATTGATTTTCGAACTAAACTCTACAAAGTAGTTTAAACAATTTATGGACTGTTTATTAACCGTATTGTAAGTAGTTAATTTAATTTCGTAAATAGTTTTCAATTTTTTTATTCAATTCAACTTTCTTTAGTAGTATAATAAATAAGCTATATTGTCAAAAGTGAACAAACACTAATTTGTTAAATACCCTAGTTAAACATATCTAATATAAAAAGGTTCATGTTTTAAGAACTGGTTCATTGTTCTTGCGGAACCAGTTATTTAAGTTTAATTTTATGCAATATTTTCTTAATGGTCAATCCCCAACTTACCGTTCGATCTCATTCTGACCCTGTGTATTGGTCACTGCCGCAATGTACTTCATGATGATCTTGGAGGCTTCTGTTTTCCCCGCACCAGATTCGCCAGAGATGAGAATACAGGTGTCCTGGTGACGCTGCTTGAGCACCCTGTATGCGGCATCGGCAATGGCAAACACATGCGGTGCATTCTCAAACAGTTCCCGTCCCTTGTACTTGCGTATGGTCTCCGGACCATAGATGTTCATCTGTCTATAGGGATTCATCGAGACGCACACCTCGCCAATGTATGTGTAGATGGAGCCAACCTGGAATCTATAAAACAAATGTTTCACATTAGTTCAATCGTTGCCAATGTTTTCATATGCATTCAACAGTTTTTCTCTTCAAGTTCTCCAATTTTCAAATTTCATATTCGGAATAACCCAAATCGAAGTGAATCCAACTGAACTATTCAAGAAACCCGCTGTGCACCTGTCGTTTGGATTCGATATTTGTTTTTCAACAAGGGGCAACATCAAGTTGTTGTTTTTGTTAGTTTTTTTTTTGGAGACGCCACATGCATTGTTGCACAGTCGGCGGCGATTCGATTAATTGCAGTTTGTTGTTTTTGTTGATACTCTTGTGGTTGTTGCTCATATTGATTAAGTTGTTGTTGCATTTGATTGACTGCGTTTATTATGCCTTTACTGCAGTGTGTGTAGTTTTTTTTGTTTATTTTGTGTGCAATTTATCAGGCGCCAAAAGATTTAAATCGACAGTTCTACAGTTGCGTCTGTTCAAAATTTGGGTCACTTGGTCAGATTGGAAGTAGAGGCCAGAGAAGAGGATCTATAGACAGATTATAGATTGATGGAGGATATCTTTCAATTAAGTTTCTTAAAGATTATGTCTCTCTTTGACTTCTTTAAATAAATATTCCAAAATCTTTGAGAGGTCAAAAAAATATCTAATATCTTCTAATATAAGCGTAATGAAAATCTTCTGACTATGTTCATTTTCTACAGTATCTATAATTCATGTCAACAGAAACTTCAACTGACACTTTCAATTACTTAAATAAACTATTATAAATGTAAACTAATAGAAACTGTCCTAAAACATCTTAAACAACTCTAATTTCTTTATATTAACAAACAACTATCTTTTAGTTAGGCATTTTACTTCGGAAAATCTGAGTGAGTTTCTTCAAATTTGGAATGGACTTAAGAACGTCAAATAAGATTTTAAATACAACTTTGCAATATACTTAATTAGGGAAATAATAGTTTCTGACTATTTTTTGTCAACAGAAACTTTTATCCTCAACTGCTACTATATTGATTAATTAAAATAATCACCCATAAATTCCTCTTCAATTCAAAAACTCTTAAGCACCTTTTAGTTTTATTAAAAATGTAACAAATTGTGAAAATTATTTGTCAATTAACTTAACTATGTTTTAAGTAAGTAATTTGCCTCAGTAAACCGAAACAAAATGCATTATTTAACATGGCCAAAAGGCTTAAAAGTTGTCGGCTTTTCAAGCCAACAGTTGCACAAATGTTGCTGCATTTCCAAAAAAGAAAAACAAAAGCAACAACAACAAGAAAAGTGTGCATCATGTACAGACCTAAAGTGATTACAAACTGTTACAATTACAATTACAGCGAATTAGCCGTAAAAAGAGTTTGGTAACAGCAGCAGCAACAACAACAACAACAACAGACGGAGTGTGCAACAAGTGGAGGCGATGTTACAAAACGGCCACGCCCACTTGAACACAGCTGGTAGGCGCGCAGCAACAAAGCGCCACTAGTTAAATAAAAACAACAAAAACAACACCAACAAGATCAAAAGTCAAAGACAAAAGCGTCAAAATTAGAGAAATTGTTGAATAACAAAATGAAAAATGAAAACATGGCCAAGTTTTGTTTCTTCTTTTTGTTGTTGTTGTTGTTGGTCCCGCAGCTCGTAACAAAAACAAAGCACTTAATACTAGTATTTGTTGTTTTGTGGTTGTTTTTGTTGTTGTTGCTATTGCTGTTAGCTACTTAGTTGGCTGACAGTGGGGCAAACGGCAGTCAACACATGTTTTTACTTAAGTTTTTCAGCTACATTTGGGTCAAAATGTGACAACGACAACGACAAAGATGTGAGAGCTGTGACAATAATGATGATTATGTTGGCCCAAAAGGTGAACTACTGAACTCCAAGTGGGGGGGGGGGGGGTAAGGGGCAAGATACGACAGCGTTTAGCATGCTTGTTGACTTTTTAGCACAGCGGGTCAAATATGAAAAGGGCATTAGAATTAGAATTCGAATTAGAGAAAGAGAGAGAGAGAAAAGCAAAAGGGCAGTCAGCAAGCTGCTTAGCAAAAGTGGCAACAAATGTGATTTCTATGATTTCCCTTTTCGTTTTTCCTCCTACTTACACCGAGTGCGCTGATTGACATCTAAGAATCAAGTGTGGGTGCCGCCCACGTGGCGTATGATTGACGGACAGTCCAAAACGAGTCACTGTCAAAAATGTAATGAGGTTACAGAAATTGCTTAAGGCAAAGTGCTTAAAATATATATCTTGGGAGCACATACACATATGAGATATGATCTTGCCTCACATTTCTGTATTTCAAATCGCTGACAATTCGAATAAAGTCGTCATAACTTGTTGTTGTTGAGATCAATGAACCAATAAATTATGCCCACATTTTTATTTTTGAGTATTTCGAATCGAAAGTCAAGAGTCTTTGGTACCACTTTTAGCTACTTATTGGGTCATCTTGTCAACTTTTCACATACAAATGTGAATTACAAAAGAGCCCTTTAAGTACTTCAAGTGGAAACATATTGTACTCGAAAATTCAGACATTTTAAACTGACAGAGTTTATACTTTGTTTTGTCTTAGTTCCAGCTTCTGCTTATTTTAAAGTGTTTCAAGTAATATTTAATATATATATATATATTGGAACTTTTAATTGTAAATAAACTGAGAATAAGTATACGGAAAACTGTAAGTATTCGATCCTTGAAGCAAAAACTAATATTGATGATATACTATATACTTGCAATTTATATTTCTGTAATTAGTCTAGTATCTTATGTTATCGAGTTTAACTTTTCTTTTACCATTTAATTTCCTACTTCCAAAACTAATTAGCAATGCCTAATTACTTCGTTTTATTTTGACCTTTAATTGATTCTTGTAACTATATTTGTTAATACTTAAATATTTTAATTTAATTCTATGATTTATCTAGGAAAGAAACTCTCTTCAAAGAAACTCATCCCCTTTGAACACACCCTCTTAACAGGTTTCTTTAGCGGAATTCGGAACTAGTCTGTATTGTGTTTGTTATGAATAATTAAATGTTCGAAGCTTGTCGCCTTCGCACATACTCACAATAAAGGTCGTTATTCATTGTTATTGCTATTTGACTTTGATTCGGAATTGCGAATGGCGTCATCAAGACATAGAAAACTTGAAGTTAAAAGGCGCCAAAATACAAAAATATGCAAGATGAGTTTTGTTTTGTTTTTGTTTATTTATTATTGTAAAGTTGTTTGCATTATTTATTTACAGTTTACATTTTTATTTGTACGTGATTCATTCAAAGGTTCTGAGCACATAGTGGAACTATTTCGATTACCTAACAAATATTGTAAGCTATCGATAAATAAAGCTCAAGTCAGACATTTGCTGACTAAGCATTTGTTTAATTGCCCGCTGTCTATTCATTCGCATGCAAATTGCATTTGTTCATAAATATTTCACAGCTCGATGAATCATTCATTCACGAGACGCACTTTGTCGAAAGCCTTGAGGGGTTTGGCTCGGGAAATCGCAAGTCGAGAAAATCAATAGGTTTACTCATCTAACGCTGCACTTTTCACGGCGTTTACAGACGACAGACAGAGTGGCATGTGGCAAGTGGCAGGAGGCATGTTTAGCCAGCTGACGTCATAATGGCCAAACAGACTTGGCTTTAAGTAGGTCAATGTTTTATTTGCTTTTTGTCGATTTAATTGAATTTAATGCGATTTATCGATGTGGCATAGCAAAATATTTAGTTGCCAGAATGTGCGTAAGGAGGCAGTAAACATTTCGGAGAATCGCAGAGAAGTCTGTTTTATACATACATTCAATTGTGAGAATCGCATAGAAGAGAGATAGATATTCAAAAATGAGAATGATAGAGAAGGAGCTACATACAAAGTATTGAGAATTGCGTAGAAGAGCAACCTACTGATATACGATCGTTATGAATATCAATAGAAAAAAAAAATAAAATAAAATACGCAAAATTTATAATTTATGAGAAGTGCATAGAAAAGATATCGACATTAGTTATAACTAATAGAAAGAAGACCATATTCCATATATATATAGTAAGAATCGCACTGAAAAATGCTCAAACTATTTAAAAGCTTGCCAAAGATATATTAAATATATAATTATGAAATAATGCTCACATCTGTTCATACTCAATGTAGAAGAATATAGAACGTACAATTTAAAAACTGACAACAGCAATTTTCCAACAACACTTTCAATTTTCTTTGCTTAAGTTTTGTTCCCGAGTTCTTTTTCAGTTCAGTTTCTCTTGTTCTTTTTGCGCAATGCAATTGCAGCTTTCAAATTATCTTCAATTTACACCAAGAATCATTTGCCAAGAGGCAGACGCAAATCAATTAGCATTGCTTCTTCTTCTTCTGTTTCCCTGCCCGCTCCTCCCACTCCTCGGTTTGCCCCTTCCACATTGGTTGCAAGACTAAACAGAGGCGCTAGATTATTGGAGTCGACATAAACTTTTGTGTAAACTTTGCCGTTGCTGTTGCTCTTGTGTGGCAGCTGGCAACGTGTTGCAGATGCCCCTAAGTAAAAGTTATTGCAACGCAAATGACAAACATGAACATTCCCTGAAGCGTAAATAAACAACAATACAAACATAGATGACTCCTATAAGGTGCACCAAGCTGGGGGGACTGAACTGACACTGATGGTGAGTACTGGCTCCGTGTTCTAGGTCTGGAGTTGGTGACTGCTTCTGTAGCTGTTTACCTGATTTTTATGCCCTGCACATAACTAACTTGGCTAAAAGGGTGGCATATAGTAGTATAAATGAATCTTTCCAAAAAACTGCATACATTTTGAAAGCTGAATAGTAAAAGATACCAAAGTAGATCCATAAGTCAACACTTACTGAATAGTAAAAGATACACTTATGGATCTACTTTGGTATCTTTTACTATTCAGTTTTTAAAATGTATGCAGCTTTTTAGAAAGATTCATTTATACTACTTATAATTTGGGGTATTAACAAAAATTCCTTTTGAACTTTGTTTCCTATTTTAAGTTTCATAAAAATGTTTGCCATAAAATTTGAATTGATTAATTCTATTTTTGGGTTTTCAATGTTCATAAAACTATTTATAACTTTGATTGTCGGGAATTTCTGTGTGATATATTAAAAACGATCTCAAGAGTCAAATGTCCGATGTGTTTTCCGAAATTTCCTCAATCCTTTTATTTTACATTTTGTCCCATTTAAATATTCTCTAAATTCTCTTGAAAAGAAACTGTAGTTATTCAAATTGCAGGGTATCTTTCTCTCTTTCATACTTAACTTTATTATTCCTGCTTATTCAGTAGCTCTGGAAATGCATTTGCATTCAACAGATCATTAGTCTTGTGTGGTTTAGACATTTGCACATTAGAGCAAAGAGCGTGGCTTAATTAGTCGAACAGAAACCGTTCTATTACCAATGGCAATACGAACGAGTTTTGGCCGTTATGTAAATGATTCGATTTCCGCTGGGTGACATTATCAAAAGGCTTATCAGAGAGCCTAAGGGGCGGCCTATCATTTGATAGGCGCTTATCAAAGAGGCATATGGAATGTGTCGATGTTCAGACATCTAGATGAAAGCAAAAGAAACTATGAGCATTCTCTTTGAACTGCGAGTTCTATAATGTCTTGGCCAGGTCTAGAATGCAGTTCAAAAAGGGGGAGGAGGAGGAGGAGGAGGAGGGGACTGATTGCTAGAAAGTAACACTGGCCTTTTGTACAAATAAACAGACAATCTTCGATTGCAATCGGAAATTGAAAAAGAATTCTTGATGTTTTTAATAGTCTCGTGGGCCTGCTATATAAACAGAATTTCCCTTTCTTTTCTTCGCTATTTTCTTTATCTTTTTCTATTTCTATTTTCATTTCATTTTCTTTATTCTTTTTCGGTCGCCTTCTTTGTAATCAAGTCTTGCCATAAAAATTGCATTTATAGACAGACCATGCAGTTTGAATACCAGATGGGTGGAAAGAGGTTAAAAAAACAAAAAAAACATTCATAATCCTCGAGTAGTTAGTAAACATGAATATGAACAAATTATTTTATAGATAGATAGATAAAATGTTTCGTCTACGATTTGTCGTGGTATTCATTGCATAACAAATTGAACCGACTCGCTTATCGGATAGCTCTACGTGGGCCCCAGTCAATATAGGTATTCGAAGTTGTAGCCAAGGTTATAGCAACAAAATGAATACGAGTATGGGTACGAGTACAAGTATATATATGTATATAGTACAGGTAAGCCTTGCTAACTTTGACACTTCTTCGAGGCTTGCAATCTTATCAAACCTTTTTTAAAAGAGTCTTCAGGTATTTACACAACAGAAATAAATAAAAGTAAGGCGGCATACTCAGTTTATATATACCCTATAAATGTTTGTTCTACATTAAAAAAGAACCAACCATAAGAGCAGCGATTTCTTATAAACAGATAAGATTAAATCGTGACAAGGGTTACATTTTCAATTAATAAATAAGTTGGTATATAAAACCCTCGAGGGGATCTCATAAAAATGTCCAGAAATGCATTTGAAATAATCATAAATTTCAGAATAGACTGATAATGATACAAACTATAAGTAAATACAATTAAATAAGTGTACTAAAGAAGCACTTTGAGCAGAGCAAAATAAGGCAAAGGTTTGCTCGACTACCAAATACTTATCAGACAACATTTATACTAATGAATTTTATATTAACGAATTTTAATAAATATATGAATCTAAAATACTAGAGAAAATACACAACACCATACGAAATAATTATTTTTTAAGTATTTGCAATTCATTTCAATGTTTGTTGTCAGGTGTTTGCATTGAAACTGATGACTCAGCCTCTGCCTAGAGATATGGACACTAAAAATATGCCAATGTTGTTATTATTTTATTGGACATTTTTGGCACTTGATAAGGCTATCGAAAGTGCGACCCACTTGAGGAATAACTGTTTCTTTTAGCTATAGAACTACGAGTACCCATTTAAACCACCTGTAATTCATGTGCGTAACTCATGAACTGCAACGCATCGAGTTCAACGGCAGTTCATGGGAAAACACAGTTGGGTAAATAAACAGACAACGATATAGTATACTCTATGGAATCTATAGATGCTTTTCAGCTACTGCAAACAATAACACAAACAACACACACAACACAACACACAAAATGTAGGCCAAATCAATGGAGAGGCGGCGCATAAACAAAGACGAGCCGAAAAACTAGATGTAAACTTATCAGCTACGACTAAATACATGAACAAATTGAGAGAAGTGCATTCGTTAATAGCATAATCAATCAGTATTGAGTACATTTATAGGTATTCCTCCACCCCAAAACAAATGGTCTGAGCACAGCGGAGAGCTATCAGCGCCAGGACACTTGACTTAATGGATCGTTAAAATTTCGCCGATTCTCGAATAAAAGAAACCAAATAAACCAAGGGATGGAAGTTGGGGGCGTTTGGAGTTCTCTGAACTTGAGGAAAATTGTTTAACAAAAAAAGCTGCCCCTTTTTTTCTCCTCATTTTGTGGTATTTATTGTGGTGTCTTGCTTAGAAGAAGAAACTTGTTTTGTTTTTTAGTTTTTTTCGGTTCCTCATTGCTTTTGGGCCGCTTTGCAAACTGACGCCATCAACCGGTTTTTTTCGGTCTTTCGGCTATTTACACGTATTTGTTATAATACATGTGCGTGCATGTATGTGTGTCTGCGTCAAAAAGTATCTGCAAGATACATATGTAGTGCCGTGACTCACAATCCTCGGCCTGCAACAGAGCGCAAGGCTTTCCATTTCATTTTCGAGATACATTTTTCAAAAACACAAAAAAGCATATTTTATTCAAACACACACATATACAATATGTGTGTATGTATACAACTGTATAAGTATAAGTAAAAGTTTTGTGCGCATCGTGCAGCTATTTCGGGATCGTCTTATATTTATATGTACATACATACATATGTATCTGTATCTACGTATATGTATATGTATGTAAGTGGGTTGCCTCCATGACGCGGGGCAGAGTATTCGCATTCACATTCAAATACACATTCATATTCAGAAATTCTTATGACATTGCCAAAAACAAAAATCAAGCTCTTGACGTACTAAATTGTAGAATAACTCAACGTTTGCTAAGGTTATTGCCACTTTGTGAAAACGTTTGACCTTTTATATGGAATATCTATCTACAGATATTTTATACATATTTTTAAAGGAATGGGTTTTAAACTATATTATAATGACATTATATTAAAAGCACAGCTATAGCATGTTTTTGTGGGAACATTCCACGTTATATTTTCTTTAATGATTGTATATAAATTAAGCTTAAAAAGGATGTAAAAATATTTACTGAAAGTTTTTCATTACTTGTTATTATATAAATTGTAATGGCTTAATATTTGTTTATCTCTTCCAATTGTTTTCTCTTATAAAATAATAAAGAAATATTTATTATGATAATTTTTGCAGAGTAACTTAACTTCGGATAGTGCAACATTAATGTATGTTTGCTCCTTAATATTGTTTGTTACTTGTTGATGTTGATGTTGCTGTTACCCCGCTGTTGTTATAAATCCCCCCAAATACACAAGTGAAGAGGGGGAGTAGTGGGGGGTTGGGTACTCGCAACACATGATGTCATACGAAGCAGTTTGGATAAGAGAAAAGTGGAGAGAGAAAGAAGTAAAAACAAGTGAAATAAAAGTCATGTCTGGCTAAAAGACTTACTATATGTATAATAAAATGCAGTTTTTGCCATTTTTCAATTGTTCAGTTTTTCAGTTTTCATTTCGTTTAGTTTCATATCTTTCTTCTCTTCTTTACGATTTGTTTCAGTTTGTTGTTGTCTGGACAAAAACACATAAACGAAAGTGAGTTATTCATTTCTTTGGCTTTATCACTTTTTGTGTTTTGTGTTTTGTATTTTGTTTTTTGTCTTTCGTCTGCTTTTATTATACAACTTTTTGGCTCGTTTTCCATTTTCATTTTGTTTTCGTTTTTTATTTGGCGCATTTCTGACCCTCATTGGACTTGCTCAATGGGTTTTTCCTCAAACTTTATCAAGTATCGAATATCATTATTATTATATGCAATTGCAATTAAATTGCAATTTCAATTTGTATTGTTTCAATTTTCCGGGTTAGGATTTTGTAATTTTCAGTGTTGTTTATAAATTCGTTTTGCAAATTGATTTGTGTTATGTTACGAGTGTGTTATGATTATGTGAATACACTCGGACATAAGTATGTGAGTGTTTGAATACGTGTTATTATCGCTTTATAGCGGGCGTTGTATAATTAACGCTTGAACAACACTTTTAGATGCTTCAAACTGACCATAGATAGTGTATTTTTTTATGATTTTTAATTGAGTGCGATTAAATGAGTTTATTTAAAATGTATTTAAAGAGTTAAGAGGATCTTACCAACATCATTTAGAAATCTTGGAATTGTTATAAAGATATCGATTTACTTAAAATTGATAAAATTTTAAAGACTTTAAGAACAGGAGTTGCCTAATTTGTATAACACAGGGAATCATTATTTTTTATTTTAATGTAAATTTACACAGATTTACAAATTGTTAATCATATTAGTTCTATTAGTCAATAAGAAAGCCATTGCATTTACTAAAGTATATAGTAGTTTGTGTAGTTTATACTCTCGTCTGTCTATATTCAACTGTCCTAGAATGTCTGTAGTTGTAATTGTTGTCAGTGACGTTGTTGCTGTTGGTCAGTTTTTTATTTGTATTTTTTTAGTCACAGCCACAGTCAGTTAGCCGTATTTGATGTCAGGCAGCGTGTGTCAACAACTTGTTGCATGCACCATTGTCAATGTGGCTGTGGCAACGTCTCTGCCATGGGTCGTTGCGTTGCATGCCTCGCTGGGCTAGTGCCTTTTGTTTGTGGTTCGATGCTTTGATAGATCATTATCATAACCAAATACACACCGAGAGTTCTGTTTAGTTCGGTTTATTTGTCTGTCTTTCAGTCTGTCTGTCTGTTTATTTAGTTTGTTATCAGTGCGTCACTAAATAGTTTTCGCTTTTATTACATTATGCGGCACTTTACGCAGCTTTGCGTTACTTTTAATGATAATTACAATGATAATGATTAATATAATCACTTGCACTTTACTTAGCACCATCTATTCAAATGAAAATAGATTCGTTTAAATATGAATCTCCCTTTTGAGTATCATTGAGTCATTGAGTGATTTTTAAACAGATTTGACAACGATTTTATAGTTAAATCTGATTCACAAACAATTGTCTATAATTGCCAAGCACAACATTTGTTTTTTGACAAGCTAAGTAAGAGTGTGTGTATTACGAATATATTGCATCATTTCTCTAAATGGGCGACATTCTAAGAGAATTGAGGGAACCACACAATGAAAGTTCTTTATCAGTTTTTGCTTTTAAGTATTTTATTGGAATCGGTTCTTAAGAGTTTCTACAATAAAATGAAGTACATATAGTTTAATTAAAAATGAGAGTTGGTTTATAAGAACTTACTATAACATATAAATGATATCTTACTTAAAGTGAGAACTGTTTCCTAACAGTAACTCTGGATATTTTCATAAACATAATGTAATCTGTGCTTTATAACATTTCAGTTTAAAATGGAAGTTTAGTATAGTTCTCAGTTGTTCTCTAAGTCTACCTTTATTTTATTTTTTAAGAACTGGTTTTAGATAATATTAAAATATTATCTGGTTATTCAGAAAAACTGAAAGATTCATTACTTTCATATATTTCAAAGACAAATCAGTTTAGTGATATTTCCTTTTATATTTTATGTAAAATCATTTAACTAGGATTGCTAAAGGAAAAGTTGGAAAAAGGATCTGAGTTACAACTGAAAATAGCATATTTCCAACTGACACTGCAACTTAAAAAATATTCTTTAGATAAATCAAATATTTCAACTACTTATTGTTAGCCCTATTCAGGCTCATTAAAAACATAACTCATTAAGTTCATAGAGACAATTGCCAACTCTTAATTATTATGAGAGCGTTTCGCTATGGTTCAGCGAACAACGGAAATTGGCCTAAATGAAATCACCATTAACGTCAGTGGGTCAGACGCCAGAGTCTAACACCTCTATAGAGATAGGGAAGGGGGGGGGGGCATGCAAATAGCTCCATTGAGCGGGCTCTCAAGTAGAGCTGGCTGTAGAGTTTTGGGGCTTGTTTGGCTTAATTGAAATGTCGATAGAAATCAAGTTGGTTAAGTCGAGAGGCGGAAAGCAAAGCTGGTTGGCAACAAGACGAAAAGCCTTGAACGTGATACAAGGTTATTACAGTTGCTCGTAGCTGCAACAAATTGTGGCATCGATTGTTCACTTACCGCTTACGCAAGTTGTCCATGAACTTTTCCATGTTGACCTGGTCGAGGAGCACAAAGTCCTGCACACCCGTTTCCCGTTGCATTGCCATTTTTGCGGCTTTTTGTTTTGCTCACGACGCACACGAAAAGAGAGAGGAGAGAGAGCGTATTGACGGACAACGTAATTAATTGCCGGCTGCGATGGCAACTCAGGTAACGAAGCAATCGCCAAAGAGGATGATGCCAAACGATCAAGAAAAATAAGAAGAAGAGGCAAAAAGCAGAAACAGAAACCAAGAATTTACAGAGCCTTTTTCTTGTTATTTTTTTTTCTCTCTTATATTTTTCTGTTTTGTTTTGTTTGTTTGTTCGCCACGAATTTTTAAATATTTTTCGTTTTTGTCTCTCCGCTGACTTTGCAAATTCACAAAAAGTTGAGGCCAAGTTATTGAAATATGTTTATTTATAATAACAATAAGATCACGACAAATATATGATCTATTTTTGCCAATTGGCTGCAAATGTTATTGGAATTTTGGCAAATTTACACTACAAAAACACGCGGGACTCAACAGAAATTAAAAGACCGCAAAACGCGTATCGCCGTCAATGGATAACATTTAATATTTCGATTCGATTTGGCGATCGTAAGAACTTGTTCGGTCCGCCAGTTAATAATACTTATTGCAGTAGACGAATGTTATATCGCCCAGTGCCAGCTGGTTTTCTGTTTTATCGTCTCTGAGAGCACTACACACACACACTCACGCTCGCATACACGGAGGGACAACACAACCAGTCGGTTGAGCGTTCAAAGAGAAACTGTTCGGAGTGACGCGACTTGCGACGTTCCACACCACGCACCAGTGCTGCCAGAAAAAACAAGCTGCTTCTAGCGGGAAAAGAAGGCAAAACCAGCTAAAAAATTATTTTTACGTTATAATGTCTGGCCTTTATCTTTAATTGTCAAACATTGCCAACACTGACAAGAGAGAGAAATTGGACAGTCAAAACCGCGAAAAAAATTAAGCCATTTCCAATTGGAATTTAAAAACGAATGAGGGTGGTGCTCACCGATCTGCTTAAAACGAATTTTCTATAAATTTTTCTTAACTGTTCCTTAATTTCCCAGATTTTAAAAGCAAGTATTAACTGAACTTTGCCGCCAGTGGAGCTAGAAGCTCGAGACACATTTTAAGTGAAGCGCCTTTAATTTATCTAATTTCGAATTATTTTATTTAATTAATAGAAAATTTTTTCTTTTCTTAAAAAATTAAAAGGTATTAGTTACCGATTTTAGCTAATGTAGCATGTTCCACATGGCTTCCACAAGTTTGACTAGGTTTGTGTCTCGGCTGATATGGTAACATAAATAGCTTATTAGATGGCGTTACGGGATATTTTTTCATTTTCAATGGGAGGGCCAATTTGAACCAAATTAAGAAACAAAATTATTAAACTTTTTTTGTTTAAGTTTAGATACACCAATTGAACAACAAATTTTACAAAATAAAAGAGACTATTCAAAAAAAATTTTGCTATTTCTAACCTCGTGGTAAGCCAACTTTTTTAAATTAATTTTAAATAAAAAAATAAAAAATCAAGAAAATTATGAATTTTAAAGTTCTGAAGAGTTGAAAACATAAATTTCAAGTAAAAAGAATTTAGAAAAATAGTTTGTTTTTTCTGTTAAGAATTTTTTTCAAATCCATCTTTTGGCAGCTTTTCGCAACAAAAATACGCCATCGCTTGTTGGATGTGTGAAGCAGCTGCGCCACCTTAGTTTCCTTATTTTTTTTGTGTTTGTAAGCCCTGGAAAAGTGTTCGCGGCTTACAGTTAGTTTGTTCAAAAAGTTTCATTTTATTATTCATTAAAAAAAGGTTTTTTTTTTGTTAATAATTGCAGCGTTACAGGCAAAGAAAACCATACATATATCTTGAATGGAAGGATATTTAAACCTAAACTTATCTTAAACTTAGGACGTAATAGCTAAAAAAAGTTAAAATTAAAGTCGATAGCTTTCAGACAGATTTTTAATCATAATATAATTTATCGCATAGTTTTGTTCGCTTAATAGCACATTTGCCAGCTGTGCAGTTTGTACCCCAATATTGTAATTTCACGCCTAGTTTACGAAAAAATGCTTCCCAAACTGAGAATATTATCATTTCTGCTTAAGCGGCTTGAGCGTGTGAAGCTGCAGTGCAGCGGTTGTTTATATGGCGTGTTCTATGGAGACGGTACATTGCTGCTCTTGAGTTTCAATGTTGAGGCGAGCGTAAGTCAACTGAGTTATGAGCACATACAACACAAATTCCCAGTCGAACTGGATCTGTGTGGTTTGGTCAAATTTGGTGACTGCTCGGACACAGAAGCACATCTAAACGAAGTGATTTCATCAGTGGATATAACAGATAATCCAATAGTACTCCAATGTCAACTTGGTACCTTGGTGGGATTAAGAGCCTCATTCTTAGTTCATGGCAAGCTGGAGCATGTGCCGTATGAAGTCATGGAGGCACCACAACTATTCAACGATTTCTGTTTCACAAGATTGAAATGAGGCTTCTTTTTGCACACATTGCCCACACCCGAAGCCATAGCCAAAGAGATGCATGTGCTTCGCAAGCGTGTGGCTGATGGCAGTCTCGTTTTTAATGTCTCACAGACGAAAATCTATGTGAGCAGCAACTGTGGCACACAGCACAAAAGTTTCAACAGTGAGTCACTAATTGAAGATCTCATCGCTGAAATTCCAACACCAGCTGAAACTCCAAGCGGCAACAAAAAGAAAACAGTTCCGGTTGCTCCGCAGCTGGACAAGCATTATGGCGCTGTGGGATGTGCTTATGATGTCATTAACATTGATGTTCTGCGATGTCGGACACGTGAGCCTACAGCTAGGGATGCTGCACCTCATCCTGCGCTTAACATGAGGAACCCAGCAAAGTGCAGGTGCCACTAGAACTGGAGGCAATGGCTATACTCTGCAAAAAGACAAAGCTGTTGCGTCTATATGATGTGCTCATTGAAAGCATTTGTCGATCATTGCGTCTCTTCGAGGAGTGCCTCAGCGATCGTCTCACGGAGCAGGAAACTATGTCGAACTCGCAACTTCTGGCTCCTCGCAGCTATCATTTTTATCCCCAAGAGTTTGGACACTTCCTGAGCTGTGCATATTTGGAGGAGCTAAGCGATGATGAACCAAGCGTTCAGGAGAAACGCAAGCGACTACATCGTCAGTTTGCATTGCCCGTTACACGTCCCTACTTTAGGCGTGCGAACCAGTGTCGTTTCCAGGGCGATATTGAGGCAACAGATACGTCAACCTGGACGCCACTACTTAACACGCATCTGGGTGTAAGACCCAGTGTTGTGACGGATAGCAAAAAGTATCTGGTTAATGGCAACTATCATTACTATCACTATTTGCAGCAGCAGATACAGGATAAAGGCTGGGGCTGTGCCTACCGCTCCTTGCAGACAATCTGCTCGTGGTTCCTGTTGCAAGGCTACACGGAACGTGCAATACCCACACATCTTGAAGTTCAGGAATATTTGCACAAAATTAACGATAAGCCCGCCTCATTTGTGGGCTCTTCGCAATGGATTGGTTCTACAGAGCCTGCAACGATTTCTAAATGTCAACTCCAAAATTTAACATGTAGCCTCTGGGTCAGAGCTCTCAACAATTGCCTCTGAGCTTGCCATGCACTTTCAAACCAAAGGCACGCCTGTTATGATTGGAGGTGGTGTTCTAGCACATACAATTATTGGAGTGGACTACTGTGTACAGACCGGACAGGCAAAGTTCCTGATACTCGATCCTCATTACACGGGCGCCGATGAGTTGTCCACTATTCAGATTAAAGGCTGGTGCGGCTGGAAGGGCATGGACTTTTGGGACAAGAAGAGCTATTATAATCTCTGCATGCCACAGCGTCTGATTTTATACTAAACTTTCCATTTTTGCATTTAAGTACGATTTTT
Source organism: Drosophila putrida (assembly GCA_037043535.1). Taxonomy (NCBI): domain Eukaryota; kingdom Metazoa; phylum Arthropoda; class Insecta; order Diptera; family Drosophilidae; genus Drosophila; species Drosophila putrida. The sequence continues at coordinate 26,913 of JBAMBI010001127.1, forward strand.
GTCAAGCTTTAATGTTTCTTTCGTGTTGTTAATGAATTTATGTATATACTGTATTTTATATATTATATACATATGTATAAACTTAAAGCAATGAAAAAAGGGCAGTACTTTTAATGTTTGTGGAATAAAACTTAATGAGCTTGTAGTTCCAGTTTTTGTAAATTCATAATCGCACTGATAAAGATTAGTTTAAAATGGCAGATTTAATCTTATTGGTCGTATTATTGTAAACATATCACGTCAAAATTAACCGAAAGTACACTTATTTTTGGTTCAAGACTTGAGATTTCGCTAGAGGGAGAAGACGCTTCTCCCATTTAGCAATCTGTTGCACTTGATGGATTTTCATAGTACTTATATTTATACAATTTAAAATAAGTTCTAACTGGATTATAGACACATTCAATTTACCCAACTGATACTTAAATCCAACCCGTATTCTTCTTGGACAAAACCACCTTCTGCATGTGCTCATTAGCCGTGTGAATAGTGTGAAGTCCCCCGGCATGACGTGGCACACATTTACTGACAGGTACTGTGCCAAGTCCTTGAGTCCATGCATTTGTGGAATGAGGAAACTCATCCTTGCGATAATAGCCCATAATGCCGGATTTGCGAATCTGGCCAAGTTCGTAGGTGACCAAGGGACCCAGGCTGGTTGAGGCATGGGCAGAGGCGGGAACGGGTAGCTTAGAGCGTTCCATGGTACGCATGACACATGGAGTATCACACGAGATGCAGGCGAGATCCTGCATGACTTTGACGCGTCCAGCAGCTGCAGCACAATCATCATTCGTCATCTCCATATACTTGTGTAGAGCTTCGGCAATGAGGGCGACTCGTTTCTCGATCATTTCTCGGAATTCCTTGAGGCTCAATTCGAGGGAATCGATGCCAAGGGTCATGCGGAGTCCATCAATAATTTGGAGCACATTTTTCTCATTCACATTAATGATGTGACGCACCTCGCAGAATTGCTTCTCCAGACGCTCCTTGTAATCCTCAAGCTGTTCCAGCGATACCTTCGTCGCCAGCTGTGGAAAGTCCACCTTCTCGGCCAGCAATAGTTCCACATCCGCCTTGTCGATCTTAATGTCGTCCAGATGGGCCACCGAGTTCTTTAGAGTCGAAATCTGGTTGATAGCTGCGTTCAACTTGGAGTGCATGCTCTGGTTTGCCTCGCTATTGGAGGCAGCTCCCAATTTGACATCCCGCATGGTCACCTGAATGTCCATCATCATTTCCATGACACGTTTGGCATCTTGTTGAAGGAGTTCGGCGGCCAGTTCATTCACCTTGTTGGTCAGGCCACAGAACTCGGACTTAAGCTCAAGAAGTTCGTTGAGCATGCGTTCCGGTGAGTAGCATAGATGCTGATCCAGTTCCAGTTCCTCCTCCAGTTTAGCCACCTCGGTGGGTGTGCTGGGCTCTTCCACAGCCGACTGCTCCTCCTGTTCCTCCTCGACCTCTAGTTCCTCGACGACTACCTCTCCACTGCTCCAGCTGATGGACACCTCGTCATCCGCCACACGCATCAGGACACGCAACTGTCGGGCAATGTGACGTAGTAGCTTCATTCGATCTGGATTCGGTTTGCGATCGAGTACCAAGTGGGTAACATTATTTAACTGTTCCATGGTTAGCTTCAATTGTCCCGTCATGGCTGTAATGTAGTTCTGAAACTCCAATTCCTTTTGTTCCTTTTGTAGCTCCACCTTTGAGATGCGTCTCTCCAGCTTCGCCAAGGAACCTATCATGGAGCCCTCAGCTCGCGAAGGTGTCTTCTCAAGTTTCGAGGCGCGAGATGAGGCGCGTGAGGGAAGTTGAGGTGATGCGGGTGATGTAACTGCTTCTGGCTCGGGTTGTGGCGGTGATTTCGGTTCAGGCGCTGGCTCCTGCTCCGGCTCCTCAGGCGCAGGTGTTGCTGCCGGCGGTGCCTCTGTATCAGGAGTTGAAGCTACTTCAGTTTCTCCTGCACCTGGTGTTGGCGCTGCTGGCTCCTCAATTGCTGATAATTCCTCTGCTGGCGGTGCTGCTGCCTCAGGCTCTGCTGCAGGTGGTGCAGGTGCCGCCTCGTCTGGTGCCTGAGCCGGAGGCGGAGCTTCTTCCTCATCAGCGCCAGCATGTAGACGATACTTGGAAGACTTGCCAACTGGAAAAGAGCTAACTAATAATGAATCTTAAATTCCATTGATGAACTTACTCAGACTGCTCTGGAAACGCATGTTGGCCAACAAATAATCATCCTGTTCCACAATCTCATGGAGACACTCCAGTTTCTGTGCAAAGTTCGAGAGCAGCACATGGAGAGCATAGAAGTTAACGTGACCAGACTCTGGTGAGCCAATGGCCACGTCTATTAGATCCTTGTATGTAAAATCAATCATCTTATAATCCACAGCTTGTTATAAACAAATATATTAGTAGTTAACCTTTAATGTATATTCGAATTTTAATGCAACTTGAGTGTCCAATAATTTTATCACTATAATATTTAAACTGATGATCTTTCTCAGGACTACTGTCTTGTACCAAAATATAGAATGTTATGGGAACTAGTTGCCTTAAGCGAAAGCAAAATAACAAATATAAATGAATCGCATTTCCAGGCATGTTTTGATTAGGCAACTGCTTATTTTAGAGTTATTAGTAATAATTATTAACTTTTATTCTGAGTATTTTCGAAAGAAAACCTAGGAATAACAAAAAAGGGGAAATGGTACTGCCTGTTGTCAGGACATGTCGAAATGACTGAAATCCTACTAAATAATTATTATTTATAAGATTACTTCAAAATTACATATAGTGCTAAACCGATGAGTTTTGCAAAAGTCTTGTACTTATCTGTTATTTTTTTACTATATAGCTACATGATATTCCACTCAAATTGTATTGTACATATTAAGGGTATTTCGACCAAGAGCCTTTCTTTATTACAAAAAATATATTATGCTACGACGGATCAGTGTTTGATCCCTAATAGCAATTAATAGCAGAAGCTGAGTGTCTATCGCTCGGTAGCTTACAAAACAAAATTCATGCAGTATAGCTCGTTTTTTAATAAAAATAAGCAAGAGAGACAAAAAGAAAGCTGACAAAGTTTTAGCAGCGGAAGAGAAAATTTCACTATTGTTAAATGTTAAAACTACTATCGGAATCCGTCGTTTTATCGCATTGCTCTTATTTTTAGAACACTAAATTGTTGAATGGACTCAACATAGATGCCAGCATCTTAATACTATAGGGACATATACATACATTGTATTAAAGAAGCTAATGATACGTATGTTGTTAATACAACATACCCAGTTTAAGGTATCTATATCTTCTAATCTCTGAATTTTATGTGTTCATACAGACATGGATATGGCTGATCAAAATATATTTGCTCTCGTCCCTTTAATTTTTGCTGCCACGCTCATTCTTGATTGCCATACACTATATACTCTCTTTACTTTTTAAACTAAAGGGTCTAAAACTATTTATGTATAATGTTTGTATATAAATAAATTAGTTTAATAATCTTATTGGTCAAAATCGGGTGTTCTTATATTGTTATAATTTCGCACATGTTTTCGTCGCAGCTGATGAAGATGATATTCCAAGAAAATTTCATTGTGTCAGTTGACCGTGAAAAGGCAAGAAGAGCCAACGTAAAATCGGTGAAAAATGGCTTTAAAGTCAAGCATAGGCATTTTAAAGGCCAATAACGTGATCCAATCTTTACGTCCTTTAACATATATCTCGTGGCTGAGCTTTACTCCATTTCGACTTAATAAAAATGCGGAAAATGGAGTGTATTTATCCACATATCCCTTAGTGGTCGGCATTATGTGTTACTTTATTACTTTTTTTTTGTAATGTTTGTTGATGCCCTAAGGCATCTTATAATTTCCATAATCTTTGGATTCACCATTTTTAAGCGACAGAAACTAGTCTGCATTATACAGAACATTATCTCTGTGGATGAGATCTTTGTGAGATTGGGCATAAAGATGAAATATCAACGGATTTTGCGATTCACATTTTTCACCTCCATAGTCATGGTGATGTTGGACATGATCTTTTTGGGAATTGAAATACGATTTGACAGCTATGATAGATTATTTCCCGAATTAAAATTTGTATATGTCATAGTTGATACTCTTTTCCACTTTAACTACACACTTATAGTTCTTAAATTTGTTTGCATGACACACTTGGTCAATAGTTTATTTAGAATGGTAGACGAGGTGAGTAAATTTAAGTCTAAGCAAGAAATTATTATTTCAAATTATAAAAAATAAAACCTGACACACCATTTGAGAGACTACAAACATATATCTACTTAATCATATTCTCTAACATGATTACAGATTCTTCAAGAAATTCTGGAAGCCCATTCAAAGCAGCACTCCGAGCTGGAGCTGTGGCCAATGCATTCGGTAGTAAATGTTTCCTCAATCACACGTCAGAATCCAGAGTACGCCGTTCAAGAAATATCCAACATATACAATTTGTTGTGTGACAACACTATAGAGGAGTACTTTACCTATCCTTTCTTAGCTACCCTATGTTACACCATCTTTTGTATATTCAATGCATGCTTTACAGTAGTGGTGGCTTTGCTCAATCCCGATGGCTTTCCACATATTTTTGGATCAGAAGGCCATTTTAGCCATGTGACTGAAGCGATATTGTTTATTGTAATCATATTTGTAATTGTGGGGGCCAGCTGTAGAACTATTGATCAGAGCAGTTCCAGTGCTACAATTGTCCACAAGATCATTAATATAACAGATGATCTGAGACTAAAGGATCGTCTGTATAATTTTTCACAACAGTAAATCCACCGGAAAGTCAGTTTTACTGCCGCAGGCTTGATAAGCTTAGACCGCACCCTCATACTGTCGGTTTGTATAACAATAAATTATGTTAAAATTTGATACTGAGCAGATTTTTTTATTTTAATTGCAGCTGATTAGTGTTGTCATTGGTAACATCATTGTTTTGGCACAGTTTTTCCCCGAGCATTTTAAGAAACCAAGCACTAGCAATAGTACAGACTATTTGTACTGCCTGAACCAAACAGACGAGCACGAACCAAGTTTCATCAAGATATCGTCAAATCTTACAAAAGTTATTGATTAAGATAATCTTTAAGACTAAACAAGTCATTAGCTTGCAACATGTTTTAACAATATATGTGTAATAATATACATAAGTGTATAAATCGTATAAATCTGTTAGTTTGGCGTTTAGGGAATAAGCTGAATAATAAAATCTTTTGTATAATAAAAGCAATAAATATAAAAATATTTGATCAACAACATTATAATAGTATTCATTTTTAAATGGTAGTTAAACTAAAAATTTAATTTAATTGATGAATAAACACAAAAGGATTTTCAAATGAGACAAAAACAAAGCCCGAAAAATTATTAACAGCAGAAGAGAATATTTCACTTTCGTTAAATGTTAAAACTACTATCGGAATCCGTCGTTTTATCTCAATGCTCTTATTTTTAGAACACAAATTTGTTGAATGAACTTAAAAAAGATGCTAGCATCTTAATATAGGGACAAATACATGTATACTATATATACATATTAAATAAGCTAATGATATGTATGTTGTTAATACATAAAATGGGAAAGGGCTGCAATTGATCATTCTCGACTGTGGGAGACCCTGAACTTATGGGAAATAGCAAATGGCCGATCAACATATATTTGCTCTCGTCTCCTACTGTTTTTCTGCCACAACCAATGTTATTTGGCATACATAAAAAAATCTGCGTAATTTTTATGTCAAAGGGTTACAAAATATTTATTTATAATGTATGTATGCATATAAATAAATGAGTTATTGAGCAAAATAGCCTATTTTCAGACTCTGGCACGTCCGCTTATGTTACCGCAAATCGAAAAAATAACATTTCACAATCCTATTATAAGACTACCTTTAATGTTAAAGCCTTGTTTGGTAAATATTGTTTAATTAACACTTTAGTCAGAAACTGTCCTGAAAATTTCATTTCATTCGCACAATTAACGCGGAAGTTACTCAAAAACAATTTGACACAGCGTAGGGAAAAAGGGAGAAGAAAAAGAGACGCTGACGCTACAACGTACAAAGCTGGCGGTTTGTTTGCCTATCACCACTTCACTCCCCGCCTTCTGTCACTATATGTTTTTAAAACTATTCTCTTGCCAGCACTTTTTGATCTTTTCCATAAGTACAGGGTCCCTACTGTCGAGCTTCCACCATTGTAGCCTAATGTATTTTTATTACTTTTATTATTATTTCGCACATGCTTTCGTCGCAGCTCAACAACATAATTTTCCCACAAAATTTCCTTGTGTCAGTTGACCGTGAAAAGGCTAGACGATCCGACGTAAAATCTTCGAAAAATGGCTTTTAAGTCTTGGAGGAGCATTTTAAAGGCGGACAACGTGATGGAATCGTTAAATCCCTTAACGTATATTTCGTGGATGAGCATAGTTCCTTTCAAATTTAACCTAAATGGGGAAAATAGAGTGTACATACCCATATACACTTTTGTCATCGGCATTTCTTATTATTTTCTTTATCTATTATGGTCTTTAGAACATGAAGCCTTGCTAAGCTTGATTGCCATTTCCACGATTCTCGGATTTGCCATAATCAAGCGTCAGCAGCTAGTCAGCATAATGCAGAGCATTATCCTTGTGGATGAGATCTTTGTGCGACTTGGCATAAAGATGAATTATAACCGCATCTTCCGAAGCGTTTTTTTCACCTGCATATGCATGGTGATCTGGGACATAATCAATTTGGTAATCTACATTAGAAATGACCCAGCATATCATTCTACTTACATTATCATCGGTCTGATCAACTTTAACGTCACCCTTTTGGTACTAAAATTTTTCTGCTTGACACACTTAGTCCAAAATGTATTTGGCAAGATAAACGAGGTGAGTAGTTTTTGATAATAATAGAAGGAAATTTATTTTCTGCAACAAATGAATACATATGTTGATATGAGTCGATAATGTCTCTACTGACGTTTACATATATTACAACATTCATACATACATGTAGTATTCTAAATATAAAATCCATTAACTTGCTTACAGGCTCTTCAGGACATTCTCGAAGCCTATACAGAGCAGGACACCATTCTAGAGTTATCAACAATCCATTTAGGTGTTACTGGTACCTCCATCATACGTCAGAGTCCAGAGTATGCTGTTAAACAAATATCCTACGTACATAATTTGTTGTGTGACATTTGCGAAACCATTGAGGAGTACTTCGAATATCCGATATTGGTTATTCTTGCTTTATCCACATCATATTTAGTCTATCTAGGCTATTGGATAGTGGTGGCCTTGGTCAATCGCCCTAGATTTCTAGAATATTTTGATGAAAATGCTCATATTATGATTTTGATTGATGCGCTATGGTTTATTGGGATTATATTTCTGATTGTTTGGGCCAGCAGTACAACAATTGGACAGAGCAGCTCTAGTGCCACGATTGTGCACAGGATCCTAAATAAAACTGATGATGTGAAACTAAAGGATCGTCTGTTTCATTTATCACTACAGCTGACCCATCGAAAAGTCAACTTCAGTGTCGCGGGATTGTTTAACTTGGATCGAACGCTAATACTTACGGTTTGTATAGTACAAAATGATATTAAATGTTGCTATTTACACAGATTCTTTTAATTTAATTGCAGCTGTTTAGCGTCGTTATTGGCTACGTAGTTTTGTTTAAAGAGTTTTTTCCCGAAGACTTTGAAAAACGAGCTCATGATTACAATGCTACTAGTACGGATTATATGTACTGCCTGAACCAAACAGACGAACATGTACCAAGTTTCGTGAAGATAGCTGCAAATCTGACGGAAACTATAAATACGAGAAATCTATAAGTCATGTCTGACTTGCTTATAAATCCCTTGGTGTTTAGAAAATGACTTGTGTAACAAAATCGTGAATATAATAAAGAAAACAAATAGAAATAGAATTGAATAAAAAACATCATAATAACATATTCATTATAATATGAATTCATTAGTTGTCAAAATAAGTAATCAGTTATTGTTATTAAATCCTAAGCGTATATATGAACAAACTAGCTTTCAAAAATTAATAAACATAAAGTTTTTTATAAATCTATTGCATTCCATATATTTATAGTAACATACATAGCTTTCTGAAAGCTAATACATACTTTAACTAACTACCCTTTTTAAATTTAAATGAGTGCCATGTGTTTTTGAACTATTTTCATTCTTTTCATGTAATTTTAAATTAAAGTTCTTACATATTCGCATATCGAAATTTGGCAATGTTAAGTGAAACCAAATAATTTTAATAAATCAAACTCTATTAACTTAAAATCAAGAGATTGCAATTAAATACTAATTAGAGAGTCATCAAGTCAATTGGCAATTGGCTTTGTGACATTAAGTTTCTATCAAATAAGTCATGTGTTTATCTAAATATTAGCGAACGAATTTCTTAGTTACATTCCAATTAAATGAAATGTGACTATCCAAATACTAAGTATTTCTGCTTCAGTATTTGTATAGATGAATTTAAAGCCATCGTTTTAGTTATAATTTGACATCATAAAATGCGGCTTTGGTGCAAATAGAAAACATTCCCTTATCCAGTGTTGTTAAAGTTCTTAAATGCTAACAAGTGCAGACCAACGAGAGTGCCTGTCAAACAAACGCATTCTTTGGACATCTATCCCATACCCTTTTCTGTGCTTTCGTTGCATTGCAACGCATTGTTGCAGTAACCATACACACACACACGCACACACTCACACACGCACACATTTACATATCACAATCACACGCATACGCATACGCAAACACACAGGCCGGCGGACAAGCAGATCTGGAGCTTTTACGCGCTCGAAAAGATGAGTTAATCAGAGCTTTTTGTCGAAGCTTTTACCATGGCAAAGCACTTGGCACATAGAACTTGGCAGACAACAACGTTAACAACTTTTATCATTGCGTGGAAATCGCTAGTTGCTTCAACGTGTGTTTTCAATGCGTCGGCAAATTGTGACGGTAACGGTAACGGCAATAGCAACGGTAAATCGCAAAATTGCTTGATCAAAGATATGTACCGTTAGGAAGCTTCAATTGGCGCGCGTGACAAATTCAAAAGGAAAATTTGATTAATGACAAACTTATCAAAAAAATAACACAGATAACAAAAGAAAATAGCAAGAATTGCAAAAAGGAAATGAAAGTGAAAACGTGCTTGGGAAGTCATCTATGAAAATATTTGCACAAATAAAGTTCAGTGAGCGTATCTGTGTAAGTGTATCTGTGTTCGTATATGTAAAGTGATTTAAACATATGCAACAATAAAAAGGAATATTTTATTACCTGTGCATTTTCCTATAGGTTCAGGATGTTTATAAGTGCATATGTTACAAAAAAGGAATATTTTATTCCCTGTGTGTTTTCTTAGAGATTCAGGATGTTTATATGTGCATACAAAATAAAGAAAGTAAGAATTGTGCAGAAAATTGAAGATATTGCAGAAAAACAATCCCCTTACCATATTATTATTTATAATTAAATCAGTAATACTTCTTACAATAGTAAGCATAAAAATGATTTAAAACAAGTGCAAATATTAAAAGAAATCCAATTTTCAAACAAAAGGTGTCATGAAACATAACAAAGGCTAAATAAAATTTCAAATATTATTAGAAAATACATAAATAAGAGTGAAAAATAAACAAATAAATGTTGAATAATTTTGTTCAATGATTTTTTTATACTTATTGAACACTTATGCTGCCAAGTGAAAAAATAGGGCATAAAAAGTATCAAAACATAAACTGTGGGCTAAGAGCCAACAATTCCTAATGCATATTTCTGGTAACTTGCAAAGAGCTCAGTTAACACAACAATTGAAAAAGTAAATTTGGACAACTTCAAGGCGGACCTAGGGGAATTTGATGGGGTAAGTGTATTGACAAGCAGCTTTAAATATTTTCCTGGAAACTTTTTGTGTCTGAAAACATTTTGTTCATATTCTAGTAAATTTAAAATTTAGAAGAAATGTTTTTACTTTTTGACAAATGACTTAAGTGAACATTTTTGCTGGCTTGTTGTGAATTCTTAATGGAACCCTCGATGGTTAAATTTGGCCTTGATTAGATAGCGTTAACAAAGTACAAAATAAAATAAGAGAACAACACAACTTGAGACGAACAATTGCAGACGATTGAATGCTCTTTTTTGTCAAGAAAAAGCAACAAGTAAAAAGCTTTATTTTTATGTTTGCCACAGAATAAAACGTTGATTGATTAGCTATACGATATAGTCATTTACAATGAGCTGCATAGGACAGATAGTAAGTATATAATATCAAATTCGAGATACTCATTTTTTGCAAGTCTTAAAGTTTCACATTTTGACAGTAGTAAATGAAATTTCGCTGAATTTAAAATTGCCCGAAAAATCTGACTTAGTACAGAGCTATCATATGGGGAAGCTTTAAGTTACCCCTTTCCCATCCACCACCATGCCACCCCCTTTCGGTCATCCATCTTCAATCACTGTTTGATTGATGATAGAAATACTTCGACTGCGCAATAAATTTTCAGTTGACTCTTAACCAAGCCGACAATCGAAAGAACTTTCAAGTATATGGTGAGTGAAAGAGAAAGCGGAGGATTGTGGTTAGGATAGAGGGATGGGTGGGGTGGAGAAGGGTGTAAGATATGGTAGATATGTATGTTCAGGTACAACTAATTGATATTTCGACACTGTAATTGTGGACTATTGAACCTAAGTGTTTAAAGGGCAGTGTCAACGTTCTCTCTCCCCAATATAACTTTCAGTTCCCATCTAGATTATGGAGAGAGGGGGGAAGGAGAGGAAGAGTGTATTTTTTTTTATAAATAACTGATATTGTCTCTATGGCATATTTCGACTACTGCCTTGACAAGCAAGAGCTTTCAATTATTTGTAGTTGTTGTTGGTTGCGTTCTCGGTTCTCGTTTTTTATTAGATTTTATTTTTTATTCTTTTGTGTAGACAAATTAAGCAACGGCCACTTCAAGTGATAAGCATAGCGACGCCATTTTCTATGCGCCCCGTCTGTGTGTCAGTGTGCGTGTGTGAGTTTTCGATTAATTATCGGATTGGCAGCTACCTTAAAAAAAAATGGCAACACATGGCTACACAATCGCTACTTGCTCATTGTTGTTGTTGTTGTTGTATATTTGGACTGCTTAAAAGCATGTTATTTATTATTATTGAGAGTATTATTTGGCAAGTACACAGACATACATATACAGGCAAAGAATAACTAATACATATGTATATATTATAGGCACATTTAATCTAAATAAACACGCGCTACAAATTGATAACCACACACAGTTCTATTCTATTTCACCTCTTTTCAATTTGTGAAATTCTATTTTGAAAGTCTAGAAACTCACAAAAGTTTATGCAGAATTTGATGACTTTTCGATTCTCTTCACTTTCAGTTTGACCTAAGATCCATCAAGCAATCAGAAATAGGTTTAAAGACCCCGCAAATATATACATATGGCTCACGTCAATACAATTAAATTTGTGCTAAGAAAAATAAAAAACAGGAAAATAATAAATGAATAAAACCAAACAAACCAAAACCTCACACGAATCAGCTGAAAATAATATAAACATTCATATCTAAACAAATGTAGGTGCAGATATTACGTACTCATCACGTACAATCAAATTATGGATACTTCTTCTTCTAGCAAATGTATCAATTGCCAATGTTGAACTATCAAAATTATCAGATTTTAGCCCTGTATAACTTAATATACAGTATTACAATTTTAAATCTTTCGTGGTTTAATTATTGCTTTATTGAATATCTCATGCTGTGAACAAAATAATTGGCACAGGCTTCTAATTTGCGGTTGTTGATCCTTTTCCTGGAAATTGAGTTAATAAATGTGTGTAGTACATGGTTCTATGAATCAAACACGCATGTAATGCAATTTATGTTATCAACAGTACATGACTATTGGATACCCTGTAGCGAGCTCAGATTTTGTATAAGCTTAAATATACCATATTCTGCACATTTAAATTTTTACTTATTAAACTGACGATTTAGAAAATATCTTGTTCTCGAATACTGCAAACCGTGTATTCCACTTTCTGAACATTTAAAATTGTATTGCCGCCCGTATCGATCCGTATCGAATATTACCAAGATCATTTTAACAGAACATAAATAATTTCCATTTAAAATGGTTAGTTTTTAATAAAAGGATAGAAAGGTCCGAAAGATTTGAAGCAAAACTTTTGCGAGATTTAAAATGATTTCCTTCATATGTCACACTAATTTTTCAATGGACTTGAGCAGCATTGCTTCTTACTACCTAATGGTTGTTAAAAAAACAGACGTGACTATTGTTCTTATCCATTAATTGGTGTTTCTCTGTTCTTTTTCCAATTAGAGTGGAATTTATTTCCATCTTTTGTTGCTCACCGATGCGACCGTGCTGGTAAAACACAAGCCACAGATGTCGACTAGAATTTTCGTATTTATATGTATATTTTATACTATCACACATATTGGCAGCTCTAACACAAATAAATACAAAAATTATTGATATGCTGATATCTCATCAGCTTTGGCTTTGTTGCTATTGACATTTGGTATGGAATTTGCAGACATTGAAGCTTTAAATAGCAGCACTGATTCCAAAAGGCATAAATATGTATCAACAAGCTTACTCACACCCACTCATACTCACACTTACACACAGCTGTCGTATTCATACACATAAACAAGAATAAAAACCCATACATGCAATTAAAAGAAAAGCATTCGAACTATTTAATGGCGATTTCCTTTTGAAAGATTATTGAGAATAAAATGTAAAAACAAGTGTTGAAAAACAAATCTAATAATTTTAATAATAACTTCCATATTAATTAAAAATTCGATTATATTTTTTTATACATAATATGATTTGCATCTATCAAATTGTGTGTTGTATCTCAATATCATGTATACGTCAAGCATGTCGAAAGCAAAAACTCAATAGAGATGTGGAATTCAACTTCATTTCTAAAACTATTTGAAAGTTAAACTAAATGTCTTAAATTTCAAAAGATGCATGACGTTTAATTTGCAAATCTGGCAGTTTACAAATAGTCAACTATATTATCTAGATTACACATCAACCATCTACAAGGGTATATAGTTGAAGGCAAACCTTAATATTTTGAGCAATTTGTCATTCAAATTGTGAGTTGCAACTTGGAGTAACCTAATCAGTTCATGCATTTGGGGATAATGAGTTTATAAAAGTAGTTCCCCCATTAAAGTTTAAAGTGCAAAAGTCCAAAATGGAACACAGAAATCGGGTTGTTTGTTTTGTTGAGTTGTTAATGACAGCGCTTATCGCCCAATGCTCAACAGGTAAACTCCCAGTCGCGTGACAATTCAACAGCTCACCAAACGATATTTACTTACAAAAGACAAATCCTCAAACACAAAAAGAAAAACAATAAGGCACTCAAAAATTATATACCCTTCTAGATACTTTTGACTGATTTTAATTCAGATCTTATTCAATTGTTTAAATTTATATAAAACAAGATAGTAATTCAAGAAAAGCAATCTAAGAGAATACATAGTTCAGATATCTCAAGAAACAAAAGTTTTCTTTTTACTAGGTATCTATGTGAAAATGCGGATTTGTATCTAGTTTCATAAGAAAACCATGGAATAGACAAAAAGAAATTTATTTACTGAGCCCGTTCTCCAGATCAAGAAGTCTTCGTTTATTCGATACACATTTCGTGACAAAATTATAAGACTCTTTGCAAGGGTATAGCATTAAAAGGTATAAAGACACACCACGCCATTTGTGTTTAGTTTTCCCAGGGAAAATAGAAAAAAAAACAAATAAAAAAATAAATAAACCAAAAACCGAAACCAAAGCAGAAACAATACGTTCAAGTTGGCATAAAATAGAATACAAATTGAACTTATCAAAGAATCGAGTGGGCCACGATAACGATTACAAAAGTTGGCCCTGTGACGCGAACAAGAGTCCACAAATATTGATTGCTTCTGCTAAGAGATACCCTGCAATCAAGAGAACACTACTCTGTGTACTTTAAACATATACAGAGGTGTTACACAAAGCTCTGGCATTCCAAAAGCAACTGAAAACCAAGCATCCATGGTTTCCAAAGTTGAAAAACGTTTTTAATATCTTAAAATAAACTTAAAATTTATTGAGTTTAATTTAAATAATTCATAAAAATAAACATTTGGAAAAGTTGTTTACAAAACCAACTGTCGGCAAAAGATCTAGAGCTTTGTGGAACATCCCTGATAGATTACTTTTTCATTTTAAAATCAACACGTTTGTTAATATGTACTTTATTATAATTATTTATAATAAACTTAAGCTATTTTCAGTGTTTCTAAATTATTGAATCTTTTTAAGATTTTTTCTTAAATTAAAGATTTGGATATTAAGGACAAACTAAATTCTATACACGATATAAAATTGTATATAATGAACTGGATATGGTTTTCAAGTCGTTCAAAAGTTTTGTGAAGGCAAAAAAGAAACAAATATAAAAATTTATCTTCGGCAAGCCGAAATCTGAACACTCTATAATGAAATTTGTTCCATGTCAAATGATTTACTCACAGTTCTGAATATCAATCCAGTTTAAAAATCTTAGATCGATACATATTATTACAAAGGTTCAACTGCAAAGTCCTTGACAAAAGGTAAATACCTGTTGGAAGGGTATAATGGTTTAAAGAAACTTATCAGTTGATTAAGATAAAATTTAAAATACAACAGTTATTCACACAAGTCATCAACAAACAAGGCTTATTGTACTTCAGTCTGAAAGCCTTAGAATTTCTGGTCAGCTGCAAATCGCTTTTACTGTATTTAAATTTTTTTACTACCAATATTGATTGCAATGTTCTTTGGACTTGTTATGTTATACTTAAAGTTGTCGACGTTATCGAGTCTGTTGCTCAAACAAAACAAACAGAAATATTGATAAACTGCGACATCGATGTGTTTGACGTGCTTGTTTTCATTTTTCTAGTTGGTTGACGTAACTCTCTTTTATACCCTGCAAAATGACATTAACGTCTGTCACAGACAGAAAGTGATGATTTGCTTAAACGTTTAAAATCTACTAAATGGTAGAAACAGAACAATTTCGGAGCAAAGACAACATATATTTTCTGAAATTATATTTGATGAAAATTTAAAGTCTATCCAATTACTTATTGGGAAATTCATTGTTTTATAAAATATTGAAAAAGATATACAGTTTTGTGGCTTAAAAGCTTTAATGCCAACCAATCTGTAGCTCCTTAGGGAATTTCAAAACAAATAGCCAAGAGCAAACCCAAAGGACAGGGTTTAGTTCTTATCATAAACATTAATTCAATTAAAGTGAAATTAATTTTCTTACGCATTCAAATCAGAAATGCGAATAAAAAGTGTGATACATTTGGCTTACAATAAGAGACTGTTCAAAACATGAATAAAAAATTAGTTAGTAGTAGAACAAGTTCAGTCGGTAGTTGTAAATTTTAAAATGCGACTAAGCATAGCATTTATAATATGCTATATTTTAATTGCAATTGAACCACAAAATGGGGTTTTATTTTGCTATTTCCTGTTAAATTTCTGCGCCCCCTTAAAAATCCTCCTATCTACGTCTCAGGTGAAATAATAAATTTTCGTAGGTCAAGAAACTTGGCGTCTGATAATGACGTCGTGTCTAATGGCAAACGTCATAGGTAAATAAATGCCAACAATTTACAATTTCTCATCTCAGTTCCGGAGAGCGTCTTGGGAACTGGGCGAATATATCTTATGCGTATATTTAATGGGAGATTACAAAGAGACACTTTTGTTTGTGATTTACTCGACCATTATAAAGATATTACGAGAATACTGAAAGTCTTAGTGATTGGTCTAGAATCTAGATGAAATTCGTATAATTATTTATTTAAGATATCTCACTTCGCACTTAAGGTATAAAAAGAATCTGCTTTAGCTATTTCGCAAGTTGTTTCAGTCAAATTGTGTCATAAGCAGGAGACGCGCTTTATATTCGGAAACAAAGTGAATAGCATGGCAAAAGAATATCAAAAAAATATATTTTCAAGAAAAACTTTCAAAGAAACCTAAGGAAACAGAACAGGAACTGTTTCCAATTCAGACTGTGATTTTTATTTAAAGATATTATTAGAGATTAAAAATTGTTAGGGTAATAATTCTATAAGGAGTATTTGAAGACAATTATGTGGTTTCTTAATATTTTTAACTCGGGAATCTTTCATAAAGATTTCCGTCGCCAGCTGCTGGTCGCATTAAGTGGTATGTTTTACAGAAATAAAGATTAGAGATAGGGCAGAAATAAATATTATACGTATATATATTTGTACGTATTATATCAGAGATCCTTAATCCAAAATTCAAGTCACCTCAATTATTTCACAATATCAAATGTATGTAGGTGTTATACTCGACTCGGTCACCTTCAATTCTACAATCTTGAGTATTAATTGTCTTTGGAGACTTTGATACGCTTTTGCAAGCAGAAGATAAACAGAAACAATTTAGCTGGAGATACTGAATATTAAATCTTCAGAGAGCTTATAATCTATGCAAATAAAAACCAAACAAAATCTGAGAGTTTGTGAGACTTAAGTTTTTTGCAGTACTTATGAAATTAAACACTAAAAGGACCCACAAGTGAACAAAAAAATAAAAAGAAAACTCTGACTTTCTTTCAAGACTGATTCTATAATAACTTTAACGGACCCAGGCCAAAGCATAACTTAATATTTTGCTGATTCACTGAAAGTTTGCTTATAACGATAATTATCAATATAAAGTTATTCATACAAGCTAGTAAATCAATCTGTGAAGAAAAATATTTTTAATTACCTCTGTAGATGCTTAAGAAATTAATTACTTGACTTGGATTAACTTTTCATTAATTAGAGCAGAAGCTGAGAGTAAATTAGATGAGTTGTTGTAGCTGTGATGGATGATGATATGTTAAGATTTATAGAAAAGAGAAATGTTTTGTTCAGAGTAAAAAATAGAATAATTGACTACTTGTAGCTACTCTCATTACCTTCTGTCATGGCATTGGATTGGGCTGGTTGTCGCCGATGTTGCCACAGCTGCAATCGGCCGAGACGACTCCACTTGAGTTTGTGATTGATGTGCATGAAGCCTCCTGGTTGGGTGCTCTTATCAGTTTGGGGGGTGTATCGGGAAATTTCTTCTTCTCCTACATAATGAATCGGTTTGGCCGTAAGGCTTCCATCTATGGACTGGCAATACCCAATACGGTTAGTTCTCTCAATAATAATAAAATAATGGATTGATAGCACAAATTAACGACAATTTCTGCAGTGCATTTGGTTTCTATTTTATTTTGCACAATCCGTGGAATGGTTATACGTGGCAAGAGTTTGTGCAGGATTAACTGGAGGTGGCATGTTTGTTGTCCTTCCCATCTTTCTTGGCGAAATCGCCGACAACAGGTAAGTTCTTTAGAATCAAAGAGTATCCAAGCTAATTTGCAAAATAATTTATCCTATAGTGTGCGTGGAAGACTCTGTTCGTTTTTCAATCTGGCGATGAATATAGGGATAATGGTAGGGTTCATTATATCCTCGTATGTTCCGTATCATGTAATTCCATGTGCTGTGGTTGCTCTGCCCTTGCTCTACCTCATCCTATCCACACGATTCCCAGAGCCACCGCAACAATTGCTCCGTTGGGGACGAGAGGAGGCTGCTCAATTGTCGTTAAAGTATTACCGCAACTGTGATGGTCCCTCACCTAGTAATGAGGCCCTGAGAAGCTATCAGAAACAGTTCGATGAAATGCGACAGGCCATTGAACAGCAATTAAAGGAGCAAAACAATGAGAGATTAACTATCTCAGATTTCTGTAAGTTTTCACAGCTCCTTCTCCTACTTTAAATATTATAATCCAATTTCGATTTATCTTCAGGTACCAAGAGTGCAATGAAAGCCATTGTAACGGGTTTGGTTTTGATGATAGCCAATATCTTTACCGGCACATTTGCCTTCATCAACTACATGTCCAACATCTTTGAGGAGGTTCACACTCAACTGGAGCCCAATACGAATACGATAATCATTGGAGCGGTGCAGATTGTGGGAACTTTGGCTTCCATTTATCTGGTGGATCGATATGGGCGTAAAATACTCCTTGTGGTTTCCTGTGCCGGTAGTGCCTTAGGTACAGCAGCATTTGGCATCTATGCTTTCTATGCCACGGAAACGGATGCAGATTTGACAATCTTTTCCGCTTGGTTGCCTGTCACTTTGATGGCCTTTATCATCTTTGTGGCAAACGTGGGTGTCATCTCTGTCACTATGGTGGTCCTAGTGGAGATTCTGCCCCACAGGATTAGAGCAGTTGCCACAAGCGCGTGCCTAGGTTGTCTGAGCTTCTTTGCCTTCACATCCCTCAAAGCATTCCCTTTGATGATGCACTACTTCGGTCTGGCAGCCACCATGTGGGGTTGTGCTGCGGTTAGCGCCTTGTGTCTCTTCTATGTCTCTGTCTTTCTCGAGGAGACGAAAGGCAGATCCATTTATAATTAAGATTTCACTTCTTACTATTTACTCTCATTCGCACAAAATATGTCATTTTAATATAAGTACATTCATAAAAATAAATCTTTTTAAAAAATTATAATTTTTAGCACAGCTTTATTGTTAGTAAAGTACATTATGTCACCAGACAAAACTGTCTAAGAAATAAACTTTATTTAAAGACATAGTTATAGTATTTTAGACAAAATTGTTATTCAATAGTAAATAACTCTTTGACAATACAGTTTTTATAACAATCGACAATATCTTCAATCGATCAACAATAATCGATGCACATTATTATCGTGATCAACGTTAGTGACTGTGCCGATTAGAATCCCTGCAATGATTTTTTCAACTAGTACCACATATAAAAATTTCTACAGCCAGTATAAAAACAACTAGTATCTAAACAGCTAGTTTTATCACCAGTTATAAAGCAACAAGTGTAAATAGGACTGGTTAAAGAGCAAAGTGAAATTGTCTGGTTGCAAACGGACTAGATTTAGGCTGGTTAATCACGCATTTAGTTGTTGGGGGAAAGAGGCAATTTCCTATGTAAAATGAATGATTTCGATTAATAGGTTTGAAAACAAGACCAGCTATTTGTTAATTTTTTAATTAATTTTAAGTTAGTCTAGAACTAGTTCAAAACCAGCCCCTTCCCTGCAGGGATATTTAATAAATGTTGATTATTTCCGATAATATTTATATAATTTAAGTGCAGACAGTTAGCTGACAAAACAATTGTTATAACAATGACCAATATATTAAAGATAAGTAAATATATAATTAATTGATTTGATTTGGCTTTTCGATAAACGTTATTATTGTGATCCAGGCCAGTGGCGATGGCGATCAGAATATTTAATCAATTATTTCGATTTTATCTGATATCGTATATATCATTTAAACATTTAAATTAGTGCTACCGATTTTTGGGCGAGTGTAGTTATGAGACAGTTGCTACACATCATCGTTTAATAAAATGTTGTCATTTATGAACAGTCCTGTGTGGAATGGCAGAGAGGTGGAGGGGTGGGAGGGATGGGCGTTAAACCAAAACAAACGAACTGCTACTAAGCCATAAAAAAGTTGTGACATTGCTTAATTTATGAGCTAGCTGGTGGCCAGACTACCAAACGTTTCTACCATATAGTGCCCCTGCCACCCAAGTCCCATGCCCCTTGTTGCTGCTAATGTCGTGTCAACAATTAGCTTTGTTAGCGTTATTATTTATAAGTACGAGCATTAATCCCCCGGAGTAAAGCGACGATATAACGTTCAGCAAGTGTCAGAATGGTCTACACCCCACTCTGGGAATCACTTAGCTACCGCCTGATGATGTTTAATGTAGGGGGAAGGTTTGGAGGCAGAAAAATGACGTCGTGACAATCCAAATAAAAGCTAGAATATGGCCGGGATATGTGAAAATGGGAATATTATAAGTACATAATATTTCTTGATACTTTCCTTACAAACATTGCATAATATCAATTCAATGAGCACATTTTTATTGTTATCGCCATGACTTGGGTAATATCAAATTCAAACACATTTTATTTTCTTTTGAGTCGTCCTCAAATTCTGATGAATCATTGTGATTACGAGTTACCGATAAGAAAACTACGTTTTACTTTTTACAACCTGTGTAGCTACTTACCTCCATTATTGTATCATTGCCAGATGTTAGCCTTTGAATCTTTTCATACGATTTAAGTACCTACATAAACTGCAACAACCTGCGATATGAAAAGGCAATGATGTTCATATCAAAACGATTTATATATGAAATACGGAGTGGAATTCGAATATTTATAACAATTGATTTTACAATAAGTAGTAGTAAAACTGAAGATACTAAAAAGTTGGTTAAAAACCTTTACATTAATGGATAATATTCACCAAAGACTGTGTGAAGTTTTACTTTGGCATAATTTGCTATACTTTGTACCAAATACCTTTAGCAAATAGTTTTGAGTGCAAAAAAATGTTGCAGAAATAATAGAAAAATATTTCCTTCTGTAATGAAGTTAAAACTTGCATTACCTGTCCAAAGAACTTTCGGTTTTAGTTTTGATTTTGAGAACAAATTTATTCTAGGAAACAAACATCATTCCTCGTTTAAATTTTAATTAACAAATTAGATGATTATCGAAAACTTAAGTTTAATTCATAATAATTTGTATTTAATAATGCTTGCCAATGTATTTCGACTTCGCTATATTTTATCTTAAGTAATGAATCTTTGTTTATGTTACTTTATTTTACTTTATTAAACAATAATCATACGCCATGTATCTTTATACAGTATTCGTTAATCACACACCAAATATTTGACGCACAGATGCTGCACTTAATCGTATTGTCGCCTTGTGACGATATAAGATTACACACACAGAAGTATAAACAAACACACTTGAATCAAATTCACAAAGAGTGTTAGTCTTTGTAATTGTTTTCGTTTTGTTGTCGCGTGTTTTAGTTTGTTTTACTAACAATTTAAATTACCTAAGTGAAACTTAAATTGTTTTCGACTAGTTGGAACAAGTGCCTTGACTTTGAAGGCAATGTTAAACAAAGTGCAGTTAAATGGCTTGCTAGACAAACTTTTTAAAAACAAAACAAATCTAGTTAGTCGACTTAAGGCTACTCTAGACCTACCGAATTTTACAGAAACCCTGTACATAGCTGTAAATGATTTAAATCCATCTAAGAATCCATTTACAGCCTTAAATGTTTTCCAACTTTTGAGCTACGCCATTTTACATATTTATATTATGTATATATTATATTTGGGTATGCAACAAGTATTCATGTAAATATATTAATTGGCTTCGCATACTGTAATTGTTAGTCAACATAAATAATAAAAGTGGGTCAGAAAACACTCAGGAAAAAATAGGCATTTGGTTACCAACACGACGGGGCGTATACGCAATTTGATTTCGATGAGGGTGCCACCAATGTAGCTGTAACAGAATGCAGCTAATTAATTTTAACAAATTTTATTAATTGGTCTTTGCGACTGTTTTTTTTCTTCTTTCTGTTGTGTACTTAAGTGCATATCGATTTCACTTGTTTGTTGTATTAAGTTCCAAGCATAATTGCGTATCAGCAAAAAGTTGTGTAAAAACAGTTTATTCAGGGAATAACTTTAAGCCGAAATAAATTAATTTTCAAGAATCGAAATGTTATTTTAAAGTGTTTTCAATGAGTATATCAATTATATTTGATATCAGTAATTTATTATTACATTAAAATGTACTTTAAATTGAATTGAAGCTTATCACGATAGAATACCCTTTACATACGTAAAATGCATTTACGTACATATTTGTAAATACATTTGCTTGTTACACAAACAAATTTTATTAAAACTATATCTTTAAACTTCAACATTATTATGATTAGTCCACACTTTAAGGCATTTATTGTCTTATATTCATTAATACCGTATATCAATTATATTTGATATCAGTAATTTATTATTACATTAAAATGTACTTTAAATTGAATTGAAGCTTATCACGATAGAATACCCTTTACATACGTAAAATGCATTTACGTACATATTTGTAAATACATTTGCTTGTTACACAAACAAATTTTATTAAAACTATATCTTTAAACTTCAACATTATTATGATTAGTCCACACTTTAAGGCATTTATTGTCTTATATTCATTAATACCGTTACAAACAGAGCGATCACTAGCAGAATGAACGTTTATTGCTTTATCTGCGTAGGGTTCATTAAAGTCAATCGTCCCTTTAATGTAATTGCATTTAAATATCTTTACTGGCATTTTATTCGTGTCATTTAAATGCAAATATATATTTGTGAAATGGATTACGCATTGATAAAACAAACTATTTATGCATATTAAGAATGCAATTATTAATATATAACGGTATTTCAATTGAAGAAAAACGCGATTTACTATGAAATTCAATTAAAACCCTTTTAAACGTAAACATGTTTATTCTTTAAAAATGTTTTTTTCCAAAAATGTTATGCTAATTAACTTATGATTTATTTTAATTTTATAAATAGGTTTCAATTTTAATCTGGAATGTGGTCATTATCAAATTTCATACAAATGAATCGTTAAACACTGATTTATTGTTATGTAATTAATTATAACACTAAGCCAAATTATATTTATTTACAGAAATCGGATCAAACATCATTTGGAACTATGAATGAAAGCAATTTTAAGAATGCTGCAGTTGGACTTTTGTAATATTTTCATCTCGTACACGGCGCTCATCTTGTTGCCGGGCAATGTGGTGGGAGATGTGGAAAATGGGAAAGTTACCCACTTTCCTTTAACGACTTCAATGCCAACATTTCTAACTTCCGAGGATCAAGACAATAATACAACAATGTCCTCGACATGGACAACTTTGGTCAACAATATTGACAAAAATTTGAGCAATATAACAAACAACAATATGAAAAGTAATATGCCAATGGACAAAGAGTCTGACAGAATTGAGGGAAAGAAGAAAATTGTAAATGTAAGTAGAAATAATTCATTTTACTTTCAATCCATCGGCCTGAAGATGGTATAACTAGTATTTCGAAGGAGTATTTAGTAGATATGTAATTAAGTATGCATGAGTCCTTAATTTGAAATTATAACTTAAATGGCATAGTTTAACAGAAAATAATTTTTATTTTTTTTGAAAGGCCAACAACTTTTAATGAAAAATTGATTTTTAAGAGATATTTAAATGGCCAACAGTTTATCCAGAAATTAACTTTTAAGTTTTTTTGAAATGTTTGTCTTTTAATTTATATTTTTTAATTTGAAAGGCGAAAAAATTCCAGGAGAAATCACAGATTTAAGCGCAAATGTTACTCTGTACATGCAAAAAATACCACGATTACAAGTGCACTGGCAAGACAATTTACCGAAAGGTGAGCAAGATTTTGTGAGTTATGGAGCGGGTAATTTTTATTTAGTGCTTTACTCCTCAGGCACCACATACAATGTACTCGTGAATGCCATTAATAGCACTCGCTGCCCAGATGCCCCCTGCAGTGAGTACACAATCAAAGGAAAACCTGCAAAATATATTTATTTGCCCCAGAGCCCAAATCCCAATGTGGAACCCGTCGATTGCAATTACATGTTTGGTTGCCAATACAACGTAACCGTGGAGACATCCAATTTACTAGTTCGACGATCCATTCGTGTATTTGTACCACGTAAGGGAAATAACATTTAATTCTCACAATCCGATATTATCTGCTCGTTAAACTTACCCATCAGATTGTGTGGCAGGCAAATGCTCTTGCCAGATTTCTCCAACTCCACCCAAAGTCCTAACCAGAGCCAAAATGCAGACAAATGATACTATAATCATTTCATTCACCATTCAAGCCAGCGAACAACTCCGCAAGGAGCAGGACAGCCATCTCCACGAGACCCTCAAAGCCTATAAAATGCAGCTTAAGTGAGTATCAAGTTCGATTCAACTCTTCATTTCAATACCAATCAAGCAACAAGAATCACGAGCCTGAAAATGCAGTGAAAAGGCAAAAGAAAACGAGAAAATGAAACCAAACGAACATAAACATAGGTAACATATCGAAGTTAACCAACGATTCAATTTCTCAGAGTCTAACTTGCATTGCTTTAAGGAACATCGAAAATTGATATGACTTTATGTTTAACAAACAAGATTATAATAATAATTATATAAGGTGAAAAAAAGGTTGGACATAAATTACTTAATGTCAAACAATAACAATTCGTATATATCTTTTCTTATAGAAAGACTCTAAATTTATAAGTATACACAAAGTTTATCAGTTTTCACGTTAGAAAAGTAAGAACTTTTACATTACGAGAACATATTCATTACATTATTCATATTCAAATGCAAAAAAAAATTAATATATCTCCACAGGGTATAAAAAATTAAATTTAAAAGGAGAATTCCTACAATTTGCAATTTAAAATATACATAGTTATACGTTTATTATCATGTTATAACTCCGCGGGCTGTCTTTGGCAATTGTAAATTTTCCTTCGTTCGTATTCATCATATCTTTTTATATTAAAAAAACATATATAAATTAAATAACTAATTAAACAGAATCAATGAGGAAGGCAATCCCTCGCTGCCCTGGGGTGGTGTACTGAAGAACATATTCAATCGGATGTATAATCTCAGTGAATTGGAATTCAAGCCAACGGAAAAGGGATATGATGGCAATATGACGCTAACCCTAAGTAAACAACTGAAGGAGAAGGCTCCCCTCAATCTCCATTCGCTTATTTTGGATGCCAACGGATGTGAGGGGCCTCGAAGTGTTACCAGAGTTGCGGGTAAGTTGTAGCCACTAGATATCTGAATGCACTAATGAATGGTTAACAACAGAATCTTTCTCAACAGTTCCTGCTCATCCCCTGATACTAAACAACAATGCCAATTTGGTACGTACATACATACATATACATATACATATACATATACATATACATATACATATACATATACATATACATATACATATACATATACATATACATATATAAACATATCCCAAAATATATCTTCTTTTTGGTCTTATTGCAGAATAATTCTCTCATTGTAATGGCAACTTTGCTAATTGCCGTAGTTCTTTCTGGACTATTAGTCTGGTTGAAGCGTCGACGTCGGGCCAGGAACAATGCACAATTGCACAAGGAGCAAATTTACATGCAATCCTTTGGTGCTGCCCCTGTTGAGTAAGTTATTCCTGATATTTCTGCCTTCACCATGTAGTTTATGTATTCGAAATTCATTGTTTCATATTCGCAGAATGGAAGATAACATCAATTATGTGGACAAGTATGTAGAGGTAAGCCATCAAACAACAAACATAACAGACATTTTCCATTGCATGTTAAATTCAATGGAATCCGTCAAGTTAATATCAATTCTGACTATTCAAGAGACAATTAATTTTGCTGTATTCGCTACATTGTTCCATAAATTATATCATGTTTCTTAGAAACTGTATGTTAGATGGTAGATCATTATAGAAATTTTATTAAATGAGGTAATTCTCTGGCATTGTACTTTAAGTGCTCCCCTTGATAAACCTAACTGCTATAACTTTTTATCTATAAGCCACTTTCAATAAGATATTTAAGTAGTAATCATACATGATATGATTTGTTTTCCTAAATTAACTCGATTATTTAGTCCCACTTTTTCATTTGACCGGGATGTACTATAAGTAATTCTTTTGCAAATATGCAAAAGTCATACTTACTTTCATAAATGTATAACGAAAAATAACAATTCAGATAAAATGTAATTGATACACATGCAAATACTTCATTTCAGAGATATATTGAATTGAATGGCAGTCCTAATATTTAAATTACCTATTATACCCTTAATTGAAATGCGAATCTTTGCATGGGTATAGAATCATTGGCGTTCCAAAGATAGATTGCCTTATCTTTAATATGGAATTAAAAATGTATCCTTAAGTCGACTAACATATTTGCCTGAATTCATATTTCACAGCAGTCTCAGGCACTGGGACTGGCAGATATATTTGAGGTGCCACACTCGGCGATTCACATTGGACGAATGCTGGGCGAAGGCGCCTTTGGGCGGGTCCATGAGGCGACAGCTATCAATCTACGCCGTATGCGGGGTACAACAATTGTAGCTGTAAAGCAGCTTAAAGGTAAGTTGCTCACAGATGAATCAAATTCATTTCAAAATTGTACAAGAAAGAACGGTCATCCAGCACTTAAGCCCCTAGAAATCGTAACTGAAGCTCGCACACAGAAACACATACACAAAAGCCAAAAATAAAAATTAAAACGCCACAAATTCTTCCGTTGAAACAAATATAAATCAATTGCGTCAATAACATCCGCGTTTATTACCCGATAAAGATGAAATTTTGACACATTGGAATTAAGATATTTATCAAAAGACTTTAGCTTAAAAGTTGCACTTTTCGTTGTCTCTTAGATTTATGGGAAAGGGGGCGTGTCGTCTAGAATGTTAAATTTACTTGATCTCCGGAACTTGCATCTTACATGACAAATTTGGGTGACTACGGACAGATAGACAATTGTTAAAACCTATTCTTTATCCTTGTCTAATGTGTAAATGTTTCAAAAATATGAATTTGAATTTAGCAAATCCATCGGCGGATGAAGTAGCGGAGTTTCTTTCGGAAATCGAGATGCTCAAAGGCGTTGGCACTCATCATAATGTGGTTTGCTTCTTGGGCTGCTGCACCATTCGTGCTCCCTATTTGATGATCATGGAATATGTGGGTCGTGGCAATCTGGTATGATTATTAATAAATATAACCGAATTTTAACCAATGTGCACCTTTTATTAGTTAACTTATTTGCGTGCAGTACGTCATGAATTAGGACAACCAAAGACACGTAACGCCAATTCAACGAGTTGTACAACTGGTAGACCAAACTCTGGAAATGCTGCAAAGTCCCAAGCTGTTAATTATATCGAATTGAAGGCTTCCAGTCAATCAAATGACTTGGACAATTCCAGTGCTTCCCCCAATTCATCTTCTGGTGATTTAACAAACAATCATATTATCACCAAACTGCCCAAGCCTTCATTTTCAGAGAGTAAGTTGCAAAATTAATTGAAACACAAAACGAAAAAGAAAACTTGTTACATTTTCCGTTAATGCTTTGAATATAGCCACATATACGATTGTGGAGGATGAGGAACCATTCGAGTACATACTCGACAATAAGGAATTGCACAATTTTGCATTGCAAATTGCAAATGGAATGAGATTTTTGGAGGAGCAAGAGATTACTCATCGGTAAGTGAAATTAAGTAGTTAAACTAAAGGACTAATGAACAGATTAAGAATTCACAGACGCAACAAAATATCGCTTTATATTCTCTTTGTAACTTTGGCCATTGCTTTATAAAGCCTTTTTTTATTCAAAGGAAATGGTCCAGGAAAGTGCATAGTGTTTAATTTGTTAGAGCAGCCAGATCAGAAAGCTTTTGAAACATTATTTTTGTGGTTGTCGCAAACTTTTTGCTGTAGTCCCCATTGTATTCTTAATTGAATTAGCCCTAAAGGTTTTTTTAAGTTCTCTACCCACACTCAGGTGCATCCCAAATGATTTTAATTAAGTTATTCTCTTAGTGAAAACGAAAGTGCTACCGCATTATTCAATTACCATTACTAGCCGCTACAGAAGTCGATGGACAGACAGACGGACAGACGGACATGGCTATAACGACTCAGCCCGTCGACCTCATTAAAAATATATAAATTTTATGGGGTCTCTTAGACCTCCAATAAAACACATTTCGTGACAAAAGATAATTCCTCTACAAGGATATAAATATCCATTGAAGGAAGTCCGACAGTGGGAGACCCTGTACTTCAGGAAAAGATCAAATAGTGGTAAAATGCAAACAGTTATAAAAGCGTTCTAGTTCCACCTTCTCTTAGTCTCTTAGACCTCCTATAATATGTACACATTTCGTGACAAAAGAAAATTCCCTCTGCAATGATATAAGTATCCTTAAAGCTACACTGAAGGAAGTCCGACAGTGGGAGACTTCAGGGAAAGACCAAAAAGTGGTAAAATGCAAACAGGGATATAAGCGTTCTAGTACCACCTTCTTAATTTGCCGAGTTACTTATTTTGGGTATTCATAAAAGACTTTGTGTACTTTTTTTTAAGTACAGGGTCTGATAATGTTATCACTATTCAAAACGAAAACTGTTTTCTTAAGAAGCTAGTGAACTGACCCAGTAGTAGAAGATCGACTAGAACTCTCTGAAATGTTATTTTATGCAGATATGCAATAATTTCCAGATGTGTGGTTTTTGAACGTGCCAAGTAACCCGTTGCACACTGATGGGCTCTTCATTTGTTATACGAGCATTGAGGCATCATTTGAATGTTAATAACAAGTAGTTGCCACATTTCTATCTCGCATAACGGCTGCCTTCATAACTTCAACAGCTTGCCTTGCTCTAATGAGCAGGCACTCAAGCTCACTTGATTCAAATTCAGTATTATTCAATTAAACATTATGTACATCTATGAAATTCCTTTATTCAGTAGCGTTTCTGCCACAAAACAGTCACCAAACCATAACAATCCAGCTAAACAGAGAATTTGTGTTGTATATTTATAGTTACATTTACTTACGTTGACCTTAACATTAAATTTGGTTAGAAAACTTTACAAAAATTTAATCATGCACTTCCAGTATTGTATATTAAATGTTGGGAATTGCAGAATAAAAGCTACCATAAGCCGAAAATTTCCTTATTGTATTAATTGGAAAATCGTAGTTCAGCACACAGAACAATGCTGTACAGAAAAAATAAACAAAGAAATTAAATAAATACACGACTTCGTAAAAAATATGTATTTATTTTTACATCTGAGCATTAAAATTCCATATGTTTTCACCTGTATATTGAATTTAACGAGCGGTGAAATCGCTCATTCGCAGCGTATGCGTAGTAAAAGAATCTGTAAAAACTGCAGTGACTTTATTTTGGTCGTATTGATGTATGTCAATTCATTGACAATCAGACTTTCAGTGAATTTCACACATAAGCTCATTGTTGTTGTTATATTTTGGTCAGGAATCTCATAAAAGTCTGAATTTCAACTCTCTACTTAATTTTGCGCTGGGAATTATTCCAATATATGTATATAGTATAATTATTTGTTTTACTCCACAGCGACCTGGCTGCACGCAATGTGCTAATTGACAACAACAAGACATTAAAGATATCTGATTTTGGATTGTCTAGATATGGCATTTATACAAACACAAGGACACGAAAGGTAAGTAATTTTCGAGAGTTATTGAATACGAATGTTATCCTTTATTGCATGCAGTTACCATTGCGATGGCTGTCGATTGAGGCCATTCGAGATAATGTATACTCGAGCAAAAGCGATATTTGGGCCTATGGAGTGGTGCTTTGGGAGATTGGCACATTGGGTGCATCCCCGTATCCAACAATAAGTAACAGCGAGCTGATACCATTTCTTTTATCGGGCAATCGCCTGGAGCGACCTGAGATTTGTACACCTCAAGTGTATACCATAATGCTACAGTGTTGGCTTGAAGAGCCAGAGGAGCGACCCACCTTTGATGCACTCTACAAGGTATTAAGTCCAAAGACAGCCTATGTGGACATCAACAGTCTGAGCGATGACTACGTATTTCCGCCAATTAAAGAATAGATGTAGTTCTAGATTCTAAAATAATTAGTTGTTCCTTTTTTACGTTATCTAAACGAACTTCTGATAACTATTCCAGCATATTGTTAATGCTTTTATAAAGCATGCCCTGGGGCAGATTGAATGTACTGAACCAAACTTATCCCCCCATAGAACCTAGTCGTAGTCTAAATGTTATTTAAATCTGATGTATACGAATGTAAATTTGATGTGCTGTGAGTTCAAATATCCAACTTTACAATTATCATACTATACATGTGTGAATACCCTGTACAAAATATATCCTGTATACGTATAGATAAAACATCAGCAAAAGGCAGTGGAAGTCATAGCATTCCAGAGTATAATTTATATAGCTCGATATGACAACTTCAATTAAAACATGTGATACGACCAAATAGAACTAGAAATAGAAGTACAAGCAAATGTACAGGGTATATCTTATATTTGTATACTTCCCATAAGTTGTGCGTTACTCGCGCTCTCTTTAATTAAACAATTTAAGAATAAATCGAATTTCGCTGTTTTATTATTATTTAATATTCCACAGGTCTCATTCGACAATCAAATTGACAAATTTAACAATTCTTTTGTCAAAATGCTGCAGTAAATCGGATTGTGTTGACTTTTGGCCTTGGCATAAAACACACAAAACTAAAACAGTTATTATTTGTGTGCATATAAGTTATTACTGCACTCTGTAAGCAATAGGTTTATTCTATTTATTTTCGGTTACATTTATAATGAGAGCGTCAAAGGTTAATTGGAATTGAAACATAATATTTCAATGCTGGATAGAAAACAGAAGCATAGAAAATAACGATTATTTAATGCTTAATTCCATAAATTTCATTCCATGATACGTAACGTTTAATATCTTCAGGCGAAACGCTTTTCGAAACGTGCTGCAATGCTGACATAAAGTCCGACATGGTTACTGCTGGCAACTGTAGAAAAACAACATAAATTAATTAGTTATAAAAATATACTCATTGCGCATTCAACTATCACATTAATTTATAAATAATTAATGAAAGTAAGTGTTTTCTAATGCCCGAAAATGTATGCTATTTTCGTACCATGTAGTATGTAGAAACTAAAAAAACAGAAAAGCGGATTACCTCTTGGGCATCAATTACGTCAATTTCGCAGCTGCTTAGTGAACGGAGCGGTTGCATTGCGGCATAGCGGCACAAGCTGTCCATATCTGCACCTGAATATCCTTCTGTGAGCTCAGCCAGTCCTTCAACTTGATCGTCGGTAAGATTATGATGAACCTGTTGTATTAGCTTCTCGATTATCTGTTGTCGTGCCCGCTTTACAGGCAGAGGTACATACAAACGTCGGACAAACCGACGACGCACAGCCTCATCCAACTCCTGGGGACGATTTGTGGCGCCTATAATAATGATATTGTCATCCTCGTTCGTTGCAGCCCCATCCAATTGTATGAAAAACTCATTTTTTAAACGTCTCGAACTTTCGTGCTCATTGTCTGAACGTTGTGATAACAACGAATCCACTTCATCCATAAATATAATCTAAAATAGCCAAAGGTGTTGTAAGTTTTGTGAGAATTAAGTATTTAATTGCACCTACGGCTGGTTGGTGTGCTGCGGCCACGGCGAATAGTGTTTTGACCAGCTTCTCGCCTTCGCCCACCCACTTGGAGGTTAATGATGATGGATTGATGCTGAAAAACGTTGCCTTCGACTGAGATGCAATGCACTTTGCTATTAGCGTTTTACCCGTGCCCGGTGGACCAAAGAGCAATACTCCACGTGGAGGACGACGCACGCCCTTAAATAAATCTGGACGCTGTAATGGATGTATAATGGTTTCCATAAACGTTGACTTGGCATACTCTAAGCCGGCCACGTCCTCCCAAGCTGCAGATTGAACAAAGATATCAATCATTAGAACGTCATATTGACAATGCCTGCCTACCTATAGGTTTATATTTATGCATGCTCTCTCGCGTAATCTGCTCAACCATGAGGGGATCAAGGTGTGCCAAGGATTGCGGTACAGGCAAGGGAGTCGTTGCAGGAGCGCTTGGCTTCACGGGATTGCTAGAAAAAATTAATTGGTATGTAATTATGTGCATTATTTCCTTCCCGACCCTACATACTTATCAGTTTGTCCAGTTGGTTGCACAAACTTGGAATTGACACCACGTCCTCGACCGCCCAATGACTTTTTCTTGTAATTCATTAGATCACAGACGCCAGCTCCTCCAGTTACACTAGGTCCAGCTGTAGGGGTTTGCTTGCTTTTCTGAAATACCAAACAGTTAGCGCTTGTACTGGCAACTTAATTGAACTGTAAGATTACCTGTGCATCATGCAACAATAACTGTTCACGTGCCGTGCGGAACCCATCAAAAGTTGTTGCTGCTGCTGTCTTTGGCTTTGGGAAGTCGACCCGAGGTAATAATGAGTCAACGTTGGGTGTTGGTGTTGGTCGCTGATGGTAATTAATTTTGAATTCGTTATGCTGACAACTCTCATATGTGCCTTGACATGGACGCTCACAGGAATTTACTTTTGATATCGTCCAATCGAAGGGCTTCTTAGTTCCCCGACAACGACGACTCTGTGCCAAGAGCTGTTGACAGCCAATTAAGCGCTCCTTCATGTATGTTTCCGTACTGCTGCAGCGTTGAAGGGTTTCCTGGTGATCTTTAAGCACCTCATAATGTGTGGCTTCATTCAGGTTGCTGCACAATTAACAGTCATTTGTATAAATGTGTAAAATACACAAACATTGACTTTTACTTACCGCGTTGCGTGTGCCAATAATATTTTTTGTGCACGCCAAGCATTCTGTTTATCGCTGGCGCTGGCGGTTAAGTCACACCTTAAATTTTCATTTGCAGCATAAGCCTCTGACCAGGATTCGTCTGCCATTTTATTTTTGATCTACAAAAATATATTTGGAAACATTAAAGATTTCCCGGCAATTTGACGATCTAATGTGGCGGCTGGTCGACAGCTAGCCGATAAACTGTGTTGATCTATCAATAATTCCTGGCCTGTCGTATCAAGAAGCTCTTGTCTTGCTGCAAAGTAGATATATCGATAGCTGACCGATCAACTTTGTCGATTTAAGTTATTTTAAATTCAAAACGTATGCAAGTTATTCTTAACTTAAGAGATTATTTGGCAATTATAGTTAACAACTATATTCCTTTGTTTATTCGTATGTTTATTTTTTTGTCTGTTAATCAAACCGAAATGCTTTTGTCTTAAGTAGTTTTTCTTTTTGTTTGTAAAGTTTACGTTTGCGCACTGCATTCAATTAAATCTCTAAGACTTTAAAACAGCCCTCGCAACTAACAAAATGCGTATAAATTCTGAGTAACCCAGGTAGGTTATCTTCTGTAGGTTAATGGAGATTTCTAAATCATCAAAACCAGTAGCTGAAAACCTAGACGCATTTTATCTTGGCATCATTTGTAGACTCACGTTGTGCAAATAACTAAATGTATACAAAACAATCTTATACAACAAGTGGACGCTGAGTTCATTTAACATTGCGCATAACGACACATCGACTTGCAAGGAGGCTCTTATCGTTTTTGGCTTTAAGATAAGAAATTGTATTTCGCAGATACAATCTTAAGGAGGCAATAAATAGCGCACGTTATGCAGCAATAGCTTCTCAGTTTGTATGCAGCTCGTCACGAAAATAACTGGAAGCGAAATTGGTTAGCAACTTGGATTTTACCTTCACACCAGCAACATGTGTCTGCCGAAGCGAGCCAGTGGTGCGGCCATACAAAGCGTGTCTGCAGCTATAGGTAAAGGGTAACCTCCTTCATTTTATCCGGAATTTAATTGAAATTCCGTTTGGCTGCAGGAAATCTCCTGTGTTTTAACTTTGGACTCATATTTGGTATAACACCGGCACACATGGCTCTCTATGAGTCCGAGGTAGAGACACCACTGAACGTAGTCGCAGATCCCACGGACACGGCATTGTTAACCGGATATCTCTTTCTCAGCGCCGCCGTTGGCGCCGCAACATCCGGCTGTCTGGCATTGAGAATTGGTCCAAAATCTGTGCTTCTTTGTTGTGGACTCCTGCAAATTGTAAGTGTTCTTCTACTAATGTTTGCTTAACGTTTGAATCCTTCATTTCCCTTTTAATTGCTGCCTTTTAAGCTGACATTCTATTGTACATCTGTACAAAGCGGCTAACGGTCCTTTACTTAGCGGTAAACGCGTTTTAAGGGAGAAAATAATTTTTGTGCGTTAAAGGATTTATTATTCGTCAACGGCTTAGATTTCCGATCCCAATGTTTTCTTACCATCTTTTATTTTTATTTCCAGTTTAGCTGGTTCTGCATTCACTTTGGCTTCGACATCGTTCACATTTACGCCTCTCGCATTTTTGGGGGCGTGGCAGCTGGTGGCGCATTTGTGGTTCTACCCATTTTCATTAATGAAATTGCAGAGTCACGCGATAAGGCTGCTCGTTTGACCTTCACAATAGAATTGTGGCGCACTTTGGGCATCTTATTTGGCATTGTTCTGGGTTTCTATGTGCCCTATGATTATGTTAATATTGTGGGATGCATCGCATCGTGTGCTTTCTCGCTGTGCTTCCCCTTTGTGCAGGAGAGTCCACACTATTACCTGAGGAAGGGAAATTTGCCCTGTTTGGAGAAGTCCTTGCGTTGGTATCGCGGCATACGTGATCTTGATGATCGTGAGAAACCTGAGTATCTGATGGAATTGGCCGAGTTCAAGGCAGAGCTGAAGGATGGAGGTAAGGGTATTAGCTCGTCGCATTTGTCTCATGGCTACGTGGTGCGTCTGATCTGTGTGAGTTTTCTACTTACTGCTTGTGCCAAGTTAAGTGGTGTCTTTGTCGAGCTCAATTATGCTGCCGACTTCCTTGGACGCACCGGCTTCACCATTCAGTTGAACTACGTGCTCCTCGCCTCGGCTCAATGTGTGGGCGCCTTGATGGCACGCCTAATTGGACCGCATTTGCCTCGAAAGGTAATAGCATCCTCATTTCATATTCGTATATTCATTAGATAAGATTAACCTTTTTATTTCAGCTGCTGCTCTGTCTGTCATCGCTTCTCGCTGCCTCTGCAGTCATTGCCTTGGCCCTTTTTAAGCAGTTCGGAGATAATTGGTTACTCCCCTCCTGGTGTAAACAGTATGTGCCTATTGTTTTGCTCGGCATTCAACTCCTCTTTGTGAGCTTTGGACTTTATCCTCTTGCCGCTGTCGTCAGCAGCGAAGTTCTTCCTACAAAGGTAAGCCAATATTCGCGAAACTTCTCATACTTTTCTCCGACTCACACAATATGTACTTGGAAAAAATCGGATTAGCTTGTAGAGAACTAATTATGTTGAAATGGGCCGTTATCGACTAGGAGATACCTTGTAGACTAGTCCGAGATTTGTTAGCACAAATGCACACATATCTAAACATCGTACAATCAGACACCCTGTAAGCGAGAATTAAATTGATTACCCTGTGAAAAATAGTTAATATATAGTCTGCTATTGTGATGAGAATTGAAAGTTAGAGGAACAGCAAGATAGATAAAATAAACACAATCTGAGAGTTTGGTTGAGATACCTTAAGAAACACAAAAGTTTACATACTAAACGGTTATTTTTAACCGATCATTCCAAAGATGTCCGATATGATTTAGACTGTATAAAACTGTACCAAACACACAATTTGTGAGTCTGGTTAAGATATCTTAAGTGTCAACAAAACAGACGGGTACAGACTCATCAGAGTATTAAAGAAAGTACATATGTATTTTATGTGTTACAACATGTTACAAATTTCGTGACAAAATTATAATTCCCTCTGCAAGTGTATAAAACCCTGTACAGCTCTAAACTAGATATTTAATAGCTTTAGTTTTCTTGGACTTTACTTTAACGAGCTCCACACTCTTTAAAGTATTGTAAAAATCTAAAATTTCCCACATAAGTTACTTTAATCAAATTGAAGTTCACTTTTTAATAAATTTGCCACCTCTTATCGAAAACACCTCACTAGCGTCAAAACAAACTTTAATTGTATATTAAAGCCTCTAATTATCCGTGTGTGTAAAATCTCATATCTACCTGTTGAATGTATGTTTTCAATTTATGTTTTTATATTGTTAAAAAAAAAGTTATTTTAAACCATTTACACCTTCCGCAAAATGATTTTGTGCAGTTAGAGTAGAAGGGAGGCATTTAGAACACTTTAAAGTATATATGTATGTATGTACATTGTACATAGTGTACGAATAAGATTTTTTTTTTAATTATGGTGACCCAAAAATACTTCCATGTGTATGTACTTTCATGTCTTTAAGTGTGTGCCAAAAAAATCCTTAATTTTACAGCTGGCAGAATATCAAGAGTAGTTTACTTTTTTGATTGCTTGTTTAGTTCGATGGCTCATGGCAATTTGGTGCAAATGAATTTTTGAACTGCTAGAAACAAAATGAAGAAATTAATTAAGACTTTAGATGGGAAGGGAATGGTCAAAGTAAGAAGATGTTGGGAAACTATAATTTGCGAAATCTAATTACAAATTCTTGCCTTCCATTGACAGCTTCACGATTTGCTCTACTCGATTGCCTCGTCCTTTTCCTGGATGCTTCTTTTTGGCATGATTGAGGTAATTGCAGGATAAGAATATCCTAGTAACGATACTATGAATTAAGTTGTTTTTTCAAATTCATTTCAGGGCTTTAACGCTGCAAAGACAACGCTAGGACCTGGTCTATTGCTTTATCTCTTAGTCTTCGCAGCTGCTTCAATCTTCGTGGGACTCATTTCATTGCCTCTTTTGCCTGAGACTCGAAATAGACGCCCATCGGCCGTGCAACGTGATTTGGGCTTTGTGGAGCAAGGGGCGGGGCATGTTGCCAAGACAACAGACATAATTAATGGACACATTGCAACGAATCTTTGAACACCGATTCTCAATTAGTATTTTGGTCCACTTATATAAGTAAAACAGTAATTCATACATTTAGGCAATTGACAAAAACACAGACTTTTATTTGCACATTTAGTTCATTGGGAGTTATCTTCAAAATATATTACCTTGGCGCAGCAACTGAAACTGTCAGTTATCATTGTGAATGAGCTCTGATGAAATAAGGAAAGTATATAGCATGATTTTAACTTTTTTGATCTTATCTTATCTCTTTTATTACATAACTTTGGCTAAGAGCAGCAGCTTGCAGTTAAAATAAAAAAATTATTATTTTTCACATAGTAATAGGAACTAAATAATTCATTGAGTCATTTAATGGTTCAATATCGTACTCTGAGAAAAAAAACATAATTGTCAAGGATATATTGAAAAGCATAATGATCTTCAACTAAAAGTTATCTCTCTCAACACTTTTCATGTCATGTCTAAAAATACATTTCGTATTCATAACAGTACAGATGTTTGCTTAGAGTATCTACTGCCATTCGACTAAAAATTAACCTACGAGTATGTTTCATCTCTCTCGAGGCTACTGGGTACTGATATGATGAGAGAATCATGAGAACGTGATTAATGCCCACCCTGTTCCATAGATCCATGACAATGACGTTCCTCTATAATTTGCATTGAACAAACAGAACAAGAGCGTAGTATGTGCATTATTTACTATGCCAAACACATATCACATCAGGAAAAATACGAGTAAATATCAGCATAATCAAAATATAATTATAATTTGTAATTGGAATAGGGAAAACTTTTTGACGAAGATGGCAAATATTGAACACCCTTTCGGCATAAAGTTAATTAACTTTGTATGATTACTTTCATGATAATATTTCAAATAAAATATTAACTAAAATATTAACTAAATGAAAAGTTTAATCAATGTTGGATTTTCAAATTAGATTAGCTGTGGATCATATCCATTGTGTATCGACACTTCCGATCGAATATGACTAAGCCTTACATTTTAAATGACAAAATCGTAATACCTCTATTGAAAAGTCTTTCATTAATAATTTAGGTATTGCGACAATAATCACAGAAGTCGCCGTTAAATACTAGAAATAATGACAAAACAATGCGCATCCACACACACTCAAAAAAAAAATGTTGCTGTTGTCAATGCGGATTTGCTTAGCTCTTGTTGCTCCGAGCATCATAATGACAGAGTGATAACAACGCACAACAATTCAGTTACTCTGTTTACCCGCCGGAGAATGAGAGAGAGAGTGTGTGTTTGAGAGTGTGTTTGTGCCTGTCCCTGTATCAGTATCTGGGCGGATTTACAATCTATGAGCGTACTGACTGCGTTTCTGTACGATTTAAATACACATATGTATATAAAAGTTATCATGTGTAAACCACGCCGGTTTAGTTCTCCACGAACCACGTTAACCAGGGCACACTTCAGCTCCTGACGAGCTGACAAACTGACATACTGACAAACTGTCGAAGCTCAACAAGGATAATGATAAACTAAGTTGCCGTTATTAAATCGCAACCTATCAAATTGTTGGATAAATACACAATAGACGAGATGAATTCAACAGGCGACGTTAAATTTCAATATCTGGCGGCCATATTCGGTTAGTATTCTTCCTATGTGGATATATGTACATATAATCCAAAGGTAATTAAGCCGCGTGTGTAAAGGATTTTTCCATCAATCCATTTTGATGCATATTGTCATCAGAATTGCATCGCACTATTGTTTAAAAGAATTATTACCAGCCAGAAGTCAACTTACTTTAATTAATTAAATTGTTTAAAATACACATGTGTATGTGTATTTAAAACCATTTAATTGATCAAAACCTGACTTGACATTTGAATAAAATATAAAATAAATAATAAACAAATAAAAAGATTCAAAACAAATAAAAATGCATTGTCATTAAATAAATTGTTGTTATTATTTTGCTATAAATAAATAAACTCAAAAACAATAGAAAAACTCAGTGTTAGTGTATGAATGACTAATTAAAAAATTGTTTTGTCATGCTGTGTAAAAGCTAAACAAAAGCATATAACAATAACTATATTTTAAATGTAGCTAAATCAAGTGTCAAGTATTAAAAGTGCTCTAAAAACCTAATTCGATTAACCAAAGGTTAAATATTTAGTGTATAGTGCTATATTTAAATTTAAATTAAAATGCTAGTGACGATAAAGCGGTCTTGTATGAAGGACTGTTGGACATTAAACTTGTTTCATATATTCATATAATCGGTATATCAGATGATTAAAAAAATGTCAAGCTAGTTATCAAACACTTAATTAATCTTTATTTTTCTGTTCTCAATTTATATTTATGACCAGTTTATTATATCTGTTGTTTAAAGTTAATTTTCTATCTTTATTTTAAATTTATTTTGGTCAACTGCTCTCAGCCATCTTAGTTACAGGGTAGGTTACAGGGTATGTTCAAGTGCAATATATTTGTGATTTGTTTTGCAGCCATCTTAGTTCCAGGGTAGGTTACAGGGTATCTTCAAGTGCAATATATTTGTGATTTGTTTTGTATTTTACAGCTAATATAGTATCCATCTCTTTTGGCGCATATTGTGGTTGGCCTTCGTCCAGCTTTTTGGAACTAGCCAGCGATGCGAGTCCTCTTGAAACAGGACCGCTTACCAAACAGGATCAGGGTAATGTGGCAGCTGTTCTGTGTTTGGGTGGTCTGATTGGTAATGTATTCTTCGCCTGGCTGGCTGAAAAATGTGGCCGAAGGAGTTCTCTGCTGTGGGTAACGCTGCCATCCCTGGTGAGTATATTTCCATCTGTATAAATCGGATTAACAATGTATTATATTTTAGTTGGGCTGGATATTGATTCCATTTGCAAGAAATCCCACACATTTGATTGCGGCTCGTTTTTTGGGCGGCTTGGCAGGTGGAGGAGTCTTCGGGGTAATTCCCATTTACACGGCAGAGTTGGCCGAGGATAGGTGAGTAAGTGTACATTGTAAAAACTAGACGCATTTTAATCTTTCCCTTTCACATCTTCTCACAATCAGTGTGCGTGGTATTTTGGGTACTTTTCTCGTGTTAACTTGCAACTTGGGCGTTATTCTTGCCTTTGTGCTGGGATACTACTTTAATTATGCCACAGTGGCATGGATTGTGTCCACTTTATCGATTGTGTTTCTGGTTTGTTTTTGGTTTATGCCAGAGACTCCACAGCATCTAATGAGCCAACAGAAGCCAGAGAAGGCGGAGATTGCATTGCGTTATTATCGCAATATACGCTCTCGCCAGTCCAAGGAGCTAAGCGAGGAGTTGCAACTGGAGTTGCACAAACTGAGAGCACCAGAGAATCCAGATAAAAACTGCAATGAAGTTGATGATAGTGTAGTGACATGGGCAGACTTTGGTAAGTTGCAAATCAAAAACTCCACTCCAAATGACTCAATTTAATACTCTTTTTCAGTTGCTCCCAAGGCTCGTATTGCATGTTTTATTGGACTCGGTTTGGTTGCCTCCAATCAGGGATGTGGCTGCTTTGCCATGCTCAACTATACGGCTCTCATCTTTGAAGAATCCGGATCCAGCTTGCCACCAACTGTGGCAGCAATCATTGTAGGCATCATACAGTTGATGGGCAACCTTGTGGCAACCTCGTTGGTGGAACGTGCTGGAAGAAAATTATTATTGCTCATCTCGGCAGTTGGGATTTGTGTCAGCCAGGCAACCATGGGAACACATAGTTATCTAAAGGCTTTGGGCTATGATACAGGTGGTTTTGATTGGGTTCCTGTTGCTGCATTCTCATTTATGCTCTTCATCGCCACCTGGGGACTGTTGACATTGCCCTTCCTGGTCATCGCTGAGATAATGCCACCAAAGATTCGTAGTACGGCCAACATGTTGTTAATGTCCGTCCTTTGGCTCATCTCCATGTGCACCATCAAGGTGAGATACTTTTAAATGCATTTTATTTATATTCATTTCTTATCTTGGTTTGCAGCTCATACCTCTTTTGACTGCCACATGGGGCATGCATGGAGTTGTCTTCTTCTTTGCCAGCTGCTCACTTTGCGCCGCTTTGTTTATTGCCATGTTTGTGCCTGAAACCAAGGGTAAAAACATTGAGACTATTTTGGCCAACTTATAGTCATTGTTGTATTACTTATTACATATTTTACTATTATTAAAAGTTCTAAGAATGTTATGTGTATGATGTTTTCATTCCACTTTCAAGGTGAATCTATCAGACAAGCCTCGTTTCTGTTGTAAATTGTAATCAAACCAACCCACTGTCTCTCCCCTTCCCAAGGCCATCAACTGCCTTGAACTTAACCAGACTTGTAAGTGTATAAAAGCTTTCTTTGATTAGATTTAATCTTTTCGACAGATTAAACTATCTTTACAACTCACAGTAGCTTCTTCACATTTCACTTGACTGACTTCCACTTGTCAAGTGCATTTTTCTCGTGTTATGCTAAGACTTCTTAGGCACACATATTTGCAAATCTATATCTAATCTCTTGTCTTTATTATTTGTTTTGCATATCATTTGGATTACTTTGAATAATTAAGATAATTCTCAAGATATAAATTTAAATGCGTTTCCGGAAAAAATTAAAGTGCTTTGCACGAAAAGAGAAGAATATTAGATACTGGCTAAACAGCTTTGAATAAAAATTATTAAAATTAAGTTTATCTAAAGTTTCTTAGCCCATAAGACGACCCGATTGTAAAGATAAACCGAGAGAGACACGTTCATTTATATTTTATGGTTGAGAGGTATAAAAACAGCTCAAAAACGAGTCAACGGGACTTGTCCAAAATGGCAATTAATTATATTCAACGAAAATGAAATTCACTATATTATTAAAAGAAATAACTAAGGAAATAGATATACAAGTTTATCTTAAAACATTTCCTTCTTAAATATAAAGTTTTATTAATAACTACTAGATTTAAACATTATAAGGAATATTAATTTGAATTGAAAGCAAGTGCTTCACACTAAATTGCAGGGTTCAGCAAATTTATTTTAATTACACACTACATTACGTGTGTGAACATATACAAACTCAAACGCTTATTTACAAATCCATATATATGATTCAAAGCTAATAAATAATTAATATAAAGTGTAGTCCTTTCACAACTGCTAAAAGCTTTAGCTTCTGCATAATAAATGTAAATTGCAATCCCGATAATAGTCAACTTAATGCAAATGTTTAAAATTGAACCCTGAATAACTTTGTATTGACTTTGCATTAAAATTGCAAACTAAACAATTAAAACCGCTTATTGATTTATGGACCGCTTTGAACACACATATAACAGCATTTATTATAGCCAAGTTATTTAGTTAAGAAACTCTTGGCTAAAGTGTATTTGTAGTCCCATTTTCATGCTGAAAGTGGAGCTAAAAATTGAATGGACTTGTGCAAATTTGTAACACTGAATACTAAATTATTAAAGTCTTTTAATTGAAATTATTGTTGTTAATTTGTTATTTAATAAAAATTTATATGTGAATAATAAATATGCACAGCAAAATAAAACATATATTATAATATATTGTTTAATATACATGAAACTACTCACAACCACTTACATAATCCATTTAAAAAACTTTAAATACAATCATGCGGCCTAAGTAGAAGATACCCTAAAATTTATTAAAACTATAATATTTAAAAATAATTTCCGTTCTGTTAGAGATTTATTCTTCTCAAAGATTACGTTTACTGCTAACCCGAATTAAGTTTAATTACAACTTTTAGTTGTAGGTAATTGAGAACCTCTATAAATATATCATTGTGAAATTGTTTGTTTTTTAGTAAATCTACTTTCCATAACATATGGTGCTAGTTTTAGTTGTGTTTCTTCAGGTGCGATAAACAAAGAACATAAACAAAGAAGAAGAAATTGGGATGTGTTTATCCATTCAAGTTTTAACATTTTGCAAAGTTTCAAAATTCTGTAGCATATTCAAGTATATAATTGTCATTTTCAAGGACGCAGGAACCAATCAATGTCGCCTCTGCATTCACTGTTATCTCTATCCTGTTGATGGGCACAAGTTTAGCCGCGTTACTTTTGGAAAAAGTTGGTCATAAGACTTTACACCTCATTTCGACATCTGGATTTTATCTGGGAGAGAACTTAATGGCCCCTTATTGGTATTAAAGTTAGTCGGTTTAAAAGCGAGCTTATTCAGCTGATTTCCTATAGCTGCCTTCTCCCTAACAGTATTTTCCGGATCTATTGGTGTGTTAGTAGTTGACTTTGTAAATACTTATAGCTGAGGTCACACCTTCTAAGATACGCAGTGTGGTAGTTACAGTGCATGGGATTATTTTATCCTCGTAAGTCACGTTTATTGTTAAGGTAACCTATACTTGTATTGAATGTTAGCAGTATTTCCTATTGAAAACCATTTTTTTACTTAAGATTTTCCCATATTTAAGCCATTCCTTGGGTATTCCTGGAGCCGTATCTATGTTTGTTCTCTTTCATCCGTACAATTCTGATGGCATATATGTGCCGGAAAAGAAGTCAAATGTTATAGAAAAACAGAATGTATATAAACATTTAAATATTAATAAAGGAAAGACTGCTATAAAGCGAAACTCACTATGAAAACTCTTGCTAACAAAGAAGCTCTTCAATAACAAAGCAAATATGTTTTGCTACATGTTTGATATAATAAGGTAATATAAAACAAGTGTAATGAAGACAAATTCTCCATATGCCGTTTACAACAATTTTTTAAATGTTCGAAAAGATACAACTCAACAGTGGAAACCAATTTCTAATGGAAAGAGCAAATAGTAAATTTTCTACAAAGTTATCCAATTTGGAAGTCTGGTAACCTTTTGGTATGAGGGCTGGAGACTTCAAAATTTGTGCAAACTCTCTTAGTTAAGCAACTATATCTTGAGTTAAATGATTAAAACTCAGAGAGCCGTATTCAGTTAAGAAGTACTCTTAATACTCTCTACTCACCTAAACCCTTATCTCTATAGCATTTTATCAGCAAACACTTTCAATTTCTATGTCTCGCGATTATGTTATCAACAAATTGTTTTATAAATGCGAGATCTATGTACCGACGTCATATAATGTAATAAAGTTATTGTACAAGTAATACTCATTCCGGCGGATTTGATTAGTTTGTCTCAAACCGTCGCAGAGCACAACACGTAGCAATGGCTATGTGAACTAAGGAAGGAGAAGAGTTTTGCATTCCTTGAAGAGATAAAAGAGAAATGGGTTCCTTATGCAATGTGAAGCAACAGTATCTGGCAGGCATATCTGGTTAGTATTTAATAATACAATCTAGATAAATGTTTAAAATTAACAATGCGAAAAATTACCCTAGCTAAGTTACTATCTAAACGAATTTGTAGAGTTTTATTTTTCTTGTTATATACACTATT
This sequence comes from Drosophila putrida, assembly GCA_037043535.1. Taxonomy (NCBI): domain Eukaryota; kingdom Metazoa; phylum Arthropoda; class Insecta; order Diptera; family Drosophilidae; genus Drosophila; species Drosophila putrida. The sequence goes on from JBAMBI010001127.1 coordinate 71,201, forward strand.
GTTATACCCTGAGGGGGTATATTAAGTTTGTTCAAAAAAAAAAAGTATGTAACAGGCCGAAGGAGGCGTGGCAGACCCCATAAAGTATATATATCCTTGATCAGGGCGAGAAGCTGAGTCGATATAGCCATGTCCGTCTGTCCGTCTGTCCGTCTGTCCTTCTGTCCGTCTGTCCGTGTAAGTAACAAGATCTCAGAGATGGTAAGACCTAGGAACACCAAATTTGGTATGAAGACTTCTTATACTTGCACGCAGATCAAGTTTATTTTAAATTTTGGATGCCACGCCCCCTTCGCCCACAAAGTGATAAAAATAGGATAGCACTGGCAATTAACAAGCTAGAGATTTGAGCTTCGGCAGGAACAATACTTGTACTGAAATGGATGCATCGTGAAAATTTGATCAAGATCGGATAATAAACACGGAAGATATCCGCAATTATTTAATTCTTTAGTTTAATGTGTTGTTGTTGTGAGTTTTCGCCCTCTCTTTTATCTGCTTATTCGTTGAAGCATTTACATATACATACATACATATGAATGAAAGCGCGCGCTGTGTTAGAGTGAGTTTTCGCCCTCTCTCCCTCTCTCTTTCAAGTAGAGTGGTAAAGCTGCCACCTTGATAGACGGGACATCATGGTTCGAGTCCCAGTAAAATCATGCTTAAATTCTTAAATTTATTTTTTTTAATTTTTGTTATACATTTAAAAATTTAAAACAAATACGAAACACAAGTATAATTAATATAAAATTTGAGTGGCGTTCTCTACTACCTCAGGGTATTCTACTGTCGGGATCTCTCGACTGAATGATATATTTTTCGTTTAGTATTGTTATGATAAGAATTTACCGCATTAACGTTAAAATTATTAAATTTAAACAAAGTATGTTTACTTAAGTTACTGACTATTCCCTGGAATATTACATCATTTTTGTTTATAAGTTTTAAGTAGATAAAAAGATTATTTTAATTCTTTTACTCTGCGTATACGTGATTTTTATTTCCCTTTCTCCTATTTTATGTTCTATATATCATATATAAATTTTGAGCTTTGCACTAAGTATGTTTACTTAAGTTACTGACTATTGGCTGGAATATTACATCACTTTTGTTTATAAGTTTTAAGTAGATAAAAAGATTATTCTAATTCTTTTACTCTGCGTATACGTGATTTTTATTTCCCTTTCTCCTATTTTATGTTCTATATATCATATATAAATTTTGGGCTTTGCACTAAGTATGTTTACTTAAGTTACTGACTATTGGCTGAAATATTATATCCCTTTTGTTTATAAGTTTTAAGTAGATAGTGAGATTATTATAATTCTTTTACTCTGCGTATACATGATTTTTATTTCCTTTTCTCCTATTTTATGTTCTATATATCATATATAAGCTTTGGGCTTAGGTATTCCAAGCCAATATTAATATAGGAGAGTAGATTTACTTTGTATATTTATTCTATTATTCTTTTATTTTCTATAGCAAATATACTTAGCATATCATATGGCTGCGTTTATGGCTGGACTTCGGCTAGTTTTGTTTACCTCCAAGATGAATCGCAGCACTTTGAAACGGGAACATTGACCAAGGAACAACTTGGTTCGGTAACCGCAGCAATATTTCCAGGTTCCATTTTGGGTGCAATATTCTTTGGATGGTTGGCAGATAAAATAGGGAGAAAACGTTGTTTGCTTACGGCCGCGTTGCCAATGTTGGTAAGAGAATAGTAAGTCTTAAAGCAGTTAATAGAGAATTCCTTTATCTTCACTAGGTACATTGGCTCATCATTCCCTTTGCTCGTAACCCCTTGCAACTGACTGTGGCACGTTTCCTAGCCGGATGTGCCGGAGGCTGTTGCTTTACGGTTGTTCCAGTTTACATTACGGAATTCGCTCAAAACCGACTTCGGAGCACGTTGGGCACGTTCCTGTCCCTCAGTCTGGCCGTGGGCATGTTGACCATAAATATTTTGGGATATTTCTTTCATTATATAACAGTTGCCTGGATAATGGTTGCCATTCCCTTGGCATTCATTATTTGCTTTATCTTCAATCCGGAATCACCTCAATATCTGGCACAGCACAATACGGAGAAAGCGGAGCGATCTTTGAGATACTATCGAGGCATTGCCTCAAATGAAGATACCAATGAGGAATTTCAACAGGAGCTGAACAAATTGTGTAAATCTGATTGTGAGCAACAAAGTAAATTGGATGAGAAATCTGAACTTAGTTGGGCGGATTTCAGTAAGTATTTAGAATGAGATTCGCAGTTAATACACTTTTTAACCTTTTCACCTTCTCATCCCAGCTCATCCCAAGGCGCGAAAGGCCTATTTTATTGGTCTGGGACTGATTTTGGCCAACCAATTGACCGGTTGCTTGGCCATGCTCAACTACGTGACGATTATCTTTAAGGAAGCTGGTTCCAATCTGTCCCCAATGTTATCTACAATTATAGTTACCATTATCCAAGTAATGGGCACATATACCTCTACACTTTTTGTAGAACGTGCGGGAAGAAAGACTCTATTGCTCATCTCAACGACTGGCATCTGTCTGGGAGAAAGTTCGATGGCCTCGTATTACTATCTGACATCTGAGGGATATGAAACCAGCATGTTCAACTGGCTGCCTATAGTTTCATTCTCTTTAATACTCTTTGCCGGCACCTGTGGTGTTATGACTATCGTCTTTCCTGTAATTGCTGAAATAACACCTCCGAAAATTCGCAGTATTGTAGTCAGAGTCCATATGACAACGATGTTTTTATTAGCCACAATTATGGTTAAGGTTAGAGTACAGAGTATTTATCTTTGTTTAATTTTAAATTCAAATATTTTCTCCTCTTTTCTTTCAGCTATTTCCGTTTCTTAGTGAATCTCTCGGCATTCCTGGCACTCTCTTCCTGTACGCCGGTTTCTCCTTTATCTTGACTTTGTTCATTGCCATTTTTGTGCCTGAAACAAAGGGCAAAACTATCGAAGCTATTCAGGAAAGTTTATAGTTTATTACAATTTAATCTTTTAACAAAAAAGAAAATTATAAATTCTCTGTAGTCGAAGGGTAACATATTTTAATATAGTCAATTTTGCAATATCTACTTAATGTTTTAAATATTTATCAAAAAAAAAAAACGTTAAATGTATAAAAATTAATATCAATTTCAATTTTATCAAAATACAATTTATTAAAACAATGAAAACAATGGGTCCAAATATGTCTTTGAATAATACTTTAATATGATACAACTAAATTAAGATGATGATAAAACTAATTAAGATGATTGATGGACTACAAAGTCTTTCATCAAAGATTTTTTATTTGAAAATGGAAAAGGGCTAAATCAATATATTTTCCATAATAAATAAAGATTCTCAGTTTTATAAACGAGCCCGTCTTTTCCTTATTTGGTGGAAAACAATAAAACTGTTTTGGCCAATGTGGAATTCCAAGAGGAATTCCAAGTTGTGCAAGCCTCCTCAGAATATGAACATTGAAAATATAGAAAACGAAATTGGTAAGTCTTTTTCCATTCAAGTTTTAACATTTTGCAATGTTTCAAAATTCTGTAGCATATCCCAAGGCGCGTAGAGCTTTCTTTATTTGACTGATTATCATTCTGGCCAATCAATAAAGCGGATGCTTAACCATGCTAAAGTGCATAACTGTCATTTTCAAGGAGGCAGGAACCAGTCTGTCGTTTGTCGCCTTTAATCCTGTTGATGGGTGAACACCTACGTTACTCCTCGTTTACTCCTCATTTTGCCAGCATTCCAAATTCACAGTGTGGGACTAGTTTGGTAAGTATTGGTGGAAGCGTGTTCAAATATGACAAGAACACGAAAATCACATTAGAATCACAGTAAATTCGCTAAAATTAGAGGGAAAATGTTGGATTTCGCTGCTCGAATTCATAATTTGAAGGGAGAAAATTTCCGATTTGCATTTCATTACAATTTTCAATTAATGTGTGAAAATGTTTAGTATAAACATAGCAACAGTATCACATCATTTTGTTTACTAAAACTTTTAAAAATGATCTCCGCCTTAGCATCAAACCTTCTTCATACGAAAGATAAATCATTTCATCTCTTTTTTTTCGTTTTTTATACATGTACAAGTATAAGTAAACACTCGACCTGACCTTTCCCAACAACACATTTTCTCAACGTGTGTTCTTAGATTAAATTAACTAAACAAACACAATTTTTTTTATGTAATTCATTGTCTGTGTGATGAAATTCAGAACAGTCTGAAGTTCACAATCAAAGCTTTTAATTGGATTATAGAATGACATTGCTAAAAATCAAGTCTGGACTTTTTTATGTTCACTTAAGATATTATTTCTAGAAGCTTTTTGGGATTTGTTATCAATTTTGTAACTGAAATAATTTATAGATTTGCAGGCCTATGAGTATTGCATTTTCTAACAAGTTTCAGGATATTTAAGGATATTTAACAGATTTAATTTCCTCTAAGAATAGTGGGCTCGTCATGTGAAAGATCTATTAAGCGAAAATTTACAATTGATGCCATATCTTTATGTCGTCTAAAAAGTTTTGTCGTAATTCAGGCAAATAATCAACTTGTTTGCCTCTGGAAAATTGTAAAATGTAAAAAGTATGGTCTCATATACGACGTCACAAAACAAGTTCGCACACTTAGAACTTTATTATGGCCATAAAGCCTGCTCAGATGTCAAGTTCTACAAAAACGGGAAGACACATTCGTTGTTTGTCACAATCACTGTGAAGACGTATCTTAAGATCTCTCAAGATGTCGAAATTTTTGCAAAATTCCCTGCTAAATTCAAAGACGCGCTATCAATTTTTAGCAACTATTATAGGTAAGTTTTGGACTTTGAGAATAAGCTTAATACTCTGCTAATTTTATTAATTCTTTTATTAGTTAATATTATAACATTTGGTCATGGGGTTGGCATAGGCTGGTTGTCGCCAACCCTAACAAAAATACAAGGAACCGATTCTCCATTGGATTTTCAAGTGACTATTGATGAAATCTCTTGGCTGGGTTCCATGCTCGGCTTGGGAAGCCTATGTGGGAATTTGACAATTGCATTTCTTCTAGAACGCATGGGTAGAAAATTTTGCATTTATTTACTAGCAGGACCATATGCAGTAAGTAAAGAGGAGATTTTCCTATTAACTAGAGAGTTTTTTTATCGAAGTTATGCTTCTAGTGCCTTTGGATCCTCACATATTGTGCCTCGAGTGTGGGATTTTTATATGCTGCACGATTTCTCTGCGGTTTTACTGGAGGTGCTTGCTATGTGGTACTTCCGATCTATATTAGTGAAGTCGCCGACAGTAGGTTAGTAATTGTTTAATGTCTTGAATATCTTTATCTTTAAACGATGTTCCTTTGATTCCTTTCAGTATACGTGGCTCCTTGACCGTCATGATGATGTTGTCTGTTAATTTGGGTGTACTTGTTGGATATATAATGAGTACTTATCTGGCTTATCACGTCGTACCATTTCTGGCCATAATACTGCCGATAGCGTACTTTATAGCCAATCTATTTCTACCCGAAACAGCGCCGTATCTTCTGAAACACAGTCGTTTCATTGCAGCTGAAACCTCTTATAAATACTATCATAATCAGAGAACCGATATGGAGGAGGGTTCCAAGGCGAGCTTTCAGGAGCTGCGATTGGCGGTAGATGCCCAAACGGCACAGAATAAAACAGCCTTGACTTACAGGGATCTGAGTAAGTAACACTAGGAAACAGCTCAATACAAATTCTACCAAACAACTTTTTGAACAATTTTAAATTTTTGAAATTTTGCGATTTTTTAACGCTTTTTTACGTCACATATTTGATTACTTAAGAAATTTACAATCAATTTTAAAATGTTTTACAGATTTTGAAAGCTAATGAATATATCTACTACATAATCATTAGCTTAAAATGCTAATGCATTAATTAGGTGTCGTTTAAGATATTACTCATTATAATCAACCATTTTCTGTATTCATTTCTTTATAGTCACTAAGCCCGCTCTGAAGGCTTTTGCAGCATCTGTTGTGCTTTCATTGGGTTATCAGTGCAGTGGCATTTTTAGCTTTATCAATTATATGTCGGATATATTCAAGGCCTCTGGCGCCCTCTTTGATGTCAATACTTGCACTATAATTATAGGCGTGGTTCAGATTGTGGGCGTATATACATCAACTATACTTGTGGATATTATTGGACGTCGTATACTTATGTTGATCTCAACCTTGGGCGTCGGCTTGAGTTGTATTGCCTTTGGATTCTTCACTTACTTTGCTGAAATCTATGATCTTAGCCATCTGAGCTGGTTGCCTTTGGTGCTTATGATAATCATCATTTATGTGGGCAACATTGGTCTTATTGGATGCTTCTTTATTGTGCTCGTGGAGCTGTTTCCGGTCAAGGTAAGAAAGTACTTTAAGACTATATTTTATGTAACACTTAATTCATTTAGTACTTGATTATTTCATTAGTTAATTATTTCCACACAAATATAATTTCAAGTACTAAGCAAATATTTCATTTTCATTATTTACTTGAATTATTAATTATGCAACCTAATCAATTTATACAATTTTATAATATTAATTGCATTATTATTTAATCAATGAGTTTACATTTAAGTCACTTATCAATCCTTTCTTTTTTCTCTTCTCTTTTCTTTTTAGATACGTTCACTAGCTACCTCAATATCCGTTGTATTTCTAAGTCTTTTAATCTTTTGTACATTGAAACTATTTCCATTGATGTTACATTACTTTGGAATCTCAGTGACCATGTGGTTTTCGGCTGCTTCAAGTCTGCTCACTTTTGTTTATTTTTTGTTGTTTTTACAGGAGACTAAAGGCAAGTCTATGGTTGAAGACTAAAGCCTTTAAGTGTATGTTTTATAATAATAAATTTAGTCTCTATACTATACAAATTTCAACTTTTATTGCATGTTATAACTTATAACGAGCTTTCAGATGGTTTTATCTGTTGTTAGGTAAAAGATACAAATGATTTCCAGACCAGACAAATTTTGTATCAAACTTAAGAGTTCTTAAGCTTTCAGTCAGTCGAGGCATGAGGTATACGATAACGCTTCATCATGAAATCACGAATTTTCGAGGACTCCAATTGTCTGTTGAATCGTAGGAATCGGTATCAATTCCTGGCCACATTTCTAGGTGTGTTTATACTTAAATATATATGGAGTTATAATGTGATCCTATAAATGGTTTGTTTGTATTTTCCAGTAAATATTTCAACCTTTGCACATGGCATAGGCGTTGGCTGGATGTCACCTGTGATGAGGGACCTGCAATCTCCCGACTCTCCGCTTAACTTTGCTGTATTTGTGGAGGAAATATCCTGGATTGGTTCACTGTTGGGTATTGGCAGCATTATTGGTAACTTGTTGGCTGGAATCCTACAGGATCGCATAGGACGCAAGCCGGTTTTATACGCCCTGGCTATACCCTATGTGGTAAGTAACTGAAGAGTATCTTTAATAGCTTTTACTTATGGCACTAATTTTTTAGTTCTTCTGGCTGCTTTCCTACTTTGCACAAAGTGTGGAATACCTTTACTTGGGTCGTCTCTTGGCTGGCATCACAGGTGGTGGTGGATACATTGTTCTACCCATTTTCATAAGCGAAATCTCAGATGCCAAGTACGTAATAGTTTTGCATATAACCTCCCACTAACTAATCCCATAGTTGGGATAGTAGAATAGTGATTAAATTATTTGTTCATTTAATTATATCAAATACTTAAAGTATAGTTAAAGTCCACTAAATTTTAGATACACTTTTTAATAATTAAATCTAATTATTATATATTTATTTCCCAACAGAATTCGAGGACGATTAGGCTCGATGGTCATGCTCTCTGTCAACATGGGCGTAATGGTGGGTTATATTATATCCACTAGTGTTGGTTACTTCACAGCTCCTTTGTGTATAATTCCATTGCCAATTTGTTATTTAATTGGCAATCTCTTCCTGCCCGAGACTCCATTATATCTGATAACAAAGGGTAAATTCAGCGCAGCTGAAAAATCCTTTAGATTCTATAAGAACATCAAGAAGATGGACAGTAGCTCAATGATTGAATTCGAGGACATTAAACAAAAGATTTGCAAAGAGCAGGAAATGAAGGAAAAGTCCTTTAACTACAAAGATTTTGGTAAGTGAAAGAGGACTTAAATTTTGTACATTCCATTCATTATCTTTTATTTTGCTCTCAGTTACGAAGTCAGCTTTCAATGCTTATACCACATCGATAGTCCTTTTGATTTGCAATCAATTCACTTGGACTTTCTGTTTTACCACCTATATGACGGACATCTTTGAGATCTCCCATACTACTTTGGATGTGGGAATGTGCACCATAGTCATTGGAGTTGTTCAGATCATAGGAGTGATAACCACAATATTGCTGTGTGATCGATACGGTCGTAAGGTCCTTTTAATGACATCTTCCCTGGGAGCCTGTCTCTGCTTGGCCGCCTTTGGATTCTATATTCACTTTGCAGAACGTTATGATCTCTCTGCGATTGATTGGTTACCTTTAGTGTTACTTGCCCTGGAGATATTCCTTTGTCACATTGGTCTGGTGGGGATTTTCTTTGTGGTGCTGGTTGAGACAATGCCAGCTCGGGTGAGTTCATTTATTTTATTTCAACTGATTACCTTATTTAATCTCAAATGTAACACTTTCTTTTAGATACGCTCGGTAGCAACATCCACATTTATTATAATCCTCAGCGTCTCTGTTTTTCTGACATTGAAAATCTTTCCACTCTGCATCAATTATTGGGGTCTTGCGATAACAATGTGGGCCGCCAGTTTTGTTGGACTCGCCGGCTTTATATACTTCAGTTTGTTTTTCATCGAGACCAAGGGCAAATCAATACTGGATAATTAATGTGATCTTTAAGTAGATTTAAGTAGAGTAGAATATCAACAATCAGAAAATAATACATAAAATCTTAATAAAGTACTGATGTTTCCTACAATTGTTTAATTGGTATTTGAATTTTACACTTTTTTGGAGTTTTAAATTTCATAGATTTAACTTTTAGTTTCATTTAATTGTGGAAAAGATTTGATAATTATACCAATTATCGGTTGGGTTTATATGAATGCATTTGATTTTATTTTGACTTGTGTTTTGCTAAGTCTAACTATTTTCTAGTATCTCTCCCTATTTTCTTTAAAGTCTAATCCCTTAATCTCTTAGTGTATAACCAAACTTATGCTACCTGTAATGTAATTCTTATCGAAACGCTACAGTCACAAAAGTCGTATATAACATTGACTACTAGAATTTCATCAGAGATCTTTCTAGGTTTGCATAGGCTCAGTCGTATTTATCTTTACACGCCAAGTTCATGTAATAAAAGGCCAGATAAAATATATTAAACCCGATGACAACCGTTGCACGCTTTCACTATTAAGGTGCAGTTTGTAGATGAGGCATCTAAATCTGAGATCATTAAACTAAGTAAAAATGTTACTAAAATTCTTAGAGCGTCCACAATGTCTCTTAAATCAAAGGAATCGCTATCAATTGCTAACCTCACTGCTAAGTAATGCTGTATAAAATTGAGCCAGAGGATCTATATTCACTCTTAAATCTTTAGTTAATTTAATATGCATTGCTCATGGAGTTAACATTGGCTGGTTTTCACCAACTATGCGGAAAATGCAAACTCCCGAATCACCTCTCAGTTTTCCGGCTAGTGTCACTGAAGTGTCTTGGGTTGGATCAGCCTTGGGTTGTGGTGCCATGGTGGGAAATGCTCTCATTGGAGTCCTACATCCTTACATTGGCAGCAAGCTCTGTCTTCTCTTCATTGCCCTTCCCCAAACGGTAAGTGCACAAGTTCTTTACTTTACTTTACAAATCCATTTAAATTAATTCTTGCAGTGTCTTTGGTTTTTGGTCTATTTTGCCAAAAGCGTTGAATATCTTTATGTTGGACGCTTTCTGGGAGGTATCTCAAGTGGCGGCATGTACATAGTTCATTCCATGTTCCTCAGTGAAATTTCGGATGCCAAGTAAGTAGATGTGTATCATATATAAATTTAAATATAACACAAAGCAGAGGCGCCTGCCTCTGTGATGGAGTAAATATTGACTTACTTAATCAAAACATGTTTCCACCTTGTGTCCCAAAGCTTCATTTTCGCCAGTCACAGAAAAACACTATACTACACATTTTGGAATTTTTAAAGACTTTATTCATTTAACTTTCTTATTTCTTTAATTTACTAACTAACTGTGATAACTTATAAAGTGTTTAATCAGCATTCAACATAATTGTCTGTGCTTAATTTAATTGTTTTGCGATTAAGTTTACTACGCAATGCATTTAATAGTCAATGCTTTTATTAATTAATATTTATATCACTTAACCAAATTAATATTATTTATTATTCAACAGTTCACCAACTAATTAATTAATGGTTTCGCATATTTATCACCAATTAATGAATTATTTTTATTTATTATTCAATTTATATTATTTCATCAATTTAGTATTTATTTTATAAGTAATATCTTCATTGCATAATTTTATTATTACCTAATTTTTACATCACTTTATCGATTCCTTTTTTGGTTTTATTATCACTCAAATCATTTGATCATTTATTATTTCAATTAATAATGAACAATTTGTATCAATTATGTTTGTTACCATAATGACTTAATTCCTTTTTAGCTAATTCTTTTATAGCTTAACTAACTGTTCACTTTATTTGTTTATAACTTTATCATCACTTAATAGTATCATCCTTTAATTCCTTCATCACCTAATTTATAGCTTTCTAAGTATTTTTTATAATATCCAAGAATATTCACAGTGGTCGTTGACTTGCTGCGATAAGGTTTTACGTTTTAAAGACTTATGATCACAATCTTTTTCTTGTAGAATTCGTGGAACTCTTGGAGCTATGGTGATGCTATCTGTAAATATAGGCATACTTCTAGGTTACATTATGGGCTCTCACATTCCCTTCAATATCACACCATTTGTGGTGTTAATTCTTCCGCTTAGTTACTTTATATTTACATTATGTTTTATTCGGGAATCTCCCGTGCATCTCATAAGGAAAGGCAAGCTAAAGGCTGCTGAGAAATCGTTCAGATATTATAAGAACATTCAAGATACTGGTCGAGCTTCTGGGATGTCGGAGTTTGACGAAATGAAACAGAAACTGACTGAGGATGACAAATTAGTTAGCAACGTTACCATCAAGGACTTTTGTAAGATACAAAGTGGGATATTTATTGTTAAACAAACATAATTAATGTTTTTTTCTTATAGTCACCAGATCGGCGATTAAAGCCTATGCTTCGGCAGTGGTTCTTTTGATTTTAAATCAATTTAGTGGACTCTTTGCAATGGTTAGCTATATGTCGGATATCTTTGATTTGTCGGGCAGTTCCATGGATCCCGATACCTGTACCATTATAATAGGAAGTGTACAAATTCTGGGCACATATGCAACGACTGTACTATGCGATATTTTGGGTCGTAGAATTCTTCTCGTCGCATCTTCGGGAGGTGTGGCCGTAAGTCTTTGCGGTTTCGGGTTCTTTACCTACTTTGCACAGTGGCACGATTTAAGTGAATGGAGCTGGGTTCCCCTTGTACTCATGTCTCTCTGCATCTTTATGGGAAATATTGGACTCGTCGGTTGCTTTTTTATGGTCTTAGTCGAAATGTTTCCCTTAAAGGTTTGTTCATCTATTCGCGGTCCAATAATTAATCTCAGATTGATCTATTAATTTATTTTACAGATACGTACGAGGGCAACATCTATAGCTGTCGTTATATGTGGCTCCTTTGTGTTTATAATGCTCAACATATTCCCACTGTGCATGGCTCGATGGGGTCTACCGGCTACTATGTGGTCATGTGCCGGCATAACTGCATTTGGTTTTATTTATTTTGTCTTGTTTTTGAAAGAGACTAAAGGCAAATCCATGCTCGAAGATTAAACTTACGAGTAAATAAAATAAATATTTACACAAAATGAATTTTAATTCTATCAGTGGTTTTGAGGAGATTATTAAGTTTCTTTTTATCAATAAATCTTGTTATCAACTATTCTGTTCCGTAAATAAATTTAAAGTCGATTATGAACTGTGTATTAAATAGTTTCGTACTGTTATAAATATTCGACACTTTCATTTAACTCATCCTTCTTGTTTACTTTTTACTGAATTTACTCAAAATAAAGCTTCTCTAAAGTTCTTGCTCTATCGGTCTATCTCCTCTCTCTCTCTCTCTCTCTCTCTCTCTCTCTCTCTCTCTCTTCTCTCTGCCTGTCTCTTCTAATGAATCAACATACAAATGTACTTATGCGCAACCGCGTGCTCATGTGCTCACAAATCATCGACGTCATTATCTGCAGCCTCAGATAAAAGATTGCAACTTTATACCCTTCAAAAAAAGCAAATACTTTCATTGTCAAATAAGTGAAGAATCTAAAAAAAGTGCATCTGAAAAGAGGATATTTTACCCACTTATACTTATAAATTTTATCAAGACGAGTTGACATAATTAAACCAAGTTTCTTTATTTTAATAAGACTAATCTTTCAGTTTTATTCACAAACAGCTAAAACTAGTATTCTAAAATAACGAAGCTTCTAAAAAGATGTACATCTGATCCGAGTATTCTATTTTACCCACTTATACTTATAAATTTTATCAAGACGAGTTGACATAGTTAAACCAAGTTTCTTTATTTTAATAAAGCTAATCTTTCAGTTTTATTCACAAACAGCTAAAACTAGTATTCTAAAATAACGAAGCTTCTAAAAAGATGTGCATCTGATCCGAGTATACTATTAACATCAATAGTATTAAACATCATTAAACCAAGTTTCTTTATTTGAATAAAGCTATTCTTTCAGTTTTATTCACAAACAGCTAAAACTAGTATTCCAAAATAACGAAGCTTCTAAAAAGATGTGCATCTGATCCGAGTATACTATTAACATCAATAGTATTAAACATCATTAAACTAAGTTTCTTTATTTTAATAAAGTTAATCTTTCAGTTTTATTCACAAACAGCTAAAACTAGTATTCTAAAATAATGAAATTGAACTTATTAGTTACAAAACTTTTTACAGTTAAGTTGAAAGTCCGTTAAGATTTATTATTACTATGCCTTGCATAAGTCTTCTAGGGTATTAAATCTTCGCCATTTCAGAAATTGGCATTCATTCAATTGTGAAAACAAAATATGCATATGTATAGAAATTCAGTTCTCTTAATTGTTTTCATGGTGCTCCTGAAAGATGAAATAAAACCACTTATTTTCTGACGCAGTTTCAGTTAGAAATAGAATCTCGCTTGTGAAAGGCTGAACGAAAGAGAAAAATCTTGACAAAATTGTAGAACAAAATAAATCGAATAAAATGTTTGAAAAATACTTACAACGTCCGAATAGTCTAGTGAATCGAAGAAATCGGTATCAATTACTTGCCACAGTACTAAGTGAGTAGAGAACGGCACTTTATTATCTAAAAGAAATTATAAATTAAGAATTTCTTCTTAATAGTTAATTTAATATGCATAGCACATGGCATTGGAATAGGTTGGATATCACCAACTCTACGGAAACTACAGACCCCGGAGTCTCCTCTGAATTTTCCGCTAAGCGTTAACGAAGTCTCTTGGGTGGGTTCGGCGTTGGGAATAGGTTCGGTAATAGGAAACTCGCTCTCTGGACTTCTTATTCATCGCATTGGTAGCAAGATGTGTCTACTCTTTATAGCCATTCCTCATTCGGTAGGTGTTCATATTAACTTGTTGGATTAATTTAATAATTTCTATCTGGTAGTGCCTTTGGATCATGGTTTATTTTGCCAAAAGTGTGGAGTTTCTGATCGCTGGACGTCTGCTAGCTGGCATTACAGGAGGTGGCATATATATTATTCATTCATTATTTATCAGTGAATTTTGCGATGCCAAGTAAGTAATCTTTATGATAGAATACAATACATTTTTAAGACTAAGAAAGATTAAGAAAACTTTTCACCTTTGAAATTCTTGACTTGCGACTTAAATCTTATTGCATCCATAATGATAATATTCTTCTAACACTTACAGCATTCGAGGAACTTGTGCGACAATGGTGATGCTATCGGTTAACGCCGGCATTCTTATAGGCTACATTTTGGGCACACATATTTCATATTATGTCGTACCATTTATAGTAATTATCTTACCACTGAGCTATTTCTTATTTGTTCTGTTATTCATACGAGACTCACCAATGTATCTTATAAGCAAAGGTAAATTGTCGGCTGCTGAAAAGTCATTTAGATTCTATAAAAATGTTAAAGACAGCGACAGCTTAAACGATCAGGCAATGGCTATGGCAGAATTTAAGAATATGACCGATGCCCTGTCCAAAGAAGATAATCAGATTGATAAGGTCACCAGAAAGGACTTTTGTAAGTTAAGGTTTTTAGTTTTTATTCTTAATTCTAATTGTTATTCTCTACAGTCACCAAGGCTGCCATTAGAGGATATGGCATGGCAGCGGTCATTGTGATTGCAAATCAGTTCAGTGGAGTCTTTACCATGGTCAACTATATGACGGATATCTTTGCCAAGTCGGGTAGCACTATGGATCCGAATACCAGCACAATTATTATTGGATCAGTGCAACTTTTCGGTGCCTATGTCAGTACACTTCTGTGTGATGTCTTTGGGCGTCGAGTGCTGATGTTAGTCTCTTCTGGAGGCGTGGCATTAAGTTTGGCATGCTTTGGTTGCTTTACCTACTTCACACAGATGTATGATCTGAGCCAATGGAGTTGGGTCCCAGCTGTAATTATGTCGGTGGACATTTTTCTGGGAAATATTGGCTTGGTTAGCTGCTTATTTGTGCTGATGGTGGAAATGTATCCCCTCAAGGTTTGTGTACCTATCACCTCAATATTTATATAATTATATTTTCATTTATATACAAATTCTGACAGATCCGCGCAAAAGCAACGTCCATCTCGATTGTCGTATGCAGCTCGCTGGTGTTCCTAATGCTCAACATTTTCCCACTTTGCATGCATTACTGGGGTTTGCCGGCCACAATGTGGTCGATGGCCAGCATTACAGCATTTTGTTTTACTTGCTTTTTACTATTTTTAAAAGAAACCAAAGGAATGTCTATGCTAGAAGACTGACGTTGCTGATTACAGTTAACGTCTCACTTTTGAATGTTATCGATAATGTTATTATAATCTTATCGAAAGTGATATGTAAATACACACGCGGCAAAGCTACTTGCTATGAAACGAACTCGAATCTGTTTTGTCTTGGCGCCCGATTCAAATTACAATCAATTAAATCAAATATATAACAAGGCAATACGACTAAATGTAATTCAACCAATTTAAGCTTTCTTTGTCTTGATAGAACTTATTTCAGTTTGACCTTTTTGGGCACCAATGTTCCCACACGTTTCTAAACTGTGACACAATCTTTTATGTTAGTTAAATATGTTATTTCACAGCCCACGCCACTTGTTGCACTTTGCGGATAATATTAAATGAATTGAAATTAATCATCATTAATTAATTCCCAGAAGGATGTACTTGTATTAATTAATCCTAAATAAAAATATTTAAAATTCTTCAATCTTTTAAAAAAATTCAGATATTACTTACTTCCCGTTAAAAAAAATTGTGCGAAATATAGTTGGGAAAATCACAAGATCTCACTACGACTCACGACAATAGCAATAGGTTGATCCCGATTCGAGTGAAACACATAACGAGTATTTTTCGGCATATTTTTCACATATGTTTAAATAAATTTAATTACATATAATTAGTTAATGTAAACATAATACATAATATGTATATGTTTATACAATTGGATGTTGTTTTACATGGTTTTTCAGGCAAACATAGTTGATCACTTAACCAGCCAACTTAAAACTAATTAAAAAACTAGCATACTAAATCACAGTGTTTTTTTTCCAAGTGAAAAAATTTGCAAAAACATCTACAAAACTTTCTAGAATTTTAAATATATGTATAGTACAGTAATTTGCGATATAGATATAATATATTGAATAATAATAATAATGATAATATGGGCTGATACCTTGCATTACTTTTGCATTTAAAACGTAAATTAAAACAGTATTTTCGAAAAAGCAAAACAAATACATATTTCTCTTTAGCAGCAACATAATAATAATAATAATAATGGTAATATTAATGATTCTAATAATATTTAGGATAAATGGCTAACAATAAAAATGCATAAAACAAAACAAAAATTGCTGTTCACAAAATGCAACAAACAAATTTTGGATATAGCGCCTGCCGTTTGCCATACATATAGATGTTAGATATATATATATACATATACATATATATGAAGATTAATATAAAAATAAACTAAATATTTAGTAATAATTACTAGTTATTACTAATTGATGTGGCTTGAAATTTGAATCACAAAAATTGGCGCACGTTTGTAATTTGTTCAACATTTAGATTAGGTATAGGATCGTATCATACTATATATGGATGTATGATAGGATTACACTTGTTACTTATTACGTATCACTGGTTCGTTGTCAGCTGTATCACGTCTTTTTGGGGCACCGCAGATAGCGCAGCACCGCATAGCCCAGTCCGCGAAATACCAGAAAGAACATCATCAGTATCAGCGTGTTTAGCCAGAGTGGTGATGTGGAGTTTTGTGCTTTGAGTATTTCCTCATATGGAATGAATTCGGTTGTCTGCTGTTTGCATATCTCATAGCTGCTCGGCGATCCGCAGCTGTAAAACGGAAATCGTATACGAATTAAATTTTGGAATGGAATATTAAAATAAATACACTCATTGACAGTGCCTTACCTAATAGCTGGTCCCTCGCGAAACTCAAGTATTTGCATATTCTGATATGCATAGTGTATCATCGATGTATACCGTATCCAGCTGAGACCTTCCGGAATGCGTGACGAAAGATAACCCCCAAATAGCTGTGTGGCAAGCGTGTAGAGTGCACTCAGTGTAATGCTCACATTCATGTCCATGCAACAAGCGCCAATGAAGAAGCCAACACTCTGTGCCACAATCGTATTCAGCAGTAAAAAGATCAACATCAGAAAGAAGAGCTTTAAACTATTCACAAAAAAAAGTATTATATATTAATTGGATTAAAAGATGCTTAAAGGTTTCTACTTACCTGCTACAGCCCAGCATAGGATAGCTTATCATGAGGTAGACAGTGGGTAGAGTTATCACCAGAGGCAGCTCTGCGCACATTTTGGCCAGATAGTAGGCAGACAAACGATAAGCTCCCGAACGACGCTCCTTGCTGATGACCTCACGTTCCGAGGGGACTACAAATTATAAATAAAAAGCGCATTCGTTTAATGGTATATAAGTATATAGCTAGTTTCATTTAGTTTAAGCTTTCTTTTAATCAGAATATATATATGAACTGGTGATTAATCTTTTTCATATGGCTTTCCTGTTCAGTTTTAATAAATAATTTAATCTCTTAATAAAAAGAATGAGTTTTCTATTAAATAAAATAGTTAAAGTTACCTAACATACAGATAATTTTACTGGTGATAAACTAAACTAAACTAAACTAAAGTTCTATAAAAGTCTAATGAAAGGAACAGTAAATATATCTTTTGTTTAATATGAAAGTAGATATTTTCATTAGGGTTAGTTGATTGAACTTCTTGATCTATCAAAGCTTTACAAGGATATTGGATATATATAATAATTAATTATCTTAAGACAACAATGGAAAATCGTTTGATATTGATAATTTCTTGATATTGATAATCTTGTTGATAGACCTTTCATATGCAGACTGCAACTGGAAAAGCTTTTCAAAACTTCAATATTCTTGCACTTATTCCACACTTTTTAAAGCTGACAATAATTTGTTGCTTCAGTTGCACTTACATGAATTGAGCGCACCGAAGAGCGCAAAGAGCATCCAATAAGTCTGCGAGAAGAACATCCATCCCTGTAGATCGTGCAGGAATTCCTCGGTGCGTGGCAGCTGAAACCAAATGGCGCCTGCCATCAGGGCCAGGCCGATGGTTTGAAACCAATTCAATTTGGACAGCATGCGTGGCTTGGCCTCCTTAAAGTTACGGCTGGAGAGTACACTGAATTGTGTATGGAAACGTGTGGGATACGAGAGCCAATCCTCATCGTTAGCACAACTTTTGCCAGCACTGTAGGACTGGCAGTCACTGGAGGCACAGGAACTGAAATTTGATTGCGAATCGGCTCCGCACCAGACTAAATGCTGAGCAGCCTCCTCATCGGCCTCACAATCATTCGCTGTGTGATGTAAGTTTGCATATTGATGATGATGATGGCCATCGTGATGGTGACGATGATGATTATGATTATGAGGGTGATGATGCCGTTGATTATAATAGTTGTGGATGATATCGTTGATTAGAATGCTGTCATGTTGTTTCTTTAACGACTTGTCCTGGCTACTCTGATGACTGCTTATGCAATTGCGGTTCAAATAGTTCCCATGCGATTCTCTGGCGGCTATGAACAACTTTTCACGTATATCCGGATGTGATTTTAGTTGCTCCACTGCAAACAATAAACAAACATATAGAATGAGCCGATTAGATAACAAAATAAATCAAGTTCATTCGAACTTCTGCACTTACACACAAAGTCAGCGGGATTATAATGGGGCTTGATGGTAACGCCAATATCCTCAAAATGCCTATAGATATTATGAACCTCCCCAAAATAGGCGGTGCGTCCTTGGTGCAATAACAAAAGCTTATCAAACATGTGGAACATCTGCGATGACGGCTGATGCACGCTTATCACAATTGTCTTCTGCTCCAGCTGAGCATAACGCTTGAGCACCTTCATCAACGATATGGCCGAATGACTGTCCAGACCAGAAGTCGGCTCCTGCAAAAGATTAATTCCATATATTATAGATATTAATTTTCATAATCAATTTCATATATTATATTAATTTTCATAATTTTAATAGGGTAACTTACTTTACCATAGGTAACATATCTTGACATTTTTAGAATCTTTTCTAATCCTAATTAATATTTGTTGCTAGCTGTAAATTCTATTATTGATCAAAATAAAATGAATACTAATTGTATTTTATTTAATTGACTTATTTATTAGCAATCTCTTGAAGTCTCTTTGAGCTTGTGATTTCAAATCCGTAAAAGTGAAACAAATATTTACACACTGAATAAATTTGTTAAAACTTTGACTTTTATTTAATAAATAGTATTTGTGAAAAGCATAGCATATAGTTGTCATAGGTAGAATCGTCTAAAACTAAGATGCGTTAGTTTTTTTTTAAATCTAGAAGACATTGGCGTAAAATCTGAACACTATATAATAAAGCTGTGGTCTGCTGAATAAAATCTTTTTATTAGGTAAGAAGCTACTACCAAAAACCTAATCAAGCATCTAAATTTCTGGTAACATATGCATTATTTTAAAATATAAACATACTAATATACAGTATACTCACATCCAAGAGCATGAGGAGAGGATTGGTAAGCAGTTCGCAGGCGATGTTGGCGCGCTTCTTCTCGCCACCAGAGAGACCACGATTCAGGTAATCACCGAACTTGGTCTGTTGACAGCAGGTGAGTTCCAATGTCTCTAGAATGTGATCCACGAGACGCAGTTTCTCGGCACGTGCCATCGATTCAGGCAGACGCAACATTGCCGTGTAGAGCACGGTTTCTCTCAAAGTCAGCTGTGTGAAGAAGATCTCCTCTTGCAACACGTAACCAATTTTGCGGCGCCACCGTTTGGAGAGTGGTTCGCGATTGAGATAAACGTTGCCACTATCAAAATGCCGCTGGCCACTTAAGCAGTCCAATAGTGTTGTTTTTCCACTGCCCGAGGGTCCCATAATGGCCAGCACCTCTCCTGGACTGCAGAGAGAGCGAGAGAGACAATTGGAGGAAGAGAGAGAGAGAGTGTGAGTGTGTGAGAGAAAGATATATATACAGAGAGAGTTGTTAGTGGTTCAGTGGGTTTTGTTGCTTGTTGTTTTATTATGCCACTGTTACGCAGTGTTGTTGCTGTTGTTGTTATTATTATTGTTTGCTTGTTTGTTTTGCTTTTGTTTTTGTTTGTTTCTTTGTTGTTTTTGTTGTTGTTGTTGTTACCTGACTAATCCACTCACATCGGAAAGTATTTTGCGTTCGTTGTGCAACACGTTTAAATTCTGAAATGTCAACTGTAATGTGGGTTGTTGTTGATGTTGTTGCTGTTGTTGATGCTGATGTTGCTGTTGTTGTTGTGTGTGATGATTTGGCATTGCAATTTCTTGAGTTTGTTTTTGCTGCTGTTGCTGCGCCACATTTATAAAGGGAAATGTCAACGAAGACGGTTCCGACGCACTGTAAAATAGAAAAATAGAAAACAAGTAAGTATAATAGAATATAATTAAATATTAAAATAAATAATAAAATTGTATTTAGATATAGAAAAGGAATCTTTATTCCCAGCTTTATTCTTTATACAAATAAATTTAGTAACAAAAAAAAATGGTTTATAATTATAAGTAGTAATTGGATCAATAATAAATGCATCTATATATATACATATGTATTCATATATATAATAGTAAAAGTAATACAGCATTTATTTGAAAATAAATACAGTAAATATACCCTGTAATTAGCAGAGCAATCAATTTGCCCAAAAGTATGCAGAAAATATGTTTGTGTTGTATTCATGCTTTTCTTTTTAAATTTGTAATTTTATTTAAGTTTTCAAAAAATCTTCTGAAGTTCCTCAAATAGCAACTAGCAAAATATGTTGAATTAAACTTAATGAAATTTCTAAACTAATAAAAATGCCTGGAATACATTTCAAATACAGTTTTAAATTGCACTCTAAACTCGAAATAAATAAACAGCAGTCGATTTTCTGACTTTGAAAAACTATTTGAAAAATTAAATTCAAAAGCAATTTTCGACGAAAGATCTAGAGATTTGTGGACAATCCTGTAAAGCTTTATTACATATTTTATTATTCAAAATAAAGATTGTATTGCTACTCGTTTCATCAGTAATTTTAAGTATCAGAAGAGTAAAGATTCAGCTGATAACAATAACAATTAATATAAAGTAAATTGGTGTATTACAAAAACGAAGAACAAAGAAAACTGTGTGAAAAATACAACATTTTGTGTAATCTTTACTTTCATAACTTTCTTTCCCTACATATATCGTATAGTAGATTTTGTAGAATGATTCAGCTGTTGATACTGATTAAGAATATGTTCATATGCAGAAATCTCTAATATTCAACTGATATTATACTACAATCTCAGATAATCACTTGCAGGTCAATTGCCCGATTAGTATAAGAATTCAGTATACGCGGATATTCATATCTTTGATTACATACTATATATTCCATTCTGACTTTATCAAAAGATGTGAACAACTTGATTATACCCTTTTCACAGTCAAAAGAAACAAAAGTCCATGCACCACCTTCTTCCCCCAATCCCAATCTTAATCCCAATTTGAAGCAAAAGTTAAATCAGTGTATTTCTTTGTATGGAGTACAACAATAATAATAAATACAACAACAACAGACAGAGAGGAGAGAGGAGAAAGAAACGATTTTCCACTGTCAACTGTTATCGGTGATATCACAAATGTGTGTGTCGCGTTATCACCACTCTCTTTCTATCTGTCTCTCTCTCTCTCTCTCTGGTTTCCTCTCTCATACACGCACTCTCTTTATGTTCTCTGTTCTGTGAATTCTCTGTTTTCTTTTGCTTAACTCTCGGTCAATGCTTCGGCTTTTTCTTCTCCACCAACAATAAGCACGAATAAATTCCCAGTCTCCCCACAAGTCAATAGCCTCTGTTCTTTTCCTCTCCCTCTCTCTCTCTCACACTCTCTCTCTCACTGCCTCTCTGCGTGTCTCTGTTGTTGTTATTGCTTTGTACCTATCAAATTTATTTAAATATTTTCTTTTCACTGACACCCCCACCTGTCCCCTCTCTCCTTTCCACAGTAAACGCTGCCTAAATGAACTGCGCAACTTATAAAAATATACAAAAATACAAAATAAAAGAAGAGTAAAATAACCAATTCAAAAAGCAGCATCCTCAGTTGAAGAAGAAGAAAACCAAAATTATACGAAAAAAAAATGATGAAGAAATGTAAATGTTGAAAATGAGAAGCCAAAGTAAATAGAGAGTGCATTGACCCGCAATGTGCGTGTATGAGGCAGCAACAACAACAACAGCAACAACAATAACAATAATGCCTGGCACAGGCCCCAAGTGGGGGTCAATGCAGTCAGTAAGAGACAACATCAAACAAAGCATACGCACACACTCACACTCACACTCTCATGCTCACACACTTTCACACACACTCACTCACACTCACACAGATGCACGAATAGCGTTGCATGAGCATGCAAAGTATCTGACGAATACGCAGCGAACTGAAGTCTCAGCTACATTATGAGTACAACAACAACAAACTGACATGTCCGGGTTCTGATAGCCAGAGAATAAAAGACAAATGGAAAGCAAGTGGTATTGAAACACTTTTATTCCTAGGAAATAATCTAGAATTTGTTAATTGAAATTAAACACTTTTTTAAAAAAAATAAAATAAAAGAATAATTCTAAATTTTAAATCTAAGCAACGAATAGAATTAGTTTTTATTTAAATTAAACACTTTTCTTAAAAAAAATAAAAGAATAATTCTAAATTTTAAATCTAAGCAACGAATAAGAATTTCAATTGGTGTAACATTAAAAGAAGTTATCGAAAACTGAAAAAGAAATACTTTATCAAGCTATCAAGGATTATTTTTATAAAATACACAATTAGGAGATTAGAACCCTTTTCATATAATAAAATCTGCATTTTTATATCATGAATAATACTCAATTCAATATATAAATTCAATATATAATTCAATTTATAAATATTGAACCAAGAAAAAATTCTTTCCGTATAAATTGGTTTCACTCAAAATTTTGCCAATTTTTTTTTATTTTCGATATTTTTGCAGTTTCCCTGATTTTCTCAAGTTCAATTGCATTTAGTTGGTTTCTTTTATAAAAAAGGTCTATCATCTCATTATGGAGCTGTTGGCAATGGAGAACTCCTTCTTTTCTATTGGTGCCTACGTGAGCCTTGTCACATATGTACTGAACAGCTTTAAGCAGAGCTTAAAAAACACAAACAAAACTGTGTTTTGTCGACTTATAGGGATTACACATTGAAAGAAAGTAAAGTCTTAAGGCTAATGATGATGTTCAAAATACACACAAGTATGTTACTCGTACCAAGCACACACTCTACTCACACACATCTACTTATGTATGTTTTTTATTGACAACAGTTTCTCCCACCAAGCTGCTTACTCTAAAGTTTTTATTTCCTTCTTTTTTCCACACCATTTTTTCTGTTCCTTCTGTTGTCTTTCTAGACAGACACGTGCTGCCAGAGCTTTTTAAGTGATTCTTGTTGCTGTTTTTGCTCCAGCTTAAAAAGTGCAAATTCTGCGGTTAGTTGGGAAGCGTGCCATATGGGCAATGTTAGGTTTAGGTTTATGGGTCAAACCAAAAAAAGAATGCCATGACAAAGCATAAAAAATAAACCTCAGATCATATGTACAAGGTTATCAGAATAGCAAGACCTACAAATTGAATTTAATTACAGCAAATTGTCAACGCAGCGGAATTAGATAATTGAAGAATACCAAATAATAACTTAATAATATTATTATAATTTTATTATCATATACATATTATGTTATATAATTTGGAATCTATTTTAATCATTAAATTGCAAAAAGGCTCTGTTATAGGCTATAAGAAGTTATGACTTCTACACAGTTAAAGATGAACAAAACTTTCAAATGCACCTAGTAACTAAAATATTATAATATTAATAAATAATATCAAAAATGTATAAAGATTGAAATTTAAGAATCATCTAAGTATATTATCTACAACTTTTCTTATAGCCCTAGAATAACAAGTGAAAAATTCTTTTCTAAATTCCTCTAGAATTCAGAGGTTTACTGTTTTTTTCAGTTATAAATTTTAAGTTTATATCCCGAGTTATAAAACGATCTTTAACACTGTCAATATTAAAAATAAATAAAAATTAATAAGTTTATGAAGAATATGATTCCCTAGTTGTTAGAAATATCATATCACACAATATTATATCCAAAGTTATTTGGAAAGTGTTTAATCTTATAGCCAAAATTTCTATTTGATAGACGTCATTAATGCGCTCCAGTGAAAGTGTTTGATGTGTCAGAAAAAAAAACAAAAAATTAAATAAAACTATTAATAGTGCATAATAAACCGAGACTAAAAATTCAAAACTAATTTGCCAAAAATCAGTATGGAAAAATATCAATAAAACTTTAGATTAAAATGCCATTAAAATTTATAAATAATATAAATATATGTATAGAGATGCGCGCATATAAACTAAAGAAATATGAGTACCTTAAAATATACATAATAATATAAAAATACGTAATATCAGTCGTTGCTGTTATTGTTATTTACGTAATATACAACAAATGTATATAAGAAACAAGTACAACTAAGTATGATGGCACTTTTAAGGCAAACAGCTTTCTAGTTGTTGATACTAGTAGTTAAAGGGAGCTACTAGCTTTAAATGGGGGCGAAGTGAAAGACACTGTGAAAAGAAAGAGAGAGAGAGAGAGAGAGAGAGAGAGAGAGGCTAAGGTAGGGGAAGGTCTGGTACTTCTTGAATACGCAAAAGGTTGTTGACTCTTTCCAACGGACAAAACAGACGCGAAAATAATATAATTCACACACACACACACACACACACACACACACACACACACACACACACACACACGCGTGAAAAGAAGGTGAGCAAAGACAAAAAAAATACGCAAAAATTACGTGAAAGTTTGGCATTGCATACAACATCAAAACACACACACACGCACAACATACGCACACTTCTAAGCAGAAACACACGCAATCAAAAGAAAAATTTTTGAAATTCTTATCTCGTTTTTTATTTTTTGGAATACATTGACCGATATTAAACAAGTCGCCTTTTTTATACAACAACGTTTATAATGTGTGTGTGTGTGTGTGTGTGTGTGTGTGTGTGTTAAGGGCTTGCAGAGTTCATTGACAGAGGCAGCAGCTTTTGTTTTGACTTTTTTGCTTTTCTTCATTTCTATTATTATTATTATTTGTGTATTTTATAAACACTGTTTATACACTTTCTTAGGGTAACTTGACTGTGAGATAAATCACATAATTTCGATACTATCTATCTTCAAGTCTGAATAGAAGGCTTAAACTATTATTATTGATTGTGAGTTTTATTAACACTGTTTATACACTTTCATATATTTAATATTATTAATAAAAGACTTCTGTAAAATATCATAAAACCAACTGTTAAATTGTTGAAAATTAAATTTTTTTAATTTTATTGCAATTAGAAAGGAAAACCAAAATCACTTTCCACTTGCAATTGTATTTTACAGGGTATATACTATTTTATAATATTACATTTTTTTAGCTGTGCCTTTTTTTAATATTTATTTATTCTTTTTTGTTTGTTTATTAAATATTTCAAGCCCATTAATTTGTTGAGTTTTGTAGTTCAAAATGAAAGCAAATTTGAATATAAATAGTTGTTGTTGTTGTTTGACAAAAGAATTGGGTCATCAATTAGATTTTTTTTTGCTTGTTTCTATTATATTTTTTATTTGTCTATATAGAAAATTTGTGCAATTTATTTGATGTTCTTTATGCTCTGTTTTGTTTTTTGTTAATTTTGTGCGGCTCTTTTTTGTTTTTGCTCAGCTGCTTTTAATTAATTTCGTATTTGTTGCCGCTGTGAACTTCCTCCTAAGCAATTTGACAAAGACGGAACATGCTTTATATACATACATACATATTATTATATAGATAGTATAAGTTCATATATGTATATAGGAATAGATTCCTATAGATTCTTCTCATTCCGTGGGTTCGTCATCGACTTGGCTGTCTTTCTTTTTTTGTCTTTCATTTTAAAGCTATGACCATGCTCAATTGCGTTTTTTCTTTCTTTCTTTTTTTTTTGAATTTTGTTTGAATTGTTTTTTTTTCTTCATTTATTTTTTCTTTCTTTTTTTTTTTGGCGTGTTACTGACCCAATTCTTTTGTTGTTTTCTGTGGTAGTTTTGGTCATTTCTTTTTGATTTGTTATTTATGACTGACTTAATTTGCAGCCTCGACTATGCAAATTTGTTGCCATTGCCGTCATTTGGGCATTTGAATACCCTGTACCTTTTATGAAATGTGTAGAAAGGGTTGAGTTAAAAATAGATTTAATGAAGACATTTATATGAAACTATCTTTTTTGTGTGAGGCTAATAAAAACAAATCAATTTTAAGCAACTTCGTTTTAAGTGTAGCAATTTACAGGGTAGTTCGATTGGAAGACTAGCTTGTTTCCTTGACTTCATTTGAGCATTTGAATACCCTGAGGGCTGAGTTAAAAATAGATTTAATGAAGACATTTATATGAAACTATCTTTTAGGTGAAGCTAATAAAAACAAATCAATTTTATGCAATTTCGTCTTAAGTGTAGCAATTTACAGGGTAGTTGGTTGGAAGACCAGCTTGTTTCCTTGACTTCATTTGGGCATTTGCCATGAGAAATGTGCAAGGCTGGAAGTCAGAGTCAAACTGCTGGCCCCTGTGTCGTATACGTAATTTATGCATGCACATTGCATACATATTCATATCAGTATTTCCAGTTCTAGCTTGTTCTGTGTGGGTGTTTCTCTCTCCCTCCCTCTCTCGCTCTCCCTCTCTCTCACTATATGTTTATATGTATATTGTTGTTTATTTTTAATTGAATTTGAAAGGTGGCTTAGAAAGCAGTGTGAGTAGAACTCAAAAGTCAACCAACTACTTTCAGAGTTGACCAACTTTGGCTGACAAAGATTACACTAGATTACATTATATAAGCGCTACGTAATTGAATAGTGTCTAGTGGTGGAAGGGGGGGAGGGGCAAAACAGGGCGGAAAACCAAACCGGGGGCGAATTGATGGCAACTTGACATTAACCGAGAGGAAGTTCATAAATATGGAAAAGAGACACGGCCAAAGAAACAGAGAGACACAGAGAGAGAGAGAGAGAGGGAGACAGTCAGCGCTTTCTTCTTGCCGGTTTCACGAACTTTCACGTCACATTGTGTGGTAATTAGTTAGCTGGGAATTATGCTTCCTAGTTTCCACCCCCCTCCTCTTCCTCACCATCTTTCTTGTTGGCGTTTTTTTTTTTGCAATTGATTGGCAGTCGCCAACTGGGCCATCAGTTTGGTGTCTGGCGACTTGTATGTATAATTTAGCATATTAATTGACACAGTTGCCAGTTTTTTCTCCATTTTTTCGTTTTTTTTTAGCTATGTATTTTTTTGCAGTTCTACGCACTTTCTCTTCATGAGATCTTTATGAACTATGCAAAGCATTGCAATGCAATGCAGAAAATGTTACGAGAAAGCCACAAATGCACTTAATACTTAAATATATATATTGTACATATGTACATATATATTTGTATCTACTTTTGTATTTGATTGCAACGGCATTTGAAAGTGTCATTGCAACTGGGTCAAAAGAGCTCCATATAGTATAGTATACAATCATCTACAGTTTCTAGCTGAAACTGGAGTCTGGAGACAGACGGACAGACAGACAGACATACACATCAGTTGGCATTACATCACAAAAAACGAAGCTGAACAGTTGAACAGTTAAATATCCATTATAGGTTGAAAAACAAAGAAGAAAAAATAACAAAACTCGTGTGCGAATTAGTTGCGCAAATATTGAAAGTGCAGTTGAGTGCATTTCAGTTGAGCGGAAGTAAACAAATGGCCTCACAACAAAATAAAACATCACAAAAACAAAAACACATCACAAGCCAAAAAGCCTTGAGTTTACAAGGGCTACAAAACTGTTGACCTAAATACAAAAGGTCTTCCTCTTCATCTTCATCTTTAGGTGTACCAATCTCTTTAAGCTTGTGTTTAATCAAAGTTAAACTCTTAATTAATCTTAAACCTAACTCTGTGCTTTTCAGAAAATCTGTCGTGTATATTTTAAGATCGGCAGAGTATTTGTTAAAATTCTTGCTTACAATCAAATTGAAATGACAAATAATAAACTCGAAATTCATATCAAAAGTTTTCCATTCAAGAAATTTGTACTTTTTTTAAGTTAGGAAAGTTTTTATAGTTTTTCAGAGCCAGATCTCAACTAGTATTCAATTTAAGTTGCTGATATTTAATAAGCTGACCAATAAAATCAAATTAAATACAATCTCAAACCAATGCTTATTAAATTTTTAAAAGCGGGCACATTAAATAAATGTTGTTATAAATTCGGAAACTGTTTAATAAATATTTAAAGAGTCTTACAACTTGAATTTAAATTGCAAATGCAGTTCACACCCAGCGTTATCTTATCAGGAGTATTCGCTACGCAGCACAATCCACTTTTTAAGGGGAAATGGTTGCAATTGAAATGAAATTCATTGGCATTTTCACCCACTGTCAAGTGACAGACTGTCGAGTTGAGTGATAACAACGCGTGTCGCGGAAAGCGAAACAACAACAATAACAACAACAACAGCGACAACGAGAAGTGATAATCAGTTTGTTTATACAGATGCGACCCACACCAAGCCAACAACAACAACAACAAGAGAGAGACGAAAAGAAAACTCAGTGAAACTTGGGGGAAAATGTTCGCAACGTCAAGCGTCACAAAAATGTCTTTGACTGCGGAAAAATAAGGCAGGCGAAATGTCATAAACAATGCAATAGGCGAAAGGTAGAGAAAAGCACAAAGAAAGAGGTAGAAGCGGGAAGAGAAGTGTGCAGAGGAGAGCAGAGCAGAGGGGGAGGGGGAAGCTGACACAGACTTATTTCTAGCAATAATGCAACTTTGTATAATGTTTAAATTAGCCAGTGTCTAAATTCGCGTGTTTGTGAAATCTTTGCACAACAACAACAACAACAATTGTCGTGGCCTTGTATCTTCTATCTTGTATCTACATATGCATGTACATATTTATATCTGTAATTGCATTTCGGCAACAATATTTTTGTACAAAAACCAACAATTAAATGTGCATTGAACTTGACTAAAAATATAAATTCTGCAAACTTGTTGAACAATATGAAATCAAAAGTTGAAATATTTGCCTAATTTAGTTTCTATTTTGGCAACCAGAAATGAAAAACTGAATCATTTAAGACTTGAAAAATGCAAATAATCTGACAACAGGAAATGCCTTTGTTCGTATAAAGACTTTTTGACAAACAAATTTTATTTTCAGATTCGTTTCTAACATTAGATAAATTTATTATAAAGAAATGCAAATTCTACAATAAAACAGTGTAAGTATTTTATGAGAATTTCCAGACAGGAAACAAAAGTCATTGCCCGTGTCAAGACTTTTGGATTTGCAGTCATTGTAATGAAATCTGATTTTAGAATGCAACTTTTTAATAGTAAATATCTAGACATAAATAATTAAAGCCTAGTACCCAGCAAAGCTGTGGATAGAGCCAAAAAAATGACTAATATTTTAAGCAGTGTTGCCAATACAACACATAAAATAAACAAAAGTTTAGTTCAAAAGATTAAACAAACGCACTGAAAAAGATTATAAATAATGAGGAATCAGTGTATTGAATGGAAAAAGGAAAAAGGGATTTTTATGTATTTTATAAATTACATAAATCAAGATATATGGAAATTTACAATTTATTAAAATCAAGTTTAAATTGTGGTTCATAGTCTGCTGATCTCGATTTTTGTTGTTCAAGCGCCTTTTTGACTTTGCTCCAGTTGCCTTCATTTATCTATTTTGCCAATTTTACTTGTCACTTTTTAAGGGTCAGCAGCAAAAATTTGAGCGCCACATACATTTTTCCCATCATCGTAATTCCCGCTAAAAACAGTGTTGAAAAACGCTCGTGCCTCTTTCTGGCTGCTTTTGCTGGGGATCGCACCAGGTATATTTAGTCACAGCAGAAAATTCTGCTTGCGTTTAGCTACTGTTTTTTTTTCTCATATATAGCTGCCAGTTTTTTTCATGATTTTTCAGTGCTGGGAACTAAAACAGAAAAAAGCTGACTAAAAAAGGGATAGAGTTATCAGGCTCTAAAAAAAAACACTTACATATGTTACATGTACATTTACATGTAAATTATTTACATTTACTTTGAAGAAATGCAGCTCCTTTTATAAAAATATATGAAAAATCTCCAAAATTTTTAAAAATTTCTAGTCAGGAAAAATCAAAAGCCTAAATAAGTTAATTTAAAAGCAATTCTTTTAATAAATTTTCATAGAATTTAATTCATATACAAAATCATATCAGTTGTCAAACAAATGCACAAAATCCGAAAGTTTCCTTCACCTTCAAATTTGAAAAACCTTCAGACTTGACTTACTTGAGAATTAGAAAATCTTGAATTGAAACAAAAACTTTGAAAGTGCTTCCACTAAATATCAGAAAAAATCTACTTTAAAGGGTACTTTAAACTATTTACTACCGTTTTCGATATTTTAACGATGTTTTAACGATATTTTGTATGCTTAAAACCGGGCCAATGGGCAATTGGGCAATTAACCAATTTGCCGAAAATACTTAAACATAGAGTTTATAAGCGCATGTTCTGTGGGCGTTTTTATGACATTCCAAATATGTGTGGTTAATTTGTGTTATTATATCACGTCACTTTTGTTTTAACTAGCCTAATTGAGGGCTTTACCATCATCATCATCATCATCATCATCATCATAATCATTATCTCCAAATCCAGTTCCATTAAACGAGTACGCACTGTTTAGTGTGTATAGTTTTTGGGCGTATTTGTGAGATTATTATATAGTTTCGTAATGTCAGACCTGAATGTGGGAAAATTTTTATTAAATTATCGCGTACTCGAACTTGTAAATCAGAGAGCTGAAAGTGTTTTATTTTTGTAAAGTTTCAGTTCGAATTATGAAAGCTGAAAGAGGTCATTGAACTGTTATGGCGATAACTTGGCTGCTTGGATGCATAAGCTGTTGGCTTTAAATAGCTAAAAATAGCCAGATTCGTAGATTTTTATGGGGGAAGGTGTTAAGTCGCTATTTTATACAGTATACAGTATACAGTCGTGATATATACTATAAGTGTTTTCCGCCTCTTTCTTCTCTACAAATGTCACTTGATGAAACTATTAAATATTATTAAAACACATCTGCTGCAGAATTATATATTGTTTGCTGTACAAGACTATTTTAGTGTTCAACGTCCTTAATTTTCTTTTAAATATTGAGCGGTCTCCTCAATATCCTCTCCTCAATATCCTCTGCCACAAAGAAGATAAACTAACACTACAAGGCATCATGAGATGTTCATTATTTTTTAAATAAACAGGCTATTTAAACCATTTAAAGACAAGAAGTAAAAACAATAATAACAAATAATAATAATCACTCTCTTTCATTAGTACCACTTTAATAGGTACACTAGTCTATATAAATGAAAAACATAAATTTTTTCATTTTTCACCTTACAATTCCCAACTGGTTCTAACCGTGCAAGCATGAGATCCCCCTAGGAGCTGACTGCCTGGTGTACACTAGGTACACAAGGTACATTAGGTACACTAGGTACACTAGGTACACTAGGTACACTAGGTATACTAGGTACACTTGGTAACTACTTTGCATATACTATGTACGTTGAACGATGGGGCAATAAAAATATAGATATATTGCAGGAGACGACAATTGGATGTCATTAAATTGCAACGAGACAAGGATATAGGAGAATGAAAGAAGTAAAAAGAATATGTAATAACAGTGGGAAAAAATTTTAAAATTTTAAACAAAAATATAGCGAAAGTTTGGATACCATTGCAGTTCCCTGTATAAGCCGTCAGAATTTTTACAAAATTTGTTGTCCCTGAAAGATTAATTTGCATAGAAACAAACCGACAGACGGATAGACAAAGGGACATGGCTATAACGACACAGCTCGTTGCCTTGATCAAGAATACATATATATACTTAATGGAGTATGACACGCCTCCTTCAATGCGTTGCACATTTCGTGACAAAATTATAATACCCTCTGAAAGGGTAACAAAAAATAACCAACAAAATTAAGAAATAAATAAATTCTTCTTAAAATAATATATAAAGACTTAAAGTATTGGTCGTAAATTAATTTTATTTTTCTTTAACTCAAATTTAATTTATTTGAATTTTTTGTTTACTTAATTTGTTAAGTATTTAGTATTTAAGTATTTAGGAAATTATATGTATTAAAAATAAATTACAAAACCTTTAAATTTAAAACGGACAGAGTAAATAAAGCTGGAAGTTATAGGTCTGGGGAGATTTTAGCCAGAAAACGCAGTAAAGGCAAAAGCCTACAACTTTAGAGTTTAAACAATGTTAAAAAACGTGCGAATGGCAAGCGAAGTTGACGTCGACGTCGACGGCGGCAGAGCCAGCGACCGAGGCAGAGAAACGTTGGGGGCATTGAACCTGGCAAATGGAGCTCAGAATTGGCGAAAGTGAAGACCCACTGCCGCAAGCCAGAGAGATAGACAGACAAACAGAGAGAGAGAGAGAGAAAGATGGAGAGAGAGAGCGAGAGAGAGAGAGCAAGCAAAGAGAGCATGCGTGAGAGAGCGCAAGGAAAAAGAGAGCTTAAAAGAAGTAGGAGGGAGTGTGATCGTGGATGACGCAGTCGTCAAAAGGCAACAACAATAACAATAAAACACAATGCTGATGATGGTGCAGAAACAACAAAAAGCGATTAGAAGAGCAGAGAAGAGAGAGAGAAGAGGAGGAGGAAATGTAGCAGAAGCCAAAAGACAAAAGATGAGACTTGGCAACAATTCAAAAGGCTGCTGTTTGCCACACTGACTGACTGACTGACTGACTGACTGACTGACTATATTGATAATCACCATCAGATGTTCATCATCATTAACTGCTGCAGCAGAAGCAGCGACAGAGGCCACAATGCACAATGCTTCTTGGAAGCAAAAGCCAACGCAGCCGAATAATAAAAAGACAACAATAACAGCAACTAACAGCGAAAGAAAAACAACACACACACACACACACATACCTAAAGAAAAATGTTGATCACATCACACACACACACAGAAGAGAGCAACAAAACAAACACACAAGACAAGGAGAAAAACGCAATTTGTTTAAAATGTAGGTCTATAGGTTTCTCGAAAACTCCATGTGAAAGACACGACGCAAGCAGCGACCGCAGTCGACTGAGACTGCGGCAGAGACAGAGGCAGTGGCAGCAACATGGCAACAGCAACAACAGCCGGCTAACAACAACAACAACAAAAACAACGTTCAACACACACACACAGCCATGCAATATGCCTTTTCCCCCATCTTTTGGCTATACACATATTTCCATGTCTGGAAGCATTTAATGTTATACACGCGATTACACTAAGAGAAATTTTTGGTCGGTTAACAAATTAAAGCTTCCTTAGAATATCGAAACATTGAAAATTTCGATATCGATTGATCGATTTTTCATATGCACATAAATAGACTCTGGAAAGTGCATGATCACTTTAACACATAACACATTTTAATTCAGCTCGCGATCAGTAACATAATCTAATTATATTATTTATATATGTATGTACATTGATGTTATTAAAAGTTAGCTCATACTAACTAAAGCATATTTGTAAACTTTAACTTTGCTTTGAAATGAAATTCTAACATAGAGTGTAGCTTTAGCTTAAACTGTTCAAAGTTAACAACAAGAAAATCGAATGATTTAAGCGATTAATCGGCTAAAAATAGATCGAGCTGAAATCCTGGAAAATCGCTTATGCAAAAATTATTCTTTCGTTGCTTCGATGTTTTTTTACATGACTAAAATTTTATCATTTATTTATGGCTAATAAAATAAAAAGAAAAAAAACAAATTTATTGCATATATAAACTATGTTTTGTCAAAAAGTTTGCTAGGATATAAAAGAGTTTAGTTCCAGTACACTACTGCTTCAGCAATTGTTAATAATTTAACAACCAATTTGTTAAATAATTGTTTATAAAAAAATGAGTGCGCTTTTCTAATATGATTATTTGTATGATTATTAATTATAATTATAATTATTATTACAGTTTGTGCCGTTTTATTTGCTGTAGAAACAATACAGATAACAATTATTTTTTAACTATGCTTATCAATAATAAATAACTACAATTTAAGAAACATTTTAAATTATTATTATTCGATAATATTAGATATTGTCATTGCATTAATTCATTATAGAATTCTTCTTAATAGCATTAAGCTATTTTAATACAAATTTCTGTCAGTGTATACCTAAAAATTGTTCGGCTCTTCGTTTGGGCTTTTAGCCAGAGCAACTTAAGGTTATTAGCCGCCTTTTTTTGGGTTGATTTTTCGATTCTTTTGTTTGTTGTATTTGTTATTGTTGTCGTTGTCTGTTGGACCTAATGTAATAGCTATGTGTGTGTGTGTGTGTGTGTGTGAGAGAGAGAGATACAACAACTAAAAGCACTTTTTGAGTTGTTTCATATAAATTGCAACTCATAAACTTGTTGATTTGATGTTGAGGCGCCTCAAAAGCCAAATGCATCATGCCGCATGCCGCATTCTTGTTGTTTTTGCTCTTTTATTCATTTTGTTTTAGCCTAATGTCATTACACACTCACACATACTTTTGTATGTATATGTAAAGTAGAGTAAACTTTAGTCAAAGCAATTTGGTTAAATGCTTCGGTCTGTTTCTTGTTTTTGACCGCTACCCTAAAAATTCATTGGGCATTTTATAGCCTCGCAATTTGTATGATTTAATGAGTGCCAGTTTAGTTCAGTTCAGTTCAGCTCGGTTCCACTTTTTAAAGGATAGTTAGATGCATGTTTTATGTTCGTCTTATGCAATTTTTGATAGTTTGTTTGTGTAGCTTTAGTTTTATTTCTGCTCAAGTCAGCATAACAAATTAACTGTCGGTCGGTCGACCAGACGCTTTTAATGAGTCGTAAAATAAATCATAAAAACCATTGCTAATTTGACATTGTCATTGGCTAATGCATTTCCTAATGCAATTTGTCGACTAACCAGGTTTACAAGCAACTAAGTAAATAAGTCAAATTTATTTAGATATCTTTTAAATCAAGACAAAATGTATTTTAAGTGCACTGTTTTACATATTAAGTGAAATTTCGATTTTATTTCAAACTGAACTGTATTTTTCAAGATTAATGAGTGTCTTAATAAGTATACGTCTGATATCCTTATTGGAAATTAATTTGTAAGTTCAATTTGTAAGTTTGTAAGTTTTTAGCGACCTTTATATTAATATTTATTAATTGGAAAATTTAGCTGTAAGCTGTTTATAAAGTTAGAATGAACTTAAAATCAACTTTACAGTTTAGACTTAAAATTGAATAACTTTTGATTTGCATCCTGATTTTAATCCATCATAACGATTACATTATCACTATATAGCTTAGGAAAGCAGAAAGTAGCACTGATTGCTATTATAATTTACTATCTTTTGGATATTAATCTTATCTTTTAGAAATTATCATTTTGTTTTCTCTTCTTTATATTCTCTCAATTGCGTCTTTAAGTTTTGCATTATTTCAGTCTACTTTGCATGGATAATTTCTTTAATTAACATCAGATCTTATATAGTTGGTGATAAGAAAGAATCAGAATTTCTTATACGAACAGATTTAGGCGTTAAAATTGCAATTTTTAATGCAATTTCCAGTCATTGACTGCAATTCAAGTTTTTTCACTATAAATAATTATTGGCACTTTTAGAAATTACAAATTTTCATTACAAACCAAAGTTAGATCATAAAATAATAATTATTATTATATAAGCATACACACACATCTATAGAGCGACAACCAATTGGGCGTATGCGTAATTGCTTTCAAAATGCAAATTGCATATTGAGTATACGCCATGTGGTTTTCTCATTTTTTCACCTCTTTTTTTTGGGGTCGTAAAATGCAAAACTAAACGAACCGATGATGGGTGACGATCATAATGATCGTGATAACGATCATGAAGACGATGATGATGATGTGGAAAGTTCAAGAACGTTCATTTGGCATGAACTTGCAAAGGTCACAACAATGCAATAGAAGTGAATGCACTCAACAATAGCAGAAACAACAACAACAACAGCTACAACAACAACAATAATAACAGACACAAGCATGTCGGCAACAACAATGAAAACTGACAGCTGCTGTTGCCGTTGCTGTTGCTGCAACCGCAATTTAAACTAATAACTTGCAACAACAACAATGACAATGACAATAATTTATTTTTGAATTAATTTTTATTCGTTTGCTAAGCAGCAAACAAGCATAACAACAACAACAACACAAACAAGAACAAGAACAAGAACAACATATAACAATAGACATGCAACTTTCAACCACAGGCAGCTTTAACTTTAACGTCGCAGTCGCAGTTGACGTCAACGTCGCCGCTTTGTGACTGACTGTGACAGTGACAGTTGCTGTTGTTGTTGTCGACGCTGTTTTTGCCCTCCATTGCAGTCGACGTCGACGTCGACGCCCCCGCTCACAGACGCACGTGTGACTCTGCTCTCTATCTCTCTCTCTCTATCCTCTATCCACTATCACTATCTCCATCTCTTTGTCCCTTTCTCCCTTTTCACTACGCTCTGCCCCGATGCTGCCAGAATTTTTTGGGCAATAAAGCTAGTTTTATAATCAAATCGTAGCCAGAAAAACTAAAAATTATTTATACAATCAGATAATGCTGGCGTATGATCTGTAGAACAAAATTCTGCTAAAAACAACGAAATATTTTTACATAGGTTCATTTAAATATTTGCATTTCAATTTATTGAATTGTTCAGCCTGACGCTAAAATAACACTGGTATAAACATAAAAAATTTTGTTAACAGAAAGATGTATACAATTTTAGGTTTATTTGTTGGTTAATATGTAATTGAAGTGACTCAATTCCAGTATTATTTTTATTCCAAGTGAATGTTTGCAAATTCCCAAGAATTTTAGAAATATGAAGCCATAATTAGCACTTAATGCATTAACTTAACTGCATTATATTTCCAAAATTGTTGTTAACAAACTGCACTTGGCTTATAACTCGATCAAACTCTGACTTATTGTTTTCACTTAAATCTGCAGTCAGGAGAGACTTTCCAATTGCCATAATAGATTTTTGTAAAATATTTCCTTTATTTAAATATTCCAATGACTCAACTATATTATTAATGTATTCACGATAAAAATGAGTGCAGAGTCTATTTGTATATACTTTTATGTATATTATAAGTATACGTAGATATTATTTGGCTATCAGCTCAAGTAGCTGGGTAACTTTTTGGAATGCCCGGACTTATTTTAGCTTCTTAATAGCTAAACTGGCAACACTGATCTGCCCACACTCTGTGTGTTATTGACACTGTCACAGAGCCTAACGGTTGATAAAACCCAAACCAGGGCCCAGGCGATAACTTACAACAATGTATGCAGCCTGCTGATGTCGCGTCTATTTAATTTTCTATTCTAGATTAAATTATAATAAATTGCAATTTTCTCTACGCTTCCCCCTTCCCCCTTCCCTTCTTTAGCAGTTTCTTCTTTTGCATTTTGCATTGCGCAATGCGATTTTTTCCTCCTTCTGCATGCAAATACGCCTTCTCCGAAGACTGAGCGCCAGAAGAGCGACGAGTAGCAGGAAGCAGCTGGAAGTATCGCCCCAGACCTCAAATGTTGACATCTTTGCGCCCACACACACACACAATCACACACACACACATACACACACACACACACACACACAGACAAACACACAGAGAAAGATAGAGCCAGATCATAACAAGAAGAAATGACAGCTCAAAAGCAAGCAGACAGAACAGACATTGAAATAGATTTGTGATCTGAACCCAAGAAGTGCATTCAACTTGAATATAATGGCATTTAAATTGACAAATCCGTAGGCAAACGTTGTAAGTAAGAAAGTATCTATCTGCATATTAGTGTTGCCAGAAATTGGAATAAGAGAAATAAGAAATCAAATGAGCATCTCATACAAAAATTAACTAAGTTAACTAACTAAATCTGTCGAATATAAGAATGAACTTAACTACATATAGGATGTGAAAAGCACCCGAGTTTGTTATAAGCAAATTTAACCAAATTTAAAATGTATTAAAGACACAGACTCTGATACATCGAGGAATGCTATTTTCCAATGGAAATTTCTGATACTCCTATTACTTTTTTTTTTGTAGTACTTTGTTTTATTTAAGATCTGTCCTGAAGGACAATTATTAAATTTCATTGCAAATCTTGTCAGTAGATATTTCATTTCAGTTTGTGTTATTTGGGGTGGATGAGTGGGGATGGGAAGTGATGGGAAGGGGAGGGAAGGGGAACTCCTATTACTGACTGACTTTTTGTCTTCCATCATTGTCATAAATGGTAACCATTTTGTCAAGTCATATATATTTTTGGCTGATTCTTTAAACTCTTTGAAAGATGGGCAGCCTTAGAAAAGATCGATGTATTAACAGTTAAGTTAAGCCAGCAATGCATTTGGACCAGGTCAAGAAGAAAACATCCAAAGTCTGTCTGTAATTCATGACTCATAAGATTTGATAAGTTGATTGCAAATATTTTCAATATTATTAATCAACTTAATTTGAATATCAGTTTTAGATATTTATCAAACACATAAGTGAGCTGAACCGAAAGAACAGCTGCAATAGATAAGAAAGAAAAAACTGTTTATCTTTAATTTGTTGGACTCTGATTTCTAAGAAACTTTTTGTTATTGTGTTGCCCAAAAAGCTTTTGTACCAATTTTGTGCCTCTACCTAAACATGAGATCCTCTTATTATTCTCTAGCCTTTGAAATGGGTTCCCTTCTACCTAAAAAACTAGCTGAAACTGAAACTCAACTCTCAAGATGTGGCCAACAATGAAATTCTATGCGTCTATTCTAATAATATCTAAACGAAACTAGCTGAATCGCAAAACAAATCTCATCCGCGCGATAGAACCTCGAATCCGAACCCGAACCAAACCAAACCCAACTCAAAACTCAACGCAACTAAATTCAAATGCGCCATTTAATGTTGCCCCTTTGAATGTTGTTTGTTCATTATTGTTGTTGTTGTTGTTCTTGATGTTGTTGCATTTGACACGCCTGTTGCTTTTATTGTTATTGTGTGTGTGTGCGTATGTTGTGTGTTATCAAGACAAAACTTGACCTACATACAAGTTTATTAACCGGTTTCTGTTAGCAAAAAAAGGGTTGCAAAAAATTCAAAGATCAACGCATTCTTCGATTAGAATCCAACAGATTTTCATGTGACGCGAATATGAGGAGAAATTTGAATATGAAATAGCAAATAAAAATAACAAATAACTAATAAAATAGGAAGAGCATTCTGAATGTGGCTTCCTATTCTATTTTTAAAGTTCTTTCTTTGAAAAATATGTTTAATGTTCTTGAATAACACGAAAATTCATTATTTATACAATTTTCAAAAGCTTTAAAATTTAGAACGTAATCCATAACAAAAAATGCATTAAAGTTACGGTGGAGCATGCTCGACAGATGGCGCCACTACGGAGATATCAGTTGATTTTGCCCGTAACATTGTTAGTTAAATATCTTCCACGTTTATCATCCTATTTGGATGAAATTTGCAGGATAGGTTCATACCACAAAGTGTACTATATATATACTAAAAATCAAGGTTCTATCATCAAAGGTGCCCATTTGTACTTTTTTAAAGTACAGGGTCTAAAAAGAAAAGTGATTGTTACTCTAAATCTCTCAATTAGTAACACTAAGATCCTTAAAAAAGTACACATGTGAAAAAAAAATTGATGGTGTGCATAGGAAAAGATTGGAATTTGTTTCCATTTTCTTAAAACTCTTAGAAAAAAATAACTTTTCGATTTATAAAAAATATCAGCTTAAAAGTCAAGACTTTTAACTAGTGATGTAATCGTAATATCGATCGATTTTCGATGATTTTAACTCAATATATTTTTAGCCAATTAATCGATTTAAATAAATCGAATTTCAAGAAAAGTCGTTCTCCACGAACATCCCTAATAAAAATCTAATTTCAAAGAATAGTTTAAGTTTTCAAATATGGTTTAGTAAGTATTATATGAGCTATAATTTTATTAACGTATAGAAATTAATGTATAGAAAAAACAAATTTAGATCATGTTACTGATCGTGACC
This sequence comes from Drosophila putrida, assembly GCA_037043535.1. Lineage (NCBI taxonomy): Eukaryota > Metazoa > Arthropoda > Insecta > Diptera > Drosophilidae > Drosophila > Drosophila putrida. The sequence continues at coordinate 111,625 of JBAMBI010001127.1, forward strand.
AGTATGAAAAATCGATTAATCGATGTCGAAATTTTCGATGTTTCGATCAATCGATATTTGCAAAGGCGATTTTAAGTATTCGATTTTTAAATCGATGCTCAGTTTGGATTTACTTCTAACCAATTCATTACTTTTAACCAATTACAGAGTAAATAGTTTCTTTAATCATAAAATGAAGTATTTTAAATTATTTTAGAATCTTATCGAAGCTAGAACTTATTTTCAACTTTTCAATAGCTTGAGTCCTAGACCTATAATATTCTATAGTGCCAATAAATTCACAACTATAGTGAATATAGTATAATCCGAAAAAATCTAATCTGAAACCATGTTTTATTAAAAATAATAGAATTTCAATAAAAATTTAAGCCAGCATCTCAAATACTTGAAATGAAATCAAATGCAATTGCATTTCTCTAGTTTTCAGTTTCTGTTTCTGTTTCTGTTCAATTCCCTCGGGAGCTTTTAGAGTTCCTTCTATGGGATGTATGTATATAGAAACCAATCGGGCATTCGCATCGACTATGAGCCATTAGCCTAGTTAAGTAAATACGAGTATCGCCCATTTTAGAGTAGAGTCGATTCCGAACCGAACCGATAGAAACTTGGACTTCATCCCGATGCAATTTGTTTGTTTTCATTTTTGATTTCTGGCGCTGGCGCTGTTCTTGGATGTGGGTGTTGATTAGGAGAGGAGGGCGGTTATTGGGAGGGGGCGTGGCATGTGCCGATAGTGCTTCAATATGTAACCAAAACAAAAATAAATAAAAAATGCCAAGCGACGCACAAAATGAAATCAAATCAAATGAAATGTTTGTGTTTTTGTTTTTGTTTGCGTTTTGTTTGTGTGCCAAGAATGTGATGTCTGCCTCCTCCACTCTTCCACCTCTTGCCACTGTTTTTCTCTTTTTCTCTCCTTCCTCTTCTTCTCATTCGCATTCTTCTTATACGCTGTTCGAGTTCAATAAACTTTAATCGCACAACAACCGCTCGAATTCAAAATTGATCCATGATCGAGGCACAAATCGCATTTCAATTTTCAATTTTCGATTTTCGGCATCATCAGCATCAATTTTTGTGTACGAAAAAAAAACATATTTCCAATACTATTCTACAATCAAAGTAGATTCGGTTTGTTTTTTATTTTCTTCAGCATCCAACAAAGCTCAAAAGTATAAACAAAGTTAAGAGCTGCGGGTCTTTTGAAATACCTAGTGTACCTAGTGTACCTAGTGTATCAGTGTACCTAGTGTACCTAGTGTATCAGTGTATCAGTGTACCTAGTGTACACTAGGCACTCAGCTCCTAGGGGGGATCTCATGCTTGCACAGTTAGAACCAGTTGGGAATTGTAAGGTGACAAAATTAAAAAATTTATGTTTTTCATTCATATACACTAGTGTACCTATTAAAGTAGTACTAATGAAAGAGAGTGATTATTATTATTTGTTATTATTGTTTTTACTTCTTGTTTTTAAATTGTTTAAATAGCCTGTTTATTTAAAAAATAATGAGCATCTCATGATGCCAGGATAAAAAAAATATGATTTGATGCACAAGGCTTGAAATTTTCTTATGACAACAATTGTTGAATATATAGATGAGACCAGCAGATACCCTGCACTCTCACTCTCAGATATTTATAAACATATTATCCATTATAAAATGGCATAAAGGATCATTCAAGCTCAAGTATCACATTAAATATCCTATTAAGCAAAGTTGTGAAACAGTTCTTATATAAGTCATTTATTAAACAATCTATCCTCGCAGACACTTATATAAATAGATATCCTGATTATCAAGTTATCTAGTTCATCATCTGACAGTTAAGTTTACAAATAGTTTAAAGAATAAGTAAAGCTAATATTTATTCAATTAATTAATTTTTCTATTAGCAAAGAAATGTAAAATCTTAACTTGTTTTTGGCTTTAAGCCAACTTGGATTTATTTTTCCTCTTCATTTTTTGAAAGTAGAATGAACTAGTTCCATAAACCAGATCAAAGGCAATTAAAAACTGGTTTTATTATTCATTTGATTGATACGAGACAATAAAACTAATCAATCTGAGGAATCCAGTAAGCTGTAGCTTAAATTGCCTTCTAATAAAATAAATATATGTGCAGTGAAATGTCAAAAACTAAGATTAAACTGATTTTAAAGAGCATAAAACTGACTGACGTCAGAGTCTTATTCAACAATTAAGTGAATGTTTAAGCGAACAAAACTATACACTATCTCATTGTCAGAGTTATTATAGCTTAAGAATATAAATCTATTAGAATCACAATAATAATAATAATTTAAATATTAGTTAAAATTATGAAAAGTAACAAGACTTTTTCTCACTGTGCATTCGTCATAATTAGGATTTTAGCTTTCCAAACTAAGTTATATGTATATTAATTTCTAGAAATGTTTTAAAAATATTAAGAATATCTAAACTTAATAACTCAATTGAGAAATTGTTTACAAAATTGATTTTATTAATTTCTTAAGAATTTATTAAGAATTGCATTTCTTTTTCTTACACGTTGCAATTTTGTTCTTTTTTACTTTTTTAAGCTCAGTGTATTAAATGTTAGTTAAAAATTCTCGTAAATTTAATACTTACTAAAAGTAACAAACAAATTAGTCCCTTTTTCGCTTAGTGTATTAACTGACAGTTTAAAGTTCTCGTCAATTTTATATTTAAAAGTAACCAACTACTTAGTCCCTTTTTTTGCTTAGTGTATTAATTGCCAGTTTCAAGCTCTGTTGCAACTGCAACTAAAATTATTTTTTATTTTATTTTGATTTTAATTCGTTGTCACTTGCAAACTGACTAACTGACTAACTGACTGACAATCTAACAGTCTAACAGACTGACGTCTATTACCAAATTTACAAAAACACTTAGACACACACACACACATACAGGTACTCTATAAGTAGTTAAAAGACTTGGAGAGTCTCACAAAGTGGCCTGTGAGTGGATTCAAGTGCATATTTTGGTTAATTTGAATTGCAGTCTCACAGCTCAATTATGTGGCAAGTGAGGAGGAGGAGGAGAAGGGAATGAAGAAGATGATGATGAGGAGGAGGAAAAAAGAAGGTTGAGAGTTTTGAATTGAACCACAAGAAGTTGTTCAGTTCAGCCTCGTTTCTCGGATTGGCAATTTAGTTACACAAATTAAGTAAATTAAATTACAATGTGCACATTGTTGTCTCTCAGTGTATGTGTGTGTGCGTGTGTGTGTGTGTGCCGAGTGCAACTTCATTATGTGCATTTAACATAAATTTTCAATTATTATGCGATTTAAAGTGCACTGCGCATGCACTTTTGCCACTCACTGTAGAAGTTTCAAGTTGTTCTGCAAAATTTGGACTGTTGTTGTTGTTTTTGTTGTTGATTTTGTGGCACGTTTTATTTTCGCTTTTGCCTGTTGCTCTTCTGATTATTGCAGTTTCTTTTTTGTGCCTTTTTTTATTCTCTCCTTTTTTTGAAATCTCGTACATCTGTTGTCGCAATAATGCCTGAAAATTGGTTCACAGTTGACCCAGTTTATTTATTTTTTTTGGTAGTTGTGTTTGTTGCCGATTTTCATCGAGAAAAGGAGAAACAAGAGACAGAGACAGAGGGAGAGAGAGAGAGTGGTAGAATGGATCTGATGCTCGCTTACCAGCTGCCAACAAACAAAAACAATATGTATTATGTATATATATAGGATATGTATGTATATAAGTACATTTCTCAGATTGGCACCAAAAACTGCAACAAGATGTTGGCCACAATCTGGAGCAGCAGTTGAGGATAAGGAGAGGGGAAAGAAAGGCAACACACAAGAACCAGGGTAAGAAGAGTTTGCTAAGTGGCTAAGTCACATTTTCGGGGGGAAATTCTTGAAATGTTTATGGGAGAAAACAGCAGACAATACGAAAGATTCATGAGTGCATGTGAGTGTATTCACGAATAGATGAAATTTTGTTCATAAATGAGAAGAATATATCAGATTTCAATTAACTATCCGAATGATAAACTGACGTGAAATGCATTGAAACTAATGTCAAATGTCAGAGATATGTATCACATAAAGCTTATATGGATATTGGAAAAAAGGGCTTGATTTATATGTTAAGAGCTTATATATATGTACATATAGCTTTACAAAGAAAAACAGTAAGAACTGAATTAAAAAAGTAAAACCATTTACTATATTGAAATTAATTATATTGCTCAGCATTCAAAAATATTGAAATCTTATTGGAAGACTTTTGAAATTTAATTTTATCCCTACTGAGTTTATAGCTCTCCCATCAGAACTTTTTCTTGAACGAGTTCAACCAATTTTGTTGGGTTAAGAAATTCTTTATATTGTGGCTGAAGGATATGGTTACCACCTAGTGTCCTACATCTTCTGGATAAGGCGGTACAAATCGCTGCTATGTGTTCCGAGGATTCATCCTCGATATCCTTGCTTACCTTGCTTACACAAATCAATTTCCTGTGAATAGACCCGTCAGTATTTTGAATCTATTTTATTCTAAAGTATAATGATATATTGAAATGAGAGCATTTGATTGTTATAAATATGTTATTTCTCCATATACTTTACTACAAACAAGATTTAATAAATTTAATGGTCCATTTAAATCATCAGTATAACCGGGTAATTGCATACTAGCAAATTCTTAGTTTACATTTACAACACAAATAACATTTATAACATTCAAAGTATGAACAAATAAGAATCTCTCAAATTGCTATTTAATTTATATTTAAAAATTAAGTAAATTTCAATATATTTTATTTATTTAACAATTACATTATCTTTCATAATTATCGATTTTGAATTTGAGTAAGATGTACACAATTTATATTGCATCTTTTTCTGTGGCAACAACTTTTGAGACAACTGCAACTCTGCAGGGAAAGAATGAGAGATGAAGAGGGAGATGAAGAGGAAGAGGGAGACAAGTCACTAATATAAGTGTATACCTTAATACATATACTATGGATATAATCCCCCCAACAGCGACAAACTGCAACTGATTGCAGCTTAAATCGAAAGAAAACCTGCTCCTTGCTCCCAGAATTCTTTTGGCTCCTCCTTCCTTCTCTTCTACCTTGTTCTTGTTCTTCTACCTTGTGTCTTATGTTTATTATTATTTTTTATAAAAACCAAAAAACAAAACAAAATTCAGCACATTTTGATGTTTTTTTTTCAGTGTTTTTCAGTTATTCTTAAAGCCAGAATGCAGTTTTGCAGTGTCCCAAATTTAGTAGGTGAAATTTTGACCTGTTTTGAGAGCATTTTTTTGGGAGAGTTTAACTGGAGTTAAAAACTGGACCTGTTGGTTCTAACTGGAGTTGGAGGGTGCACTCGCTCTCCCTCTCTCTTCCTCTCTCTCTCTCTCGCTCACTCTTTGATTGCATGTAATCATTGAAAAAAAAAGAAAAATTGGGTCAGCCTGTTGAAATAATAACAAAACAAAAACAAAAACAAAATCGAAAAGAAAAAAAAAGAGGCAAACTCACCTTTTGGCATCTACCAAAATGCAAGTTTTGTTCAGATTGTTGGCCGAAGACAGATTATCCGTACTTGGTAATGTTGTTTGTGATGTGTGCGTAAAGTCTGAGGATGTCGAAGATGATGATGATGATGAGGAAGACGACGATGATGATGATGATGTTGTTGATGCTGCTGACGAGCTGTTGGATGTAGCTGTTGTTGTTGCTGTTATACCGATTGCGGCTGCAACTGTTGCTGTTGCAATTGTAGGCTGCACTTCGATTTGTAGGCGACAATCGGTAACAATTTTGGCCAGATTACGTCGGCTACTGCCACCAACCAACGGTACCTGTTCCATTGCTAATGATTCGTTGTCGGAATTGTCAATGTTGCTGTTGTCAATGTGAGTCGCTCTGGCGTTGACTTTAGTTTTGGCCACCACATCCTTCTCCTCCTCATTCTCATCCTTTTTGTGAACACTTTCGACCACCAACAAATTCATTGGCATTTTTTCGTAATGTGTCTGGGACTTCAACGATTCACACTTTGCCTTTTGCTGCTTCTTGGCTTTCAATTCTTCAGCTGCCTTTGGAATTTTTTGAATTTTTCTTGTTGTTGTTGCTGCGTCGAGGCTGCTGCTATTGTTGTTGTTGTTGCCAACAGCAACAACTGCAACTGTTTCCTGTTTAGTCAACAGCGATGCTGCTGCTGATGATGATGATGACGACGACGACGTTTTAGTATTAACTGCTGCTGGCAGTTGTTGCTGTTGTACTGCTGTTGCTGGCACAGCTATGGCCAATGTTGTTGCTGTTGTTGTTGCTGCTGCGGCTTTTAATGACTCCTCAACAACTTGTTCAGCTGCTGCTGCTGCTCCTGTTGCTGTTGCTTTTGAGTTTATAGGCAATGTTGCTGCTGTTGTTGTATTTATAATTGCCGGCTGTTGCTGCTGCTGTTGTTGTTGCTGTTGTTGCTGCTGCTGTTGCTGCGTGGCGAGAGCGGCTCCACCTTCTGGTATAATTGTTGCAAAAATTTGTTCGCCAAATATGAAAAGATCCTTGGAAATAATCATTATCACCTTTTTGTGATGTTTTTTTGTTGCTCTTGTTTTTCTCTTTTGGATTTGTGGATTAAGTTTATTTTTTTCTTTTGTTTTTTGTTAATGTAAAACGTATCTTCATTAATTGAAACGAAGGATTTTATTAAAACACGTTTTGCTTAAAACGCATTCAACATATTTCGATTGGCATCTTTTGGAAATATTGCGCACATTTCATAATTCGCTGCCTGGAAAACGAGTTGTAAAGATAATGAAATTGATTAAAAATACATATATAAAATAAATATATAATATAAATACATATATAGCAACAGCAATGTTAAATTAAGTGCAACTTAAAACTTTAAAATTTAAAGCTAACCATAAAATGATCCCAGTAATTTGTGAAGTTAATGTGCATAAATTAATAAATAATAAGCCGATTTTGGATATATATATATATATTATATATTATTATATATATATAAAGTATATAGATATATAATAATATTATAAGAATTGACAAGTTTATGTAGTGCTCTTTATTAAATTCTAGCAGCTTTCACTTAAGTTTTAAACATCTTTACTATCTATTTGAGGTTAACGGATCATTATAGAAATGGCAAAGTTTTCAACCATATAAAATGATAATAAAGTATAGTTTATAAAATGAATTATTCAATGTCCATATATAGTAAGCATTATTTGATGGATATTTGTGAAATTGACATTAGTTTCTATACACTTTGCATCAGTTTATCATTTTAAAATATAAATTAAATAACTTTTTAATGTGCATTTGAACTGAATACTTCTGGAAGTGAAGAATATTTTGAAGAAAGAATTGTTGACTCTTTTAATTTTTATATAGAAATGAATTTGAAGCTCAAAACAAGCTCATTTAGAGCTGACAATTTAAAGTTACTATAATAATAGCGAGCTTTAAGGAATTTATTTAATATTTAATCATTAAAATTTAAAACACAATTTAGCTATTTACTTAGCAATTTGTAAATTCGATTTTCTAGTCTTAAATCACTTTTGCATCTCACTTTGGATAAAGACTTTGGTTTGAAAATATATTTTTAAAGTATCTGTGCAATGAATTGTTGATGAATTGCGTTAAAGTATTTAAATTCCTTTCTGTATTGTTAACTTTCGCACTTGTACACTTGAAACTGAGTTGCTAAAAAGCGTTTGTATCCCATGGTAGTAAATTGTCTATATACAAAATGATTTCGTTGTATAAATAAATTGTTTATTCTTTGTTCACAATTGTTGATATGTATTTTTAGCTGTCACTTTTCAAATGGATTGCAAACTTTAAGCACCAAAAAAAAGATTAAATCAATTTTAGTGCCTGTCTAAGCCGCGTCTAGCAGCCAGCAAAGAGAAACAGAGAAAAAAGAGAGAGAGAGAGATAGAGAGGAAGAGGTCGGCTTGATTTTAATTTCAGTTATAATTTGTCAATAAGCCCGCGCGAAACAAAGCGTCAGAGCAAAATGTCAGTTTACATTTTGTGCATATGTATATGTGTGTGTGTGTAATGTGATTGCCTGTGTATTTGTGTGTGTGCATGTAATAAAAATGTAAACATAGCAAAAACAACAAACGAGTGTCAAGAAACACCAACAAGATCAACACCAACAACAACAAAAACACACGCACCCAAAAGCAGCGAATCGGCGAATCGGCAACTTGACGAAGAATCTCGTTGTTGGATTGCAGAATGGAGACGGAGTAAGGGGAGGTTAGCTGGCTGAGTGAACGATGTGGGGTGAGGGGGTGGGTGGAACGATCTGATAGCTATTAAAATTTGATTCAATATCAGCTGCGCCTTACACAAAAGCAACAGCAACAAGCGACGCACTTTTTATTCTCTTCATTTACTTGTGGGTTTTGTTTGATTTGAACATTGTGGGAGCAAAAAACACACTCTCTTAGCTCTTAGCACACGCACAGGAGGGGAACACACACACGAGAAACCGAAAACAGAAACAGAAACCGAAACGAAATAAAACGTAACGAAAAGATGTAAGAAAAGGCTTTAGTGCATATTGTTGTTGCTGCTGCTACTCCGATCGACTAACTGAATTGGAATTGAAAGCTGAACGGCAACCGCGACTGCGACGACGACGACGATCACGGCTACGACGGCGACGACGACAACGACAACTTTCTGACAACGGAGCAACACGACTGCTCGTTATTAACAACCAACGGCGGCCGATTTCGATCTCATACTGATCACCGTTAAACGCTGTTTGCCTTTTGCTGCTGCTGCTGCTGCTGCTCCGACTGCTGCGTCGCAGTCAGCGTCAAAGAGCAAACGGACGTGCATGAATGACAATTTTAACAGAGCTGTGGGCGCACATTCTCTCCCCAACGCCAAGCAGCGCTGCCCGCAGAAAGCAGACATTGCACGTGCGTGTGGAGCTTATGCTCTCCAACTGTCGCGCTCTCTCAGTCTCTCTCGCACTCTGTTGTTCTTTGCTGTAAGCTTACAAGTTGCTAAGAGCGACAATCTGCAACTCTCTTTGCTTTCGTTACATTCAATGTAATTCGCTGTCTGTTAAATGGGTTCTGTAATCAGTCAACGATAGCGAACCGTGAACTTTGTCAACTCTTAACCGATAAAACCAACAAAAGCTTTACAGAGGCTAAGCACAAATAAAAAAGAATATTTCGCTGTGCAAAAAAACTGACTTGGCGATAGAAATTTGCTTAAGATTACACTGAAAGCAAAATTGTTGACTATAATTGTATATGAGAGCATTAAAAAATAAAATATTATTTTTATTAAATTTATTGACATGTTCGTATTTAATAGTTTGTAATAGTTTTAATACTTTAATATCTTCATTTATTTCGTTCGTATTTAATAGTATGTAATAATACTTTAATATCTTCATTTATAATTTCGGGGTATGTATATGTAAATTTTAAATATGTTAATTTAATTGATTATTTACTGCTTTTCGTCGTCATTAAATAAACAATAACTAAAAATAATACTTACCAAGCGCTTCTGGCCCCTCTCTAACCTTTATGTCTACTATTTTCTTAACAGTGTACAGTAAAGGTAATTTGACAAGTTTGTAGATTGACGTTTTTCAAGTTTGGTAACGATTTCGCTTTTGTTTCTTTTTTTTCTTAAGAATTATGTATAACATTTCCGGCATGTATTGTCGAAGTTTAGAAATATATGAAGAATTGTGCTATAATCGAATACTTTTAGATTTTAATTTAAGCTGAAAACCCTATTTTTTGTGCTATCTATATTGCGAAATGACAAAACTCGTTGTGCGTGTCTGAGTTTCGTTAATATTTCGGCTGTTAGCTCTTATCAGTCATTAAACTTGACTATAGAAAGCAGCAAACAAAGCATATTATGCGTGCTCCGTTATATCAGGAAGAGAAATAAACCGTTACGCACATAGAGACGACATCCATAAAATGTGTCAGCTGTTTTGAGCTTTGAGTACCGTTGACCAAATCCCAAATGGAAAATAACATGTGGATGAGCACTCTGAGTGTGCCTAGGTATTATACACAAAAGCCTATTTTAAATCTGCGAGTATAACGATGATTATTTAGTTTTATCCTCCTCTGTGGCTAAAGGGGTTGGGCTATTTAGTTTATGGCATGTGCCATAAACATTTGCGCTATACCATCTCATACTCTTGCAGAGGGTATTATAGTTTTATTATAGTTTTCTCACTAAATGTGAAAATGTTTAATTAAAATCCTAGTTTTTAAGATCTCTTAGTGAAATTTGGTGATTTTGTTTTTTACACCCTTTGAAAATTCGACTTATATCGTTCTACTTTATCATATAGATGGGATAGAACAGATCGATGCATTAATCAGTAGTTATTATAAAAAACAACTTGGTTTGTTCTATAAAATATAACTTCACAACTCTTGTGTTCTTTCAATTATAAACTTAACTTATATACGTATGATTTAAGTTGTTAGTTTAAATATCTACTTTAAAAGTGTTATTTAAAATTTGTATTTATTTTATTGTGAAATGCTCTTAAAATATGAAACCAGAAGACACATTTTATAGGAACAATTGGTCGAAAAATAATTAAGTTGCTCGGAAAGGGTATCAAATCTTTGACGTGCCAGATAACCGTTCTTTCTTGTTTTTTTACCCAGTGTTTTTATTTTCTAATTTCTACCAGCTGTTGTTGTGGTCGTTTTTTTATACGCACTGTGCAAATGTGCGATCCGAAGTCGACGACGACGACACAAGCAGAAGGCACTCATACAAACGCACTAATTCACGCACAATCTCTCACACACATGCACAGGCATACGCACTCAAAAGCACACGCACTTGCTCTTAACCTTGAAAAGCTAAAGCTGAACAGCTTTTCGTTGTATGTAGTTGTTGTTTTTGCTGTTGCTGTGTTCGCAACTTTTTTTTTCTCCTTTAAGGTATATGTGTGTCTGTAGGTGTTTACTGTACAGCTCTTTCGGCTTCGTTGATAACATTTTGTTGTTGCTTTCTTTTCTTTCTTATTATTGTGCGTTCGTTGCTCTGAACACACACACACACACACACACACACACGCACACGCACGAAAGCATATTAAATTTTGTGTTATTTATTTGCGTACTTTATAGAATTTTCTATAGTTTTATTATGCAGATGACTTGAAATTCGTCTTGCTAATTTTTTCTCTTATGATTTCAGATTTTTCGCAAAATTTCACAATTTTTATTATTTTCATCGTTTAATGAACTCTTATCAACCAAAATTTGTTTTCCTTTTTTTTGCTTATTTGCTTTCTTTTTCAGCTGTAATGCAATAAAACACAAAGTACAAGAGGGCTTAGTCACATTCTATGAGTCTCCACAAAAAAATATATATATAAATAAAATAAAAAACTTCTCGGGGTCTCATTGTCGGTTTTTTGACCGTAGACTTATCAGATTACAAAATGTTCGAAACCTGAAAAGAGTTTTTAACCTTGAACTTAACCCATATCAGCTCCAATTGAGTTCAATGACAGTTACAATACATTTCTTTAAAGCTCAAATGTAGAAGTTTTGTCTTAATGATGATAGCTTAACAGTTTAGAGGATTCAATATTTCACAGACTGCGTTTTTTCGTATAAAAAATATTTCACAAGCTACATAAATATTTTCTGGGGCAGCCTCGAAGTGTGCTACAAAGTATTTAGTATTTGCTTTTACGAGGGAAATTTTTTTTTGTTTGCTACACTCCTCTATGAAACAACCTGATTATTATTATATTTTCTTATTAAAAAGTCTATATACGAAAGGCATTTCCCGTTTTTCAGATTATTCAGATTATCTGCATTTTCAAGTCTTAAGCGATTCCTTTTTAGACCCTGTACTTTAAAAAAGTACAAATGGGTCTATTACGTTTGTGCAAATGTGCGTAACAGGTCGAAGGAGGCGTGGCAGACCCCATAAAGTATATATATTCTTGATCAGCGTCAACAGCCGAGTCGATATAGCCATGTCCGTCTGTCTGTCTGTCCGTCTGTCCGTCTGTCTGTCTGTCTGTCCCTTTTTTGAGTTCCCAGATCTCAGAGACTATAAGAGCTAGAGACACCAAATTTGGCATGTATGTACATCTATATCTTGCATTGAACGAGTTTGTTTTAGATTTTTGCCACGCCCCCTCCGCCCCCCTCCGCCCCCGCAAATTAAAATACAAATTTTCCAAGTCGAATTACAAGAGCACCTTTGAAGCTAGCGGGTTAATTTTTAGTATGTAAAATACAGACTATGGTCTGAACCTATCCTGCAAATTTTATCCAAATCAGATGATAAACGCGGAAGGTATTCAACTCACAATGTTACGGGCAAAATCAACTGATTTCTTCGTAGTGGCGCCATCTATGGAAATTTTTTGAAACTGAAACAAACTGTAGTGATCGCTTTGCACTCAAAAAGTACAGGGTCTCCTACTGTCGAGTTTGCTCCACCGTAGCTTAATGCATATTTCCTTTTTTGGTTGCCAAAATAGAAACCAAAATATGTATTGCTCAATAAGTTCAAACTTGTCGGCTTTTTTGTCGAAATGCAGATACAGACACAAGTATAGATATACACACGTTTAATTATCGTGCAATATGACGGGATTTTTTGATATTCCCACTATGTTAAAGGTCAAAATTGCTTAGTATGAAATTTTTTATAGTAAAAAAACGGACCAGTACTAATTATTATTCAATTGTCTTTGAAAATGCCTGAAACCTTAGGTGCAGATCCTACACTTTAATATAAAAGCTACTACTTGAACAACTTAGAAAAAATATGCTTTATGTTACAACTATTAAATAGTAGTACATTTTGCATCAAAATATTCATTTTAAGAAATCAAGGGATAAAGTCAATAATAATGTAATCTACACATCTCATTTTATTTTTGGCAAAACACACCTTAAATTGACTATATTCGAAGCTTATAAAAATCATAAAAAAAACTATTTTTTCTGTTAAACTTGCTACTTGTTGCTCTGCATATATGTGTAGGAATTGTTTCATGGTAAATTAAATCTTCAGTATTCATTTAGTGAAATATTTATAGTTTAGTATACCTTTGGTGTAAGCTTCATTTTGTCAGATTCGACATCATTTAGAGAAAACATATTCTTACTCATATTTACTTTAAACAAACAGCATCGTGTTAGATTTTGAATTGCAATAAAATTTTTGGCATTATTAAAGTTACATTATAATAGACATAAAACTTAAGAAAATCGCGTATACGAAATGGATGCACCCATTATATCGATATATGATATGATGGTTAAACGCTACAGGCAGCAGAAGAAGGAAGAGCAGCTGCAACAGAATGATTTGCTTTCAGGACCCGATGAACGTCAAAATAAAGAAACCAAGGCTGGAGGTGATCGCATAACTGAGACGAAGAAGCCGAGATGGAAAGGAGACCTGACCAAGATTTCTACCGAGTCGAAGGACAAACAATCTGCGAAGATGTCGAAAAATGTGATAACTGCAACGCATCTGACCAAAAAACATACTGGGATACTTATGCCGCCATTGACCAAGAAGGAGGTGCTTAATAAGCTGATCGAGCGAATGTCCACATCCAGCAAGAAGCCTCAAGAGAAGCCCATAAGTAATGAATCTTCCGGTCAGGGCACATCTCTAGCAGAAGAAGACAGGGGTATTCCCATCATATCGATCAAGAAAATGAAAACCAAGCCGAAGAATTTAAAACCCGTTCCGATCAGCGCTTCTAGTAATTATCGGCGTCGTTTGGCATTGTCGCCACGTAATATTAGTACCATGGGCACTCCTAAGCCCAAGCGGGAGAGACCCATTATTAAACCAAAGCCTGTCAGTAATTCCAAGGCCCTGAAAACCGATCCGAATATTCCTTTTAATGTGCGACCCAAGAGACGTTTGCCGATCAACAAGTCAAAGATATCAATCATATCGAAGAAAGAAGATATTAAGTCTTCGTCAGATGAGAATGCCGTTCGTTATCGTCTCTGAATTAAAAGGATGCAAATTTTATGGTGGTTTCTAACCAATTTTTAGTTGTTCTTGAACCAATAGAACTCATCGGATATTGGAACCGATCGATTACATGTGGAATGCGTTCTCAAATTTTTGCGTTTAGAAATAGTTATGCGTGCAATGTAATTAAAAAATTCACATAAATGTTATAGATTTACGATATAGGTCGCAGAAATCCGTTGCTTTTCTTATTCTTATCATTGTGTTGAGACCATTTAAAATATTGGTGGATTGCTAGTCTCTTTAGATATTATAAGCAAGACGAGAAATTGCTGAAACAAAAGAAAACTATTTTGGATTAGAAAAATAATTCTTGTGTTTATAATTACATAATCGCATTTTTATTTTATATTTTTCTTTTCATAATAAATTAGAATCTTTTAATTACAGCAGCTTAACAATTTTGTTGCTCTACAAACAAATTGTGACAGAATTTTGAGACCAATTCTCAACGGCTCAAATAATTTGACGTTTCCATTTTCTCAATTTTTACCATATACATATATATTTACGTCTGTACTGTGAATGTATGTTTGTGTATGTTTCTTCTATTCAGTTATTGTGGGGATTTTGCCAACATTTAAATTGAAATTCTTAGCCATAATGTTGCCTAGTATGAATCGCACATTTTTCCAGGGCGAGAGGATTTACATTGAAATGCAACACCTACAAACTAACAATACTTTGATCTATTCTGTAGTATATGTGTGTATATGTATATATATAGTATATCTATATAGTATGACATCGGTATTATCAATTTTGCTTAGCATTTATATTTAATAGTTTGAAGTTTCTGTTTAGACTGTAAACGGGCGCCAAAAAGAGTTTAGAGGTGTTACAAAAAACCAACAAAATATCGTCATAAAAAACATTGCTCACATTTGTTGTTGTTGCTGTTAGTGGATTGGTAAGTTTTACAAAAATATTGTACATAAATATTATCGGTCTTATCATTGTGTATTTTGGTATTCATTTTAACATTTTAAATTTCATTTTTTTCTCATTTGGTATAATTTATATCAAATTTACAAAAATCGACTTTTAGATTAAGCAATTTTGCGCTTATCAGACATGGAATTGTTTGTTTTCTTAATTTTGTTTCATTTAAATGAATTTTTATCAAATCAAAAATTCAAGGCGCACTTTTTGTTCATGTTGTTGTTGTTGTTGGTATGTGTGTTTTTGTTTGAAATACTTTGAAAGTTTTGTGTAAAGCGTTAAATCGAAACAATAAACATAAATGCAGTGACTTTAAAAAATTAATGTGCCTGACTAAAATAGATATAAAAAATTAAATTCATTATTTCAATTACACTAACTGATAAATTAGACGAACTAAAATCAAAACTACTTAAACACTAACACAAATAATTATCTCGCTCTTGTTCACTTTTTCTTTGTGACTACATTTTAATTTTTTTTTTAGTTTAGTTCTAGTTTAGTTTTGAAATTCAATTTCAGTTTTTTTGGTGGCTTCGTTTTTAACAATTCATTACAGCCAGAACCAAAAGGAACTAATCGGGCATATTAACTAGACCCTTTGCGGGAATTTTGAGGGGGGATTGTGCTGAAAGGGCTGCTAGGGTATCATGACTTCAGCCAAAGTCTTTTCAGTCTGAAAAAAATAAATCGAAAAGCAACGTTAGAAAAATAATAAAAATAAAAGTTAATTTAATTAAAGTACTAAAGAAATTATGTATATAAAAAATGCAAACTAAAATCAATTTGTTGTTTCAGATTCTTTGTGCCGTGTGTGTGTTTAACTTAATGCTAAGGAACATGCAACAATTTCTTTGGTTTTTCATTTACTTTTCATAATCTTTCGTTTCTGTTATGAATATGAATTACATATGTATAATTTTTGCTTTGCTTTTCATTTATTTTAATTGGATGCTTATAATTCCATATGCATCGACTCGATACTCTGACGTAGCTGACCATCGTTATAGATCTTTTCACAAACGATGCTCACCTTTTTCAGCAGCTCAATTGCTGTTTGAAGCACCTGATGCCATTTGCGTAGCTCCGATTCATGCGAAAGCTCCTGCTGACGCAACAGCTCCAGCCAATCTTGATTCGTATTCGGTAGTTCCCTAAATTGAGAATAGAGAACATATATTAATTCGATTGTAAATTCGAAAATGAGAGATAGATACTCACTTGAGGGCTGCCAAAGTGGGCATTCGGGCACGCCGGCTGAGATCCACATCAATGTGTTCTTCCAGCTTCCAGAGCTTAAGTAATAATATCACATTTAATGCCAGCAGCAAGCACATCAACAATATAACAAATAATGATAAGCTCTTGTATCGAAATTTGTCCTGTATTTGACCCAATTGCTGACCCCCAGCGAGCAACTGTTGCTGCTGCTGAGCCGTCAACTGTTGGTGCTGCTGCTGCTGATGTCGACTGGCCGCACCACAAATACCACCAACACCACCAGCCGCACCATGTGCCAGACCAGCAGCAGAGCCAATGCCACCCATGACACCTGACGACTTTAATTTCGTATCCCATTTTTCCAGTGTTTCGGTTTTGCCAGCTTGTGCCGCGTTGCTGTTTGCTTCCTCCGAGGGGCGTATTTGTGTGGCAGTACCTGCAAGAAATGCACGAAGGGGAGCAGCAAATGACAATAATAATAATGAAAAATATTATTTAAAAAGAAAAAAAAACAAAATCCAATTAATATGAAATGCAGCTAAGGCAACAAAAACACAACAGGTTAATGCAGTTAAATCAAATACGAATCGGTTTCACATGCAAATGTTTTTTAACAATTCATTCAAACAATAAACAAAAAGCGCTTTGAACAAAACAATGAGCCAGCAACTGTCACAGGCTACTTGAGTTCCTAATCTACAAAGTTATAAGAATTGCACTTTTCTAACAATTTAACAATAGTCTATTATTAGTAATAATAATTTGTTGTATTTCAATTATTTTTTACATATAATAAAAATGTGCTTTACCTATTTAATGGTAATTGTGGCAAGAGTGAAATTCGAAAAAGTTTTTGTTTAGCTATTATTCTCTATTATATGTATGTTTTTAGGAATAGAAAGACATTTTATGTTACATTAGACATTTTATAAATACAAAACTATTAATAAACATAGGCTTTTGATAAGCTAATGCAATCATTTGAGACCCTAATTTTAACAATTTATTGCAAATTGAGAAATTGCACAAATATTTAGATTAAATCTTTTCAAGTGCACATAGAGATATAGTCGTTATTTTTTAAGTCTATGTTTTTAACAATTTATCCTATTTTGAAAGATGAAGAAGTTTTTTTTAAAATTATACGCAGAATATTCTAAACAATTATTGCAATTTTTATTTAATTTTAAAACAACTGAACAGCGAAATTAATATTTCGTATATCAGATGATGCGCAGTTAAATATCAGGAGGTAATAGGAGTCTTCTACAAGTTAGTATATATACAAATTGAAGGCATAATTTCACATTATCAGACTGAAAGGTACATCTAACTACAGTCTAACTAAACTTTCAAAGATGGCTCTTTGATAATTACAGAAACACAAAACGTAAATTAGAGAGTATCTGTAAGCCTGTATATAGTTAACACAAGTTTCAACTGACTAAATGAAAATTACATAGCAATTATGGATTGGATTAATTAGCGTTTCTCATATAACGCCATATACCTTGACATGTGTGCAATTTGGCCTTACGATGCTGCGGATGAGAACTCATATGTTGCTGTGGATGATGCTGAACTTGCTGCTCGCTATGATGCTGATGATGATGATGATGATGCCGTTGGGGATGTTGATGATGCTGTCGATGATGACGATAAGTTTGATGAGCATGATGATGGTGCTGTGAAGAATGATGATGATGATGTGATTGATGACAGGTCGATCGTCTTTCGTTGTCATTGTCCGTGCTGATAACAGTTGTTGTTGATGGTGTTGAAGTTGTTGTCGCTGTTAAGGTTGTTGCTGTTGTGCTTGTTGTTGCTGATGTAACCAATTGCAGTTGATTTAGGCCTGTGTGTGTTGTTTTGTAGCTTTTGTTGTTGTTTACATATTGCATGGTAAATGTTCAAGTTGTTGTTGTGGTTTTTGATGTTGTTGTTGTTGTTGTGGATGTAGCGTGCATTTTGTGTCGTTAGAAGAAGCAATAGCAATGGCATTTGGCATTGATAGTGTATTCGTATTCGTATTTGTATTAATTTGCATTTTACTTGTTGTGATTGTTGCATTGCTCTCTCTTTTGTTGTTGTTGTTATTGTTGCTATTGTTGTTACTTAATAAATTAGCTAAATGCTTACCACGTCTCGGGCGTCGTCCCTTCCCCTTGGCCGGCGGTATGCACGTCTCACTCTGAAGCGCTTTCAGCTGGGCACAAAAGAAATCCTCCAGACCTGCCCACGTATTCTTCTCTATGAAACCCTTGACAACACCCCAAATGGACTTCTTGTACTTGATTTGGGCATGAATCGACAACATCGTATGATCATCCACCGTGCTAAACGAAAAACAAGAAGATAAGCGAATTAAGATAAGATACTTTTTCAAATACACATGGTAGAACTAATTAACTAGGTAATTGCATTATGAATTCAAGGAAATATCTCAATATGCTTAAAATTTCAGATATTTGAGATTTAATTTTTTGGACATTTTTTGGAGTACGAAAAGTCAAGCCATTCAATAATTCAATGTATTTAAAATATTACTTAAGCTTCATTTAAATATGAGTATAATCTTATGTTCTTAATAGTGCTTTAATTATTGATTTAACAAATATTTTAAACTTTAAAAGAAACAAGAAGCTTTTGGTAAGCTAGATGTTTTTAGAATTTGTCAGATAATTTGTATAGTATTTTCTATGCCCTAAAATAATGTAATTGCCATTTTATTTAAACTTATCCTTCTGCTCTAACAATAAATTAAAATAAGCAATTAATCTGTTCTTTGCTTACCGTGCCAGACAAAAATGAATGAGGACACTGAAGCTATCCGCATAGGGAATGCCCGCGTTTACACTATTCACATCTATCGAATAGAGTTCACCCGGTTTGCTGCATTCCCGCATCGTTTGGTATTCAGTCACCTGAAAAATAATAAAACAATCAATAAGTGGAAGAATTTATAAATTTTAGTTAACTAACCTTTGAGGTCTTTGGGCCAACGGAGGCGGCCAATTGCACGGTGACATTCACCAGACGCACATTTTGACCTTCATCGTTCTTTTGCCACTCGCCCATGATTAAATCCGTGGATTTGCGCATTTCATGAAAGTCTGTTAAGAATTTCGATTTCGAGAACAGAAAATTGAATAGCGTATCTACGCGAATGGGCAGAATTGTATGCACAATCTGGCGACCTTCATGCGTCGATGTACATTCCGTGCTGGGCACAAAACTGCGAAAAATAAAAGGAGCATTTAATACAATTTTACAATAATTGATATGTGTAATCAAACCATAAATGAAGACTGCCATAACTCAAAAAAAGTGATGTTCCAGAAAAAAAGCATTTAAAGTTTTTAATTCAGCATTAAAAGGAATTCATTCAAAACTAACATGAAGATTAGTCATGATTTACACAATAAAGTAAATCATAAAACAAAGAGTTTTAGTTATGGCAGTCTTAAATTAAGTTTTTGGAGCATTGTGGAACTAATCATCTATGCTTTAATAATAACATTTACACAAGAATATATCTGTGTTATAAAAAACTTGCATTCTAATCATTTAGGTTTTCCTTATCATACAAAATTTAATTCATTGACAAGTCATTTCTTTAAGGCATTAAAGGATTAGTCAGATAAGCACATCTGCATAGCGATTTTGTCAAACTAATGACATTTAACATTTAACTTAAATTCGATTCTTTAAAGTTTTCAAATCACATAACATTTAATTTTATGTCAAATCATGTCAAGTCTTTTTCTTTTAAGCATTAATGGAGTGATCATCTATGTTTTAATTGCGAAAAATAATAACATATATACAAAAATATATCTGTGTGATAAGAAACTTATATTCAATTATTTTAAGCTTTTAAATCATTTAAAATTTAATATATTGTCAAGTCAAGTAAGGTTCTTTCTTTAGAATATGCTTAAATTTTGTCAAATTAATGACATTTAAACAATTTTCTTCTTTTAAATAGGTTGCAATCTCTTTTGTTAGGTACCGACATCATTTAAAATATAAATTGCGATTAATTTGAAAGTGTTTAAAGTTCTCCTGCTGCTTTTTACTTACGGCACATTATTCTCCTCGGAATCGGAGGAGTCCGAGACATCCGTTGGTCCAGCCTCATCATTTTTGCTCGCAAGTTCCACATCGCGTTGTCGCTGATTTTTGGTTACTTTTCGTTTGATATCCGATGATCCATGATTGATCTCTGAGGCAGTTGCTGTTGTTGCCGTTGTTGCATTGCTGATCATTTTGTCGACCTTTTTATCGGAGGTGGAAGCAACATTTCCACCACTGGCTGTGGTGGTTGTACCTGTTGTTGTGGCTGTGGCTGTTGTGGGGCCAGTGGTGGTGGTGCCACTGTTGCTGCTGCTACTGTTGGCGCTGTTGCTGCTGCTGTTGCCGGGCACACTGAGTGTAACAGCAACCGATTGCTCAGCGGCTTTGACCGAGCTAAGCGTTAGCTCTTTGGCATTGGCCTTCATTTTCTTATTGGATTTCCGTGTACTGTCGCTGGCTTTATTATCAGAACCGCTAGCCGAGGCGTTTGCCGAGGAATTCACGTTCGACGATTTGCTCGAGTTGAAGAAATATTTCGTTTTTGATTTACGTGTTGCAGCGTTTCCTCCTCCACTGCTAGCGCTGCTGTTGCCACTCTGTTGTGGCTGTTGTGATGTATTGTTAATACTTTGATTCGAAGTACTCTGATCGCCACCGAGATCGTCAATGGCAGTTTGAAAATCAACATCCGTTTCGGTGTCGGCATCCAGCGTTGGATCTATATAATCCTCATCATCTGTGGTTAATCCCAGTTCCTCGCCGTAACAATTGTGCACATAACGCCAAATCTCTTGAGGTGAAAACTGTTTGTTCATCAACGTATTCTGCCAAACGCGAAAGAGCATCAAAAATGACTTGTCACGCGACGAGAATGTTGCAAAGAAGAATTTCTCCTTGGCCGTCGATATTGAAATGGCATTCGGTATTACCAAAGCGGTTTTCTCCTTGGTTATCGCCGTCACATCCTTCCATTTGATGCTCACATACGTTTCCCACGTAAATATGTTCGCATGAAAGCAAACGTAATTCTGCGACACGTACAGTCGACCCTGTACTAGGATATCCCTTTGCAGCGCACACGAATAGTCTGAAAATCAAAGGGAACTATTAATTACAGAATATATTAAGGGTATAATTTAATCTTTAACATGTGTGTCAAGTGTCAAAGACAGAAAAGTTAATTTGAAACTAATCAATGGGAAGTATAACTATAGGAACTTGAAATCTACTTTAAGTGGTTATTTTTTTGGGCATTTAAGTAGTTCAATAAAAAGTGTACTATATTTAAGTCTCTTAAGATTTGTGTTAATTATTATAAATTACTGATTATCAATATTACTGTAAATTGCTTACCAATCTAATAACTGATATGTTATTATAAAAAAAGACTACCTTTTAATCAATATTGTTGCGCTTGTATTGAAAGAAATAGCCTTCAAAGAAGGTTTTTAAGACCGATTGAATTGTCGTCTAACATTACAACGGATATAACTGCATTTGGATAATATTTATCTAAAGATCTAATAAACAATGTATCAAGTAACGAAAATAAACACAAATAAACACATTTTTTATATTTATATTTACGGATAAGGCTCTAAAGATTAGATAACTAAAAAATTATCAAAGCAGAAAACGATATGATAGGATTGTGGGCGGAAGGAGTATCGAAAGTATATATAAAGCAATAAGGCCCTAAAAGCTTCTTAGCTGACTTTATATGCACAGTTCAGCTAAATAATAGCTTTATAGAAACATTTTACTAGTTTTCGCTGACACATATCTGTAGTATTAATTTTTATTATTAATTTTTAGAAGCTTAGAGCTTGACTTTCACACCTGGATTTAATAGATCTTTCGTTTAAACTCACCGACAATTAGTCGCTCATCGGCTGGCACCTCTTTGAAGAGTTTTTTGAAATCTTCTGCACGTGATTTATAGTTGGGATAGATGACGTTATACCAAGACTTCTTTTTGGCGCGCTCGGAGAGTCGTGATGTGCTCTTGGCGGGTTTCTCATTCGATGTGGAACTACTGCTAACGTGTTGTTCTCCTCGGACAAAGTTGCTCTCGTTGATTGCTCCTGGTTCACTTAGTTTACTTTGGGCATCCTGAAATATACATATTTCCAAAATCGATGGTTACAATTCATAAAATTACTCATAGTTGATACTGAATCATACAATTTAGGGGGAAGTGTTCTAGGGCTAAGCAGCAGGTGTTTTTATTATTTTTTTTTGTTCTTCTTATCAATTTGCGGGACGGGACACACACGTTTTTATTGACGATTTATCGGCAATAAGTCTTTTTATTTTTGTTTTTTATTTTATATTTGTATAGCGTTTACGGTAGTGTGTGTTGTATAATCTGATACGTTCGACAACTTTTTGGCCACTGAATCGAATCGCGCCTTGCTTATTGAATTCTAATTTGCAACTCTGTTGTCGAGCAATAAGAGCCAAAACTAATGGCAACACGACAAATTCACAATATCAGCACCTTATCAATGTGGTAAAGCTTTGAGCAATAACTTTTGTGGGTGCCATGAGCTTTATTTCTTGTTTTTGCTTTGATACCCTGTAGTCATCAAGTTGTTGTCAGAGAGTATGACAGTTTACGACTTACAACTTGATCAATTAGTTAGATTATTCTGTATGTTTTAACAACATTTCTGTAAAGTTTTCAGTTTACTGTGACAAATGACTGTTTTACAAATTTTACAGGCTCTGTTTTCAATGTTAAAAGAACAATTAAGAGCAAAATTAAAATATGTTCTAATAGAGTTAAATTATAATTGTAATAAAAATAACTTAAAGCTCTTAGTGACTTAGAATGTAGCACTGGGATAAATAAATAAATAAAGTAATTATTTTTTAAATTATTAGCTTACTGAATACGACTACCTATAATATTAATTGCAGCATCTACTCAATAGATTAGGTCTTTAAATTTTGAAAATAGTATACACAATTAACCAAAGAGAATACAGGATATTTAATAGCCTATCACACTTGATTCTTTCAGGTTTTGTTGCCTCGCTTTGTATGTCAACATTGTAGGGTAATTCTAATCAGCGTCGAGGCCTCAAAATGTTGTGTACAAGCACAAAAACTAACCCAAATACAATTCGTTTAGTCAAATAAACTAAACTAGTCACTAGTGTTTTCTATTTCTTTTTCGAAATAATCCCTGAGATATCCATTAAACTGTCGCTTTATTTATTATCAGCATCTGTCTGATATTTAGCTCTATCGCTTTTAACACATTTGGAATTTGATTTTGACCTGTGACGTGCTAATGAGTAGAAACCATAAATAATGAAAGCTCTCGAGCTTTTCTAGAGAACTTAACAAACAAAACAAACAGAGAAAAGAGAGTGTCGGCAGTAAAAAGAGCGAAAAATCAAAACAGAGAGATTGAAAAGTGTCTTTGAAAGCAGCAAAAATATAAACAAATTTTAATTGTTTGTTAAAAATTCTTCTTTGCTTGACTTTTCTTTCTGTGACTTAAAAGCCTAAGAAATTTACTTATTAGATGAAACTAGTTCTTTAAATAAGCATAACATTACCTAAACAAATAACAGTATGTTTAATTCTTTGCCGGACAGAAAGTAGTAAATTTAAACATTGAGTTTAAAAGTAACTTTAGGGCAGTCAATGATCGGACAATAAATAAACTATCTTCAATAACATTTAGTACCTAATAAAGTTCATTGAAGAATTTGTTCAATTAACGAATTCAATAAGGAACTAGTTAATTGGTTTTTTAATTATTAATATAATCTAAAACAATTACAACTAATAAACACTAACGAGTCTCTTATAATCAATTTGACATTGAAACTTAATAAATAATCTATCAAACAGTTTAATCGATGAAAACTGATGATCGATGTCTGGAATTATACATATATACAAGAAGCTTCCATTCCAACTTGATATGAGCTAGTTAAGAATCATTAATGAATTAGAAAAGCTGCTAATCGATACTTTCAAAGAGATTTAGTGTGGAAACTAACGACAAATCAAGGAAGCTTTAAAATGCATAGAAAATTAACTAGATATTAAATAAAACAGTTGACCTAACAAACTTACAAAATAAGTAAATCTAAAAAACTAAAATTAATCCATATTAGCTAAGTAGCTAGTTCCAAAACTAACGACAATTGACTAATCGAAAAACTTTGATATTAAAAAAGAATAAGTCTTCAAGGGAGAAGTTCTACAGGTGGCTTTATGATTTAGCCAAAAACTTGACTTAGAATTGAAAATGAATTAGTCTCCCATCGGAACAGTTTAACTAATGAGTTAGTAAAGTTGCATAGTAATTAGTTACGAAGATAAAGTTCCCTGAACTAGCAATTAACACATATTTTGACTGGTTTAAAACTCACCTCATCGCGTCCACTACTCGATGTGGATAACTTGGCTGATTTTCCTTTGGAACTAGTCGAGTTCTTGCGACTGCTGGGACTATCGGCGGAGGAACTGGTTGTTGGAACGACACCACAACCGTTAGAATCGACACTTTGCGACTGAACAGGTTGTTGTTGTTCGGCCTTTTGTTCCGATGGGACAATATTAATGCTGGGCGTGGTCTGTGGGCTGCTTGTGGTGCTGCTGTTGTTGCTGTTATTGCTGATATTGCTGTTGGCAGTTGCTACGTTGTGGCTCCCATTGCTGTGGTTGCTGCTGACGGATTCACGACGTTGCAAAGCTGCTGCCGACGCTTGTGTGGCAACACCGGAAGCTGATGTTGATGTGGCAACGGCGGAAGTGTTTTGTTGCGAAGACAAGGATGTGGAAATGGTAATGTTGCTGTGCTCAACGATGCCAACTGCCTCCTGAATAGTTAAAAGTTTGCTGTTCGTTGTTGTGGTTGTAATTGTAATCTCCTCGCTGATGGAATCGCGCCTAAAATAAAGTTTCGAAAATGTGAATAAATACTAACATCAAAGTTCCATATAGAAACATTTTAAATATTTGTATGTATTGATTAAATGGAAAGTACAGCAATAAGTCATGCAAAAAATTTTGTACAAAATTGTGGAGCCAAATAAAAGCGGCTTATACTTAACCAGGCCCAAAAGACTTGAGTTGAGTTGAGTGAGAACGTGGCTTAGATCGAATCAAGAGCAACATACCTGTCGCCATTGTCTGTATGTGGATTTTGTGTGGATATATCATCGTGTTCAGGTTCAGATATATGTTGTTGTGGCTGTTGTTGTTGCTGTTCCCCCTGAGCTGGTTGTTGCTGCTGCTGTTGATCTTGTTGTGCATCACAAATCATGTTTGTGGCATTTGAATTGGCAGACTCAATGCTGCTCACAGCACTAGCAGAAGTTATTGTTGTCGTGAGTGTTGTTGCTGCTGCTGTTGCGGCAGTTGTTGTTGCTGCCGCTGCAGTTGCTTCTGCTGTGCTTGTTGTTGTTGTGGTTATATCAATATCTTTAATCCTACAATAAAATTCACATGGAAATAAAAAAGAAGAAATGGCAAAGAGGAAAAAACCAAAACAAAATAAAACACATGCTGGATCCTATCCTAACAAAATTAGTTAGTCACTATCTTATAGTCTATTATCGTTAATTGGACTTTACCAAACCACGTAGGGCTCTCTTAGCTGATATTTGCCCATCTTTTGGCAGTACACACTCCACTCCACTCCTCCAGCTGTTAACCGCTTAAAGAGCTTGTTTCTAATGAATTCTCAGTATAATTTCCAATCGATTTGCTCGCATCAAAGATTATCAATTGCCCAAATGAACAGGTGTGTGTAAACACACACACACACAACTCTCATTGTTATATTTTCCAAAGCTATAACTAAGTAAGTCGACGGACAGATAAGCGCGATAAGATACATATATGTATTTGTTTATACCTGCTCTCTATTACAGACATCTAATCGAACAATGGAAATGTGGCCAAGACCTTTGGCTAAGCTTTTCAAGTTTAATCCTAATGCCAAATTGGTTACAAAGTTATCTTATTGTTAAAACTAAAAGTAAACATAACCTACCTGACCATAACTCTTTGGGAATTATAAATTGAGTTTTATTTTAATTCAAGAATCTGTATAGAAAAGGGTGTTAATCAATAAACCCCGTTTAATTCTAGTTCAACAGTTGTTAAGCTCATAGAAGTTTTCATAAAAATGTATGTTTTATTTTAAACATATATTTTAGTATACAGTCTATAATATTCCCCGTAACTGTAGAAATACCTTGGCAAAGTGTCATAACAGCTGTATCAACAGTTTCTTTGTTAAATACCTGGCCAAAACCGTTTGGGAATTATAAATTGAATTTTATTTTAATTCAAGGATCTGTATAGAAAAGTATGTTAATCAATAAACCCAGTTTAATTCTAGTTCAACAGTTGTTAAGCTCAAAGCAGTTTTCATAAAAATGTATGATTTATTTTAAACACATATTTTAGTTTACAGTCTATAATATTCCCCGTAACTGTAGAAACACCTTGGCAAAGTGTCATAACAGCTGTATCAACAGTTTCATTGTATTTAGCGGTCACGGAATATAGCAATTCATACTTATTTACTTTACGAGCCCCCCTTTTAGTAAATTAAGTATTATATGGACTCATTTATGGATTGACATGTGAGAAAACTTTACCCATTAACCAGATAATATTGTTGAATTTCATTTGAAATTCTAAATGTTCTTACAATTTAGCGTTGTAGTGAAATTTATTCACAGAAAGTGATCTAATAGAATTTTATTTCTGTGGTTAAAGAATTACTGCGAATTTCAGCAAATCATTTTATATGCTTCTGTTTTCATTTTAGCTGATTGGATGTGGTTAATAAAACTATTAGGCAACAATTTCTATATACTCAGCATCTTGTAATATTAGCTGTTTTCTAGAATTGACAAATGATCGAAATTATGAATAGTATAACAATAAGCATGTATCGCTTAAAAGCAGTTTAATTTTCTTAAAAAAAGCTACTGTCTAGGGTTAATAAGAGCAGTAGACAGAAATTATCTTCTCTCTTTTAAAAAATTAATGTCACCACAACGGCTTTCAATGAGAATTGTTATTATTTATTTGGAATTATTGACAGTTTTCTAGAGTTAATAGAATAGTGAAAACAATTGTTTTGCGGAAGCTTACAATTTCTAGATGCAAAGATTAAATGAGAATTGTTATTCGGCCGTTCAATAAATCGTATGAATTAAAGCTAAAAATTGTTATAATTACTCTCTACAGTTCTCGCATGAAAAATCAAACTCCTCTCTAGGGTTAATGCTAACAAATTTGCTGTGTTTTTTAGGCAGTTTCACTAATTGTTTTGTCTTTTTAATTACTATTGTTACATCGTCGTCCAATCAATTTAGATAAGCACATGTATTTGATGATAACTATACAAAATGACAGGCTGCAAATATATTAGAAGATAACTCAACTGAGTCAGAGACTAACTAAAACAATGGAATGCCACAGCGAACATTGCAACATTTAGATACCTCTCTCCCCACTATATAGTTTGTGTTGAAAGTTCCCATTCCCCCAATCAGCTTCCATTAATATGCAAATTTAAGAGGCAACTGAAACGACCTTATCAGTTGTCGCAGTTCAAGTTCATAAACTACTGAAATATGTGTTGAAATTATTATAAGGGAAAACAAACAAACAAACAAACAAATTTACAAATAGAACCGAGTGGGTCATAATGATAATTTTTGTTTGACTAAGCATCAGATTATCATGAACATGTAGGAAAAACAAGGAAAGAGACAGTTAGTAAAATAGGTGGTCTTGAAAAATACCCTGTAGCTAGTTCACTTGTAAATCTATTTAAAGATAATTAAAGAGGAAAACATGAACGTTAGATGGCGCTGCTATGCACCATGAAAATTAGATTCTTGAACAACTTTTATGTTCATTAGACAATCTTGATAAAGCTTTACGGATATAGGACTAAGGATTAATGTTTGAATTTGACATTAGTGTCTATACATTTTATATCAAACTCTCATTCGAATAGTTATCTATTTAAGACCCTATATAGACATTGAAAATAAGGGCGGTAGTATAAATATATTTCAAGGTTTCTTTTTGCTTTTTTGTAAATATAAAAATGATGCCTACTAAAACTTTTAACCAATTCCGGAGTACAGGGTATTCAAATAATAAAAACAAGAGATAGTTAACTAAATTTACTGATTGTAAAGATAAGAATAGATTATTAAAAATAGCTAACAGAACACATGCGAATTATGATAAATCACTCACCACTTGAACTAAGTAACTTCTCTCTATTAGGTTAAATCTCAATGATTAACTCACCGCTTGAACTTGTGATGTTGAAATTTATTAGGGGGCGGGCAGGGTTACGAATAAATTTGGGGCGTGTCTCTAAGACAATGCAACATGCGCGTAACAAACACGATAATTGTAGTTAATGTATTGTATAATATTAAATAGAAATAACTAATAGCTAAAAATTAAGTTGATTGACTCAATGACACAGCAATTGCCGGATAGTTGGAATAGCTAAACTATCGGCTAGTTACTCTCTCTCTCTCTCTCTCTCTCTATTTGTCTGTTTCTGTGAAGAAGCCCAGCTAGCAACTAAACCAGTTATTCTCTTTTCCCTGGCGAAAAATCAATAATAAACTACATAATAAACAAAAAAAAATTACATTTTCTTTTTATTATTGTTGTCTGCGCTTTATTGTTTAGTTTATTATATTCTATTGTTGTTCCAGCTGCTCCTATTTGATGTTGTTGTCGCTGTCGTAGCTGTTGTTGTTGTTGTTGTTGTAGGTCATTCTTGACTGGGCACTAAAAGTATGTCATCATTGGAAAACTGATGACGAAACGCGTTTAAATACAACACGAAACGAAACGGAAAATAAAGGTGTTTCTATTTTTAGCACATTTTGCAAAAGCCATTAATAATATTAAAAATGCTTATTATACTGCGAAGAATCAGCCAAAAACTGCTGTTAATTATTTAATTAATTTTTTCTTCTATTTTTTATTTTTGTTTGCTATTTGTTTGTTGCTTTTCTGGCTATTTTATTCTCGAACCGAGACACACGCGATGTGAAGACGTCATTTCAGCGCGACGTTTGAATTTGCACTCGAAAAAGCGGGCGAAAATTGTGCGAGAGAACCGACAGACCCGGCTAAATAAATAAACAACGACAACAACAACAACAGCAACAACAACAACAACGACAAATTTACTATTATTGTTGTTGCCACTGGGTGGACAGAGTCGGCAATGGAGGTTTTTATTAATACGCTTCAGTAATTTCGTTATAGACTCTTCTGCCGAATTCCGGTAGTAAATTTTTTACTACGTGTTGCGCAATCTTCAAAATGCATAGCGAAAAGCAAGAAGAAGAGGCAAGTAGTTGGTCCAAATTACAAATAAGTATGATCTTAATTTGATCTTAAATTCATCTCAATATTTTCCCTGTTTGTCTTTTGAATCTAGAGGTTATTTTAACAAAAGAGAAAGTTTCCTAATTCTCAAACATTGTATTGAATTCCAAAAATTGGATATTTATATAATTAAAATAATATTAAAGCTGTACAAGTGTAACCTTATCGTATAAGAATTCCATATGTATATGTAAATTTATTGCAATACACCTAAGTCTGTTTTTACACGGTAGATTGGTTCCAGAAGAAGCCGTGTAAAAAAAACCGTGTAAAAAAAGACAAAATGTAATATTTCGTCTTCGCTAAGAACTTTATCAATCATCAGTTCATCAATGTCATCAAATCGTGCTAAATGGAATAAAATCGTGTAAAAAAATTAAAAATATTCAATTTTCAAACCGTGTTATATCAAAACCGTGTAAAAAAAGACCGTGTAAAAACAGACTTAGGTGTACTTTTCTTTCTTTGCATTTTGAATCTACCGGTTCTTTCAACAAAAAAAAACTCACAAATACTCGTAAACTTTAAATATTTTAGGTATTTAGAACAATTTTAAAAGTGAATTATTTCAAATAATTTCATTATTATTATAAGTATTTTGTTGCTTATCAATATCTCTCTTTGAAATTTTCTTTGCCCGTCAAAAGCAGACTTTCCGAAGAACTTCTCAGATACTTGAGACCCTATATAGGTCTGTTTTCAAGAGTTTAGTGTGGCATGTTATCACAGTAAAAACAATAAAAGTAAATTGGATAACCGCAGAGTTCTAATTTCAGGAGAATGTAAACTAATAATAGTAAATAGGGGTACAAACTTGGAGTCAAAACCCAGTATGTACTGAAAACCACACATACATATGTATGTAAAAGTGAGGGGAAAAGGCAATGCACGGCGTTTTGTGGGATTATCTCTTTGCCATTTAGCTGATAATTCATAGCCTTTGATTACAAGTTAATATACAAAGTTGATATGAATGTAGGTATTGTATATATGTATGTATGTATATAAAACACACGACATGCAAATTAGGAGCGAGTAACGGTATATAACATGCAAACCAGCAAGTATTTAAACCTACACCAAGTATACATATGTATGTAGATATGTTAAAAGTAGTTCAAGTAAAAGTAGAACAGAGGATGAGCTCAAGAACTTGATGATGGTCAAACTTACATGGGCGTTGAGTGCAGATTGAGACTTGATGTACGTCTATGTTTTTGCTGTTGTTGTTGTTGCTGGTGCTGCTGATGTGGATGTTGTTGTTGCTGCGGCTGGAGAGAGGATTGCCGAAAGAGATTGTGAGCGGTGGCTAAAGATTTCGGGAGAGCACCTTGGCTGGAAGATTTGCAGAGTGATACGAAACGTGTGCCGGCCGATGTGGATGATGTGGAAGCTAATGACGAATTCGATGATGTTTTCTGTTGTTGTTGTTGTTGCTGCTGCTGTTGTTGTTGTTGCTGCTGCCGCTGTTGTGTGACAAAATGCATGACAACGGACAACGCAACACAACACAAATGAATTGCCTTCCTTTTCGCTCAATCACAAATTGTTACAATGAGATTTGCTTTGCATATTTGTCCATACAAAATTGATATTTGCGTTCTTTTTTATGTCTCTGTTAATGTCCCAACAACGGTACTTGAAGTTCTGTTTATTAAAGCTACTGATGCTGCTTCTGTCGACTCGCTGTTTTGCCTTCTGCTGACGTCTGCGGAAGTTGTTTCTTTTTTATTTTATAGTGTTTCATAGTTTCTTATTTATTTGACACTGCGTAAGCTTGAGACCGTTAAATGTGCTTGCAATTGATGCTTGTAAAATAAAATGCAATTTTAACTAACTAGCCTAAAATGAGATTCGTTTGTAAATTCTTTGCTTTTAGCAAATTTGCCTTTAGAAAATGAAAAGTATTCGTCGTGTACAGGGTTGTCAAGCAGCGGACACTGCGGACGCGGCATCTGTGCGGCCAAGCAATTAATGTAAAACCCAGATCAAAAAATCCAAAATAAACGAATATTGCTTTCATTTTATCAATTGTTTAATGTTAACGTGTGTTTATGTCAAAAAGGATTTACATATTTTCTAAACATTTAATGCTACTGTAGGCAACTCCTGTGTCACAGCTGTGCCACAACTGCTTACAAAAAATACCAAACTATATACTGACTGCGAAAATGCTGGTCACACGTCGTTTTGATTTCAAACTACAAACGAAATTTATTTCGTCAATATCACAAAAGTAATGTATTTACATATAAATAAAGATGTTTCTTCCACTCTGAGCAGCTGCTTTCAATTGTCGTCTATTGCAGGCGCTGCAAAGAATAAAAATGAAATTTGATGTGGATCGTGAATTGTGCAAGCGTAAAGCAAACAGAAAACAATTGTCAGGTGCATTTTAACGTTTGCAAATATGCAATATATTAAAATACCCTGGACAATAATGCTCAAGCTAAACCATTTGATGTCAGTACAAGGCTAGAGTTTCCACTTTTAAGTAGACCACGGATTAACGCTAAATCATCTGGCGATAGCGACCATCCGGTTAATTGACCCACAGACTGCAGTTCCGGGCAACT
Source organism: Drosophila putrida (assembly GCA_037043535.1). Lineage (NCBI taxonomy): Eukaryota > Metazoa > Arthropoda > Insecta > Diptera > Drosophilidae > Drosophila > Drosophila putrida. The sequence continues at coordinate 143,927 of JBAMBI010001127.1, forward strand.
GTCCATAAGTAGCTAGAAAAATTTAAATAAAAACAGAATAACACAGTCTGCAAGTGAATATTTCTTCTTTTTAGTACCTCCACGGCCTGTACAGTGAGCTCTGGTGCCAGCGTGAACCAAATATCCTCCAACACCTTGAAATCGTGCTGCACAAACATGCTTAAAGGAAGTATATAGTATTATGGTAAGATTCAGATATTTGTTTAAGATACTACCTTATAATGTCTGCATCTGTGAAATCAACCGAGTCAACGGCCAGACGCTTTAAATCCGTCGTATTGCAGAGGAACGCCTTCAAAGAGCTGGTCAACATATCACAACTGAGGATCTCTAATCCCTCCAGCTGTTGGAAACGTACTTGGGACTGTACATACGAGAGACTCTCAATCACATAACAGTCCAAATCTATGAGGGAGGGACATAGACGGGCCAGCTTGCCTAGATCTAGATTCCCAGTGCCTTTGATCATGGTCAAGTGCCGTAGATTACGTCCCATGGGACGCTCCAACAAGGACAACAACTCGGCAACAACGAATTTACATATCTTAAATTTACGTAGAGAGCGAGATTGCAGAGCACGCAAACTGCCCAATTTGGGAGAGTCCAGATAGAGTGTCTCCAGTATCGGACATGTCTGTAGGATCACCTGCAATGTGGTCTCATCGGTGGATGTATCATGAACATACTTTAGTCGACACTTGAAATTGGAGTCAATGTTATCTGAGATGAACTTAAGGGCGGCACCAACAAAGGAGTACGTGGAAAGAGTCTCCACATGGGGACAATGCTCGAGAATTAGAGCAATGTCCGAGTAACAAATATTCTCCTCTCCAGGCATACCCACATCCACCACTGTCAGAGATTGTGCGCAAAGTCCTTTTGCCAGCAGATCAATACCAATCTCTGTAATATCCGTTTCCCCGGAAATATCCAAAATCTGCAGTCGTGTGCAATTGACGGCAATCTCCTCCAGCAGCTGATCGTTGGCTATATATGGTACATAGAGCTTAACCAGCTGTTTGCATCTACGCACAATCTCATACATGTAATGCATGTGATCCTCCTTCACCCAAATCCCCTTTAGATTCAGTACCCGCAATCCAGCACCTTGGGCTGCAATTACCTGCAATATCTTCTCATAATAGCTGGGAGGGAAGACTTCTGTGACCAGGAAATGGACACCACAATTGAGCAGCATCTGGAGGCAGGTAAACCGCATGTTGGCCTCCAGATAATCCGAGCTAAGAATGACACGGAGCAGATCCTGATAGATATTCGAAGTGGCGCCCAATTGTGCCAGATATTCGTTCAATTCAACCATAACAATATTAATGTCCAGCTGGACATCGGGTGCGTACTGAACATAGCTTATCGTGGACACCAGAAGATTGGCCAATTCCGCTAGAGAACTGTCACTTAAGCTCCGAACGCTGCACTTTTTCGACATCTTTTTAAATTGTAAACAAACTGCGACGCAGTTGCCACTTGTCACCTCCTCCTGCTTCTTCTTCAATTTCTCTCTCTCTGTATCGATATCTCTTCTCGTGGGGAAAACTGACAATCAGTTACATCATTTGCTCAGCATTCAAATTGTTTAAACTTAATATCGTTGAACTTGATTTTAACAAATTTCAATTAAAAACTTTCTTCTCGTAATTGTAAACTATTTTCGAATATTCTTGAAACAAAAATAGATTTATTCTATTAGTTTCTATATATAGCAAATATTCGAAACGCGTTCGTTCTGCATGTTTTGCCAGCGCGTTGCAAACTGAGAACTATTTTTGCCCTGGGACGCTAAACAAGCTGTTTGTTTGTTTCAAGAGCTTCGGCTAAACAGACTTAGGTGCGCTACAAAGTCGAAAAATTCAAGAGAATTACTAAAAGTATCCATATATTAGTGTTCATAGGCCTATTGCCTAGATAGCTTTGCAATCTTATGAGTCTGTTTATTCTGTAGAACAAATTAGTGTTGTAATAATAATAGATTAATCTAGCACTCAATGAGACTTATAGATGCAAAAAAGCCTAAAAATTCAAGAGTGTTACTAATAGTATCCTTGTGTTAGTGTAAAGTTGGGCGACTGTCTGTTCTGTATTTGAGGTAAAGCTCTTTAAATTGTTCGACATTTGTGGAATTTTAATGTTTCATGTAAATTGTAATACTAATAGAGAGAGATTATAGGTTGTGCTACCTTAAGAGTGGATTAATCCAAGACTTTTTAAGGTTGCAGATAACTGGGCAGTTTCATGCGCATGAATAACCAGGTGGTAAAGAAGGAAACCAATATAAATATAAAGCCCATGGCAGTTAAGAGCAGACGATTAAGATTCGTCTTTCCTGGAGCGTGGGTTTGATCCATTATAATAAATCCCAGTCCACCAACCGTAAAGAGGAAACTGCTGGCAAGTCCTTCCATAATATATTGGCCATTAACCCGATATGGCATAAAGGCCACGGGTCTTGAGTGTCCATGCTCATCGACTGTAGCGCCCACACTGGGTGGCTCCACAATAACATCATAGATTATGCCTAGAACACAATATACTTAATTTAAATCAACTTTAAATATCCTTGTTCACTCACCGCCTGTCACCAAAAAGTAGGAAAGCAACACTACGGAAAACACAGCCATGGGCGAGGGCATTGGTATTGAAAAACGTCGTACTTTAATGTTTGGCGGCACCAGTATGTGAAAAGGCAGATTATATAGTGTTTCAATCATTTTAGCGGCTTAATAAATACACAAAATTAAACAAAAGAAAGCCGGCGTAGGCGTATAGCTTTTTTTTGTTGACGTTGAGTAGTTCAGTTTGTGAACCAATCGATAACGATAAGCGAATTCATAAATGAACTAAATTGTTTATCCAGTAGTGGGATTCCTGCAACTGCTTGCTCGATTCTCTAACAATTTTTATGTGCAATGAAGATAAATTATAATACAAAGAAAATATCTAAATTGGAGTAACAGCTAAACTGAACTGATTTAAATTCTAATTCCAAAAACATAATTTAATTTTCTCCTGTCTTCCCACAGTTACATAAAAATACCATGATGGATTTAATTCATGACTCACGGAATTAGTTCTTTCGTTCATTTAAATAACCCGTTCATTCGAAGTTGTTCTGAACAAAACGACACAGCTCAAATTCGCAATAACACAATTAAATAAAAATACAAATAAAGAGCACCATTTACACACATCAAAAGCATGGCAGATGCCAATGCAATGGCAACAGGTGAGGCTGCATAAGTAAAGTTACAATAACTTTAAATAAACACTAAAACATGTGAATTAACAATTACGTCTGTAGGCAAATTGCCGGTATGCGAAAAACGAGTGAATAACATTGGAGACTTGGCTTTATGGCAACGTTCCCGTGCCTATCATGACCTAATAGGGTATATCAACGGCACCAGCTCGGCCATACAGGGTATTAGGACAACAGATGAAATGTATGAATCGGAAATGTTGCGTAAATTGCTGGAACTGTTCGATCAACTCGAAAAACTGGTGGAACAGCATCCTCCACTGGATCAACCACAACGTTTTGGCAATAAAGCCTATCGGGATTGGGCAAGAACAATGCGCGAACAGTTGCCCGAGTTTCTAGGGCAAGTGTTGCCTTCCTCAAAGCAGAAATACCTGCATGAGTTGCTCCAATATCTGATGGAAGCCTTTGGAAATGCGACACGAATTGATTACGGCACTGGACATGAACTCTCCTTTCTGTTCTTCATGTGTGCGCTCTTTAAAGCAGAGATTCTGCTAGAGCAGGACATTGTTAGTGCTGCCCTTCGTCTCTTTAAGCGGTATTTGGACTTTGCCAGGCAGCTACAACGCACTTACAACATGGAACCGGCGGGAAGTCAAGGTGTCTGGTCTCTGGATGACTTTCAGTTTGTGCCCTTTATCTGGGGCAGTGCACAGTTGGCGGGTAAGTGATTCAATGTATCCCTGCCTCTTTCATTAATTACGTACTTCCCACTACAGTCAAGAGTCCCTTTGATCCGGCCAAGTTTGTGGATGAGCAAATCATAAATGATTTCAAGGAACACTTTATGTTCATCAGTTGCATTGATTACATTTGCAAGGTAAAGACGGGACACTTTGGTGAGCACTCCAATCAATTGTGGAGCATAACGGCAGTGCCGTCCTGGATCAAAATCAATGCTGGTCTGGTCAAGATGTATCAAAAGGAGGTGAGACTTTAGGAATTAATGCCGTTTTTCTGGGTTCCTTTTCAGATTATGTTCTTTATATTCTTAAATCTTTGAAAATAATTTGAGATACCCATTTAACAATGAAACTGTTTTTTATTCCTTGCCAGATTCTGTCCAAGTTTCCGGTCATACAGCACGTCTTTTTTGGCGAACTCATGTCCTTTGAAACTGTTGCTGCAGGCACAACGCTGACCAATGCACGTCTGGGTCTAACCGTGGCTCCTCCGCCTTCCAAGCGCATCTGCATCTCCATGCCAGCGCCGGCAAATCTACCGCCTCCAACGCCAGTTGTCGATTTGAATGTCGGCGATTCCAGCAGTGAAAGCAGCGATAACAGCGTTGTTCTTCGACCAAGGACAGAATCACCCGCCGTAGGTCCCGAAGGATCTGGCGATAAGTCCACCAATTGAACTGACAAAAGAACAGCACTTGAGTTAAGGTTCAATTTGATAGAGGAATCTGTTAAAAGTATCTGTAGTTGCGTTAAACATTCGATTTTAAATGTATGCTAAATTATATATTATGTAAACAGTTGAAATGCTTAATTGTGTTCATTCTTTGCTGTTTCATAGCCACTGTGGTAACGCTGAATATTAGAAGAAGGTATTCTCGGAGGGAAAGAGAGATTAAAAGAGACCAACAACTGTACTTGAAATCGGCATTTATAATGAGCAACTTTTTGCGAACTGTTCAATTGTCGACAATTGTTGCAATTTACAAAAGCTGCTTTTAATATTTGCTTAAAATATATGCCTAATCATAAATTATGGAAACCGATAAAAAGCAATATTTTGAATGCCTTGGCTGTGGGGAAGTGGGAGGTTTAAGATGATCTGCAAATCTAGATAATTTCTCTTGAGATACTTGTTTCTGATTTTTATTTAAAATATTTTTATTTTTCTTATTCAGTTTTTTCTGGGTTTTTAAATAATTCCCGACTGCTTTCAGTTGTCGTTTAAAATATAAAATAAAATAAAATAAAATAAATAGTAAAAAAGTAAATAAAATATTAAATAAATTGGCAGTAAAGAGGTAGAAAATCTAGATATATGTATAAACTTATAAACAAGTGAATAATAAGTAAAGGGACAAAAAACTAAATATATATGCCAAGAATTTAAATATATAAATCAACAAAGTAAATATTTATTGAGATAAATTTGCCATAATACTAAAAATATCAAAATCAATAATAAAGTTAAAAAAAAATGTTTTGCATGGCAACACCGCAATCAGTTAATGAGCCATGCAAATAGTTGAACATATTGTGAATTTTATTTTTATTTTAACTTAAAAGTATGAAAAAAACAATAACAACGAGTGGGATTTAAGTGTGGCAGCAACATGAAGCATAATCATTTATTTTCGACACATCATTTATCACATTGTACAGCAGCTTGCCACGCCCTCACGCCCCTCTTTCCACCCCATCCCCATACAGACCATCATTCAGTTTTGGTTGCTGCATTAAAACTTTGCCGACGCATTTTGATTGAAGACTTTTGCGGAAAATCCAAAAGCAAAACATTTTCAGGCTTTGTCCGAGGCAAGAATGAAAAGCCAACAGGGACAAGTTAGCTCTCGGCAAACAATGTTTTCGAGCCATTTTGACCCCAGATTTAACTGGACGTCTTCTGTTTTTGCAAATTGAATGAAATGTGTTGCCCACCAGCACATTTTCCCCCATTCAACTGTCGCTGAGAATTGGAAAGAGGGTGTGTGGAATGCAGGAGTGTTCTTTCCAAAGATTTGTACAGATTGAACTCCCAACTAGACACAGGTCGAACCGATAACTCAATGCACGTTAACAAGCTTTCTAGTTGATAGTTGCAACTAAAAAGTACATTTGGGTATGTGGAAAGGTCATTGATTAAGGAACACAATTAAACAGATTGAAATCGGTAAGATAAAACTTGATTAGGGAACAAACATTAGTGAATATCCATAAGTTCTGATATATGTTATACTGAGTCAGGTTTATATAAAAAGTTACTAAAAACTCCAAATTTGGAAACACGGTTTTTTTTTATAAAAAAAGTTACTAGGCTTTTGTAGCGGATTTTTAGTCAGTTAAATGCCTTTTTTTTTAAACAAATAAAGAGGTCGATACTTACTACAAACTTTACCATTTTAAAACTGATAAATAACAATTTGAATACTATTGAATATTGAATAATATTTGAATAATATTTTTAAAAAATAAACTATTTTTAAGTGTAACTTCACATTTTGAAGATAGACAGATGAAGATATGTAATAATTTAGTTGAAGCTTATAACACACAAGCCGTAAATTACTGTTGAGTTCTATTTTGGGCAAACGAAATATTATTATAAATTTATAAATTTAAATTTAATAAATTTAATTTTAAATTTACTCACAACTTATGATTATTATTATTTAAAAAAAACGAAACAATTTTAATATAATCATTAGCATGTAACTTTTATAATAAAACTAATAATAATTACCGTCTCTGGCCTGAATAAACCTAAGTAGTTATGATATGATATTTAGATTTAACTGACCACAATTAAATTGGAATGGCTTTGAATTGAGAAACACCACTATGTTTGCTGGACTTAACTCTGAAGATTGATGATAATAATTAACAATTAAAGTCCTCAATCCCATTCATCCCTTGATAGTTTTTATGCCTGGTCAGCTTATAAGCCAAGGGCCCACATCAAACTATGATATTCGAGCGATAGACGGGTTGTAGCCACAGGCAATGTGAAAACAACTTTGGGCTCACAGTATGAATTGGGTTTTTTTCTGTCCCAACTCTGTTCACATCCTTCGAGTTTGTTGTTGGAAGGAGGCAGACATATGGGAGCTATGTTATGGTCACCGCTGGGCTGACAATGCGTTTGATGCTGTTGTTGAAGCTGTGCACAGTGGCACTAAAAGCTTAACTAGTATAACTAAATTAGTAACTTAAAAAATAATAAAGTTAGTTCACCAAGTAACTCATTTCTTTATTTCAAAATTTAGTTATTTATTAAGTAGAATTATAATTTTATTTAGTATAATATTTCACTCAAAAGAAAGTAATAATAAGTCGAAAATATCTGGTTATTTTTGGGTAATTTTATAGTTCTCCTAAGAAAAACTCCTGAGAGTTAATTGCAAAAGAATCTCAAAATCATATCTTACGTTTTAGAATTCACAGGTGTTCAGAAATCAAACTTTAATGAGATTTTGGAAGTGTTGGTAAGTGTTGATCAGTTTTGAAGCCTTTGACTTTATTGCTGCTAGAATTGATTCTTGGACCACTGTGCTTTGGTCTGTGGGTCGCAAGGGGAGGAACAGGGTTAAATTGGGGGACCAGAGGGAGGCGGCAGACTTGCCAATGTTTAACGCAGTCAGATGGCCCATTTTGCTATTCATTATTTGTGCTTGTTTTTGGGGGCGTCAGCTGGTGCAACATTATGGAGTCGACTCGCAACGCATAGCATATTTTAGACCCCAAAATTGGTTTAAAGTTAATTTAGAAGAGGACTGTAGAAAGGGAGTATGGAGAGGGGTCTTGTCATGTCAAGTCAATGTCAGCAAGTTGCCAAAGTTTCGATTTCCGCTTTTTTTTATTTAAGTAAATTTTACTTTGATTTAGCTATTTTCCTATTTTATTTTGCGGTCAGTTTAAAGCACAGTCTAAAGTGCAAACAAAAGGCAAAGTGCCTGCAAGTTGATCACAAACTTTGCCCTAGGTGCACTTAATCCCCTTCTTTTCAATCCCCGTCTTCCTACCTTTAGCACATCCTCCTGAACGCCTCTCCTATTTTAGATAGAAGCCATTATTTGGCCAACGCATTTCCCATAGACAATAACTAACTAATTTTCGCTCAGCACACAAAAGTTGGTAAAACTTTGAACGACAACTTTGAAGTAAAGTTGGCTGTATTACTACAGTTTGAGAGCCACTTGGCCCAAGACATCAACATGTTTATAAACATACAAGCCGAGCGAGTACTAAATTGTTAAATGTGTGTCTAATAAGTTAACTTACTCGACAAAGGAAAGGTCTCCCACCGCATGAAATATATAATAGGAAAGCGGTTGTGTGAATTTAAACCAAGTCAACTGTCACTTTGGAAACCACTTTAAGTCTAGCTATAATGATTTAGGGTTATATTATTATGTTAGCTTTAAGATTTTTCTCAAATTAAAAAATTTATTGTTTTTCTGGATAGATTATGATTTTATTTATAATTTTACCATATATCAAGTCTCAAAATTTAGCTTATAACCGAACATAACTAACTGAAATATTATCGAATAACTTACTTTAAAAATAGAATTAGACTAACCTAAATTTACCAAAATTTATATGCAGAATCAATTAAAACATAGAAACAGTCGTAAAATTCGTATGTCACATGGAAATCCGTTTTATTTCAATAGCATTATGAGACGTTCAATTTTTTGATAAAATATAAGTGTAAAATAATTAATTTTCTAAAAAAAAGGTAAAATTTTTCTAATACAATTAAGATTCAGAATCAATTAAAGGGGATCATCAAAACATATTACACTTCAATTTCTCTAAATGTATTTGTCTCTATCAAACAAAGCGAAGCTAAGAGCTCAGTCTTATGGAATCACCCGAGAAATACGGTCGCAAAAATGTTTCTAAGCTTATTAATCGTTTTTTGTTTAATAAATATTAATATTCAAATTGAATGCACTGAGTTGTCGGAAGTTAATGAGACCAATTGGATGATATCTATTGGAAATCAGATCAAGTTCATGAGGTAGTGTATTTAGTCGAGAAACCTTTATAAAAGCATACAATTAACTTAGACAGGAGCAAGAAAGACAGGGAAAGTTACTGGATGAAATACTGTCGAGACTTGATCGATTTAAAGCGGGATCCTATCGCCGAAATTGTGTTGAGGCAGGTGGAATTAATGGAAATAATGGTCTGTTCGACATAAGTATACCCTATAGTTTGCAACCTCTAAAGGTCGCTTGCGATGGTCAGACACAAGGTGGAGGTTGGACAATTATATTAAGACGATTGGATGGAAGTCAGGATTTTTATCGGAACTGGAGTGATTACAAATTGGGATTTGGGAACATGAGTGGAGAGTTCTTTTTGGGTCTAGATAATATCCATGCAATGACGCGGATCAAAGTCAGGAGCTTCTTGTGCTGCTCGAAGATTTTGAAGGTCAAACAAGGTACGAAAATTATGACAGGTTTGGTATTGGCGATGAGATGGAGTCGTATACTCTACATACACTGGGTAAGGCTAGTGGAAATGCTGGGGACTCACTGACATTTCATCATGGCCTCAAGTTTTCAACCTTTGACCATGATAACGATCCGGATTTAGAAAGGAATTGTGCCGCACTTTATACAGGTGCCTGGTGGTATAAGAGTTGTCATCAAAGGTACTATCAATTATAACTAACTATGAAATAATAATTAACTAACATAATCCTAACCAATTTGCAGTCACTTGACTGGAAAATACAAAGATAACGAAAGTGGCAAGGGAATCAATTGGTTTGCATTCAAGGGTCATGAGTATTCATTGAAACGAGCTGTTATGATGATGAGGCCAAGAAAGTGATGACCTCAACCAAATCTTATCACTTATTTACAATACATTTTGAGATTGACGATTATTTCTGAATAAAAATAGAATTGTTCTACCAGGCATTACTCATGTTTCAATTGATACAGTTGTATCATTTTATTTGAATTTCTAACATAATTTTTATCATTGTAACTTGGATAAATTATTTTGCACCAAGAGGATCGATATATTAAAATGGATCAAGTATATTTGGAAAAGTTTTTGTGTAGATCTATAAAAATAAATTATTAGTGAGACAAGCTCGGATAAGTTTTTTTTACTAAAGAAAGTTGTAAACTTTTTAAAAAGTTAAGTTGTAGGAAGATATTATGTAACGCTCAGTTATTTCTATTCAAACTTCTATAAGGTAGAGTTTTGTTTTAGTGTAATAAGCGACTTTTCCAAATTCAACAAAAGTAAATTGAACGGAGAACGAAAAGATAAAAAAATCAAGGCGAGCAGAACAAGTAAACTCTTTAAAGTCAACAACTAACGAGCTAGTACTTATCGTCATGCTTTAGCATTAAGTATACGCCCCATTTCACACCGCAAAATAAACAATTTGCAGCTGAATTCATTCACATAAAGGCTGTTTAAAGATAAAACCGAAAAGGATGCAAACAGATTCATAAGTCGGATAAAAGTTGCCCAGAGATTAGCGCCAATTTCCGATTGCCGAAGAGGTGTCCTTGAAGTGCGCATGGGAAGTTTATCAGTGAAAAGTTTCAGCACTTTGAATACCGTCAAGTCATCAGAGGCAAAAATCAGAGAGCCACCAAACAGCTGCCTCGACACGATGGAAGGCATCTTAAAATATTAGCCTCGACGTAAACTTCGTCATGCAAACATGACTTGGCAGGGAAATTCAACGAGGATGCGTCGAATGAAGAGGACCTGCAGAAAGTGAGAAAGAGATAAAGAGAAATAGAAAAAGAAAAAGCAGTTGCTGTTGGCGTGGTTATTGGGTTGGTCTTGTTGGACATGAGATGCGCCCAGCAAATTGCATTTTCTTCCATTCGCCTGGAGCTGCCTTTGCTGCTACCAAATCACTTTTTTTTACCTTCTTTATTTCTCCCCACTTTATTTTTGCTTTCTTCCCTTGACGGACTTCTGTTCACTTCCTGTTTGGGAATAGTCAGCTGGTTGCCACAAGTCGAGTTAAGGCCAAATGCATTTGCTGGTTAAGGATTACATGACCATCGATATGTGCTTTGGCCGCGGGCCAATTGCCTCGATGGAGAGACATTTGGTTTCGGGGAAGGATAGTTATAAAAAATGGAGCGTGTGCGTAGTTTCTTCTTCTCTCCACCGATTCGTTCCCCCGTAGACCGTAGACCTGTTACCAATCGACCTATTCTAGCCCTGTGTTTCATTTTAATAACTTTCACAATTCTTTATGCGCTTTACGTGCCAACTTTTTTGTAGCTCCTTCTGGGCCATTGTCCTTGGCCTGGGTCAGGTGTTGGGTCTTAATAATTAGCAAATGGAACGTGCCAAAACCTTTAACACTAAGACATGTGTGTGGCCAAACAGAGAAGATAGAGAGAGACTCAGAGAACAATAGAGAGAAACAGCTAATGACTTGGTTGTTCTGTTTTTTTTTGTTGTCTTTTTTTCCCATTGGGATTTAATTACCTTTTCGAGCTGAAGCTAAACTGTTCTTTGTATTCCACTCTTCGGCGGGCAACAAACCAGCTTCAGCTGCACTTCAATTAAATCTTAATTTTGTTGTAAAACCCTACACTTAAAGGATTAATGTATGAGTTAAGATAAGTGCAGTTGCAAGGTTACAGGATGTAATTTGAAATACGAAAGCAAATCATTTTTAAAAGCGCAATAAGGATTTTGATTTAATTTACTACAGTTGGTCAAGGTACAAGTATTTGTTTAATTAAAACTATTTGTTGATTTCTAGCAATGAATTAATAAATAATTTTTATTTGTCATTCGAGAAATAATTACATTAATAAAATTTTTTTTGTAAATCAAATCTTTATATACTTTCAGTTTTTAATTAATTTACATATCAAATTTAAAATGTTAAAATTAAAAGATAAATCTATATCGATATCGATTGACCAGGCTATATGTAGATATGTTTTCTCGGAACTATAAACTCACAGTAAGCTACTTCGATTGTTCTACTTGTTATCCTCTCCGTCTGGATTAATCCCGCACTTAAACTTGACGGCTAGCAGAAAGTGAGCATTTGAAGTACCAAACATATATGACAGACAGTAGCTTCACAAAATGATTTGAAATCCTGCTTTGGAGCCACTTCAAAAATTTCCATTTCGTATTTTTAGATGTGGTGGCAACGCCAGCGCACATTTCTTTGTGGATTGTAATGCGCTGGCTTTTGTATGATTGACTGCGTTCCCGACTGTGTGTGCGTGTGCGTGTGCGTATGCGTGTGTGTGTGCTGCATATGCTGGTTAAGTTTTCGGTTGTAAAGCAGAGGATATTGAGGCAGGATTGAACACGGGGAGCAGGATGCAGACAAAGGCTGTGCACGGACTCCCCTGATGACATTCAAATGAACAATTGTTGTCACCGTGCGGCAACGTCATCGTCCGCATTTGCGTCCGCGACGCTTTGTGTCCCTATTCTCCGATATTGCCTTTGGTGCTGTTACCCCGTCTAACTGCCAGTGTTGCCAGTATCTCTTGGCCAAAAATAGCTATTTTGATAGTAAAAAAAAGCTAGAAAGATAAGAAATTATTTAAAATGACAAAGAAAATAGTTTTATATTGATTAAATATGTATTAGGAAAGAGATACATAAAGGTTCATTTCGTCAATGTCCATTGATTTGATTTATATACTTATTTGACATAAGATTCTCAACATTTTACGTCACTTTATCATTCGGATAGTTATGTATTTGAGCTTATTTGATTTTAGGTGACACAAATATCTAATCTCATTTCTCGAAACAATTGTAGAACGGTTTAATGAAACTTTTAGTTAATTGAATAAAATTTAAGTAGTGTATTCAAACTATTAAAAAAATACAATGGACATTTGGAATAAAATAAATAATTGTTTTAAATATACCGCTAACATTGACTTTTTCTAAAATTGAAATAAGTTTGATGGCTACCGAGTTCCGTTACTCTGAAAATATGTCCGAAAAATGAATTCTCTGAGTTTTCTGTGTCACCTACGGTAGTTTGAAAGGTTTGGAAATCAGCTTTGAGCCTAAATTCCTGGGATTTCTGTGGCACCCCTGATAGCCATTGAAGACATTGAAGGCCCTATAGCTTCCTTATACTTCCGCCCGTAGTCAAAGCCTACGGCGAAAGTTGTTTACACAGCAGTGGGAAATATTCTATTTAGTTCAATTGTAAAATTGTGATTTTCAACATCAAAGTGATGTAATTAAACTTAAAACTGGATCCTTCAGCTATGACCACCAATGAGTAATATAAGCCAGAGAAACTTGTGCAAATGCTTTGGAGAAAAATCTAAATTTGAATGCTAAGTTGAAGTAATTATTTATAGTGACGATGGGGATTTTATTACACTTTATAGGAACGTCCCTGTCGATTCTGGGAGAAGGACGAAAGTATGGGACCACAATGGGACCAACCCGAATTTCTGCTTTTGCCGATATTTTATGTGCTGATGAGGAGGTTAATAAAAAATATTGTACTTTACTTAATTGTTGGCTTTATTTTTTAAGTTGTAATGTGTATAATTTGATTTTTAAATATTATAATCAATGTTGAAAATAATTTTTTAGAACCAAAAAGTTGGATTCATTTAGCATTATAATGGATTACTTTGTGCCCGGAGTCTATTAAGCTTATCGAATATATTTCAATTATTTTAGTACATTTTTATTTAGTTTTGTTTTACGTAACATATCCATAAAATTGGGATCTCTCAAATTTGGTAGACTTACTTTGGGCCTGGACTCTACTTAATTTAAATAATTTGTCGTTTCGTTGTTAATATGTTTTTGTAAAGTCGATGTTTGTTATCGTTATCATAACTATAAACATTTTGAACATAGCGGATCTACAAAATTAGGATCTCTTGAAAATAATGAAATCGCTTGGACCCTATTAAGTTTATCCTAAATATTTTAGAGTTTAGGCAAATTTAATAAGTAAACTTTTTATAATTTTTTTTTGGTGTTTTGCTATTGTTAAAAGTCGATCATTGTTATCCTTGTTTATATTTAATTCTTCATAGAAGACTTTAAAAATATCTTGAAATATCTTGAAATTAATTAAATAATTGAAAGAGCCCATCAAGTGTATTGAAAACATTTTGGAGTTTAGGCATAGGTAATTAGTATATTAGTCTTTTTTTTTTGGTTTTTGTAAAAAGTTTACCTTTGTTATCGTTATAATCACTACTATTTATAATTCATTAACATTTTTGTAATTTTCTAAACTTTGTTGTGGCTGTCTCTTTTCTATTATAAATTGAGTACAATAAACCCACGACAACCGAAATATATGAAAAATACTATCCTTTCTAATCCTTTCCTGAGAAATATGACATTGTTTTGTCCTGTAAAAATGATGATTAAAGTGGTGTATCATAAGACTTGCGCATTACACATAACTAAGTCTAGGACTTTTAATCTAGGACTTTTAATCCTCAACTTTGATCATGAGAAACTAAAACAAATAATAATTTCAATTGATTTTTAGTGTTGGTTAACTTATCGTAGATGGTTTGATTACTTCTTATGACTTTTCGACATTGGCATGTCTCTCGATAATATGCCACAGTACAAATTTCACGATGAAAATTATAATGATATTAATAATCTCGGCAAAGAGTTTCTTCCCGATTGGCGCTATTTATTGACATTGCTCTCCATTAAGCCTACAAATTCCCCCTCTTAAATCTCTTCTCATTTCTAGAATATGATACTGAGAAACTGACTGTTTTTCCGGTTGGATCAATTGATCTGATTATAGAAAGTATAGAAAGTTGTAGAACATTTGGAAGTGACATAATTGTTTTTCCCATTTAGGAAGACTGGCGATATATGACTCCTTTGTGGACAAATTCATTATTTCAGGATCGGAATTGTCAGTAGTTGCCAATTCTCGTTTGTTTGTTTTCCCTTCAACTCCTTCAGCCATTTCGGAATCTTAGTTAATTTTGTAAATTCATTTAAATAAATTTGATAAAAGTATAATTTGAAGTTGAAGTGTTGCACACAATGAAACAAATTTAGTAACTAATAAGAAGCCAACTTTGTTTATGATACGATGATTTACATATGTAAAGATATTCATATGAAACATAATTTTGTTTTACAATAAGCCTATTCCTGCAACTGGTTTGATTTTGATTTGCTTGAAAGTTGATTGTGTAAATCAGCTGTTTCAATCATTATTGAAAATATTCAGATTTTTAGCTATTGGAGTTTTATTAAATTTTATAGATTTTGCAATTGCAGAATCTAGCTAAAATGTCAACACTCTCGCCTGCCTGCCTGCAGTTGTTGTCTGACTATTAGCATGCTAAAACATCCGGCTCTGGCTGCTGTTGCCGTGCTTCGCTCTCTGTCGCTCAACTTCCGCTCGAATAGAGTGAAAAATAGCATTTTAGTGGGGCCACCAACTCAAGTTCCACACCCACTGAGGTAGTCAAGTTACACATATTTTGGAAGAGAAAGATAGAGAGAGAGACAGCAGGAGAGCAGGAGAAGCGAGTCGTATATAACTGCAGTGATACGCTCAGTCCAGAGCTTTAAGCTGTCAAGTGTTAGGGTCACTCTCTCCAACATCCAACATCCCACATTCCAACTCATTTCTCTTTCTCTTTCTCATTCTCACTCACTCAAAGTCTAGGCCGGTTTTAACATCATATTTGCCTTTCCATTTGTAAGTTCTGTAATTGCAAAAGTTGCCTTAAAACATAAAACGAAAGTTTCTGATAATATACATAGTACAAGCGATGGCGATGGTGAGGAGAAGAGGGACTTGAAGGCGGTGCGGAACTAAAATCCATGCAAGAGAATACGAAATAACATTTGCATGCGTTCCACTATTCACACAGCGAATGCGTTCAAAAAGTAATGGGAAAAAAATACAAACCTAACGTAACATGTTTGCTGCAGCTCTACATTATTTTTTATGCGTTGACTAAGCAAAGAAAAGCAAAACAGAAATTGCAAACGACTTAAATAAGCAAACAGACGGCACTTGGACACATACATATGTACATACATACACACTCAAGACTCACGATCTACATACACACACTCATGTATGCATAACATTATATTAGTGATGACTGATACTCGACATAAAACCAGAACTAGCTGACCAGGAAAAAAGTCCCGAAGCCTAAAAAATATAATCTGGATATAGAAAACTTACTTAAAGACTGTAAGAGCCTAAAAAAAAGAATTTCGAATAGATGTTGCTTATATTTTCATTAATCTAATTTATACTTTTGTAAGGGTTTCATGTTCATATATGTATTGTATACTCTTAATAGTTTTTTGTTATTGTTATCCGTGTTTATTATTCGATTAAATATTCACGGATCCGAACCCTTCACTTAAATATCATATTCAAGTCTTTACGATAAACAACTTATGATTCTTTTTAAAACTAGACAAACCTTTTAATCCATATTTTTTGGTACCACAAAGTTAAATCTTAAAGTAAATAGTTTTATTCGGAAACTATAATACCATTTTTTATCTTTTATGTAGATAACTATATAGGTAGGAAAATTGTGCGAATCATACTTAAATATTTGCTCATATCCATTCATTTAATTTCATTTAGGTGCTTAATTACTTAATTATCATAAAGGATCATAAAGGACTGTTTCCTGATGTAGGATGCGAAAGAGATATTTAAAAAGGATATGTCCATCCGGAAAAGACGGAACTGGCAACACTGCGTTAAGTGCATCAGTAAAAGTGCAAGGAGAGCGAAAACAAAAATATGTGTGAGCTCGTGGAGCTCAAGAAACAAAGTAAGGGAAGGTTAAGTAAAATTCTTTATAGCATCAACGCTTGTTGTTCTTGTAGTCGTATTATAAAACACCTCTTTTGTGCCAGACCCAAGCTACTTAAATAAACTACCTTTTACTGGTACCGTTGCCACTTTTAGTGCCTCACAATTTCTGCCACTTGCATTCCACTGTTGCATTCCAACTGCTCCTGTCTAAACTTTTAACTGACTTCATACGTAAGTATATGTGTATATTTTTTTGTTGTACCATTTTTTACGTGTATGGGCACACGTTAGACTTTTATGTGTCAGCATAAATTGTTGCTGCCAAACCCGCCCCGCCCACAAACCAATTTGTACAGTAGGTAATTTAGGAACGGAAATTTGATTTAGCCTTTCAGTGTAAGTGGCGGTATTTGTCAGAAAAGAATAATGTTGGGACTACTAAGGCGACGGCATTTGCTGAAGTTACCTAGTATATTTAACTTTAATTTTAAGGTAAAATCAATAAGGATCGAAATTTAAATCAATTTTAAAGCCAAAAGTTGAATTAATCTGATCTGCATTGAAATCGTCTCGAAAACAGCTATGCCATGAAGATTCTACCAAATAAAATTTTCATTCTCCGCAAATTTTTTAAAATGTTTATACACCATAATTTTTTGTTCAAATGGTTAGGAGTGCCACAGAAAAGCAAACCACCCAAAATCCAACCAAAAAACATAAACAATCTAGCTTTGGGTGACACAAAAAATAAATTTCAATTCTCAAAACATTTGTGGAAAGATTTAATATAACTCTGATTTCATTTAGTAATAATGAATTACTCAGGGGTGTTCTACAAAATATTTTTATATATTAAATAGACATTATTTAAATATGAAATATAATTATTAAATTGTGGTTAAGTTTATGGCAGCCGATCTCTGTTACTCCGAAAATATGTCAAAAAAATTAAATCGCTCAGCTTTAAAGGTTTGGAAATCATTTTGGGCTAAAATCTGTGAGATTTCATTAACAAGTGATTGTTTTGAAGCAATTGAAAAAAATATTGGACTATAATGATTACATTTGACAGGCAACAAAAGAAATTAAATAATAATTAACCATTATATTTCAGTATTTACAATTTTCTCGTTTAAAGTAGAAATGTATGGTTTTTCGGCAGAACTCTTCCGATTATTGTTTCGTGTTTTTATAAAGGAATATAAAGAAATTATTTAATATTATTAAAAGTATTTTATGCTTTCAGAGTTTCTCTGATCAGTTCCACTGAAACTGCAACTAATGCATTGGCTCAAAGCAAGGTTCTCTGTGATGCTGTGAGTTTCAAATTGCAGTTTGAGCAATTGACAAAATTCAAATTTAATTGGCCTGCGGTCAATGCCTTCATAGCTGCGGGTCAAGCAAACGAAATGATTCGTAAAACCACAAAACGATTTTTAGGTAGAACCTCTGTCAAGCTGCACTCAAAAGCTTTGTGACCTCACAAAATGCTGAAAATAAAAATAGGACTATCAAAACTTTTTGAGAGTGTTCAATGGGCAAGTGCTATCAAGTGCTTGGACATCTAATCACTCAAACAGTTCGGCCTAAAACTTTGTTTGACACACACACAGATACACTGATAAAAAATTTATGGTTTTTATCTCAAAACTAGTTTAATTTAAAAATGCTTCATAAACCAAAATTTTTGAAACTTAAGAGGACATTTTGATTAAAAGAACACTTAACAAGATAAATTGTATATAAAAAGTTTCAAAATGTCCACATATTTTAAAAATTAGAAATCAAATTTTAAGATTAAAAAAAATTAAATTGATTATTTATTTTAATCGAAAAACAGGTATGATTAAAACCTCTTCATATTTGAGCAAGAAATAGACCAAAATTTACAGTTTTGTTTTGCAAAGTGTATGTATAAAAACAAGATTCCTTAGAAGAATATTTTCAAGATTGAGAATAGAAAGTTAAACTCAAGAAGATATTTTTATTTTCTGAAACTTTTAAAATTTTTATTCTAACATTAAGAATTTAAGATCGCTCATATTACCAACTATTAATATAATGTTAGCTTAAGTAATTTGCACTTCAAATTGTTTAATTTGGAAAACAGTATATTTAAGGAGAAAATTTTAGATTTTATTTTATTTCAGTGTACGCAGCTAGTTTTACAATTGCGCAATTGTAACTTTGCAACAGGCTCCGAAAAATTGCGTAACTTTGTGAATTGAAAAAAAAACAAAGCAAAACTGGCGAAGTTCCAAATGCCTTTCAGCAGCTGCAGTTACAACTTCAACTACAACTACAACAACAGCTACTTTCCGGAAAAATGGCTTTGACAGCAGCTAAGCCAGCAAAACAATTTTCACCATTTTCTGGTCAAAGTCCCTGAAATCTAACCTCGAAAACGTAAGCGACACTTGTGGGCTAGCCATTAAGCACATTGCTAGGTGGAAAGGGGGAGAGAAGGGGATGTGGTGGTGGTGGTGGTGAGGGTGAAATTGGTGGTGAAGGTGATGTGTAAGGGGTGGGGGTTGGGCGTTGAGGGTGGTAACAAAAAGCTCTCAGGCGGTTGCAGTTAATTGGAATGCATTTCAAGTGCCACAGGGAAGTTGAAACTGTTTTGGCGCAAAATTTTAAGCATTTTGGATCGTGATTTCATTTTCTCCACCTCTACCTCCGTCTCCACCTCCTCTCTTTTCATATCATTCTTCTCCTTTTCCCCACACTCAGCGGCCAATTACTTCAAGAGGTATCCCCGAAAAAGGCCAAGAGAGCATTTCTGCTTTGCAGCATTTCGTTATCCTTTTGAGGGAACTTTTGAATCTATATCGAGTAAAATTCAATTTGATTTCGTATTTATATTCAATTTCGCTTTGATTTTTGCTGTATTTGCGGCTTTTTTCTTACAGTTCGTTGGCTTGGCTCTTAGCTCTCAGCTCTTGTGGCTTTTTAGATGGAAAATCCTTTGGCTTTTATATCTAACAAGTGTATACTTTTACAATTTCTGTGGATTGCCTCAAAGAGAATTTGCAGTTGAAATTTGTGTGGGAATTTAGTCAAGGAAATTATCAGATTGTGCAAAGAGCCAACAATTATTTGATTAAAAGTTATCTGTAAAGTCAAAATAAATATGTACTCAGCTACGTAATAATAATGCATTCCATTTAAGAATTTAATATGATACCCTGTGGGACATATTAAGTTTATGTACATTTAAGTAAACTTAGCTTGGAATATTTTTTGTCTAGTCGATGAGATCATATAGATAATTATGTCTTTAAGAAACGACTCTTAATTAGATTGCGTATTTATTAAACTAAAATTATTATTTTATTTCTGTAACTTTTAAGGATTGCAAGCAATTATATTTAACACATGCTACATTGTTTTTCACACCATCCTTTTGCAAAAAACGAGCATAAGTTCTGCGGCAACATAACCTCATTTCATTTTTGAGGCTAATATAAAGCCGCAGATTGCTACAGTCTTATCTTTTTCTCTCCCATAATTTATGGCATCGCTTAACACTACACACAATCCATTGCCGCAGCGTTTCTAACATTTACCATCCCCATACCTCATTCCGAGTTCCAAAAATCCAGCAATAAACAAACCATATATTTATATATATAAATAGCCGACTACAATGCGGCTTTTCGGAATGAGTCTCGGCACAAATAACTAGCAGATGGGAAGAGTGAGGCGTGAAGTGTGTAGGAGTAGGAGTAGGAGAAGGAGTAGGAGTGTGGGTTCTGGACTCTGTTTTGGAGGGTTTTATCCGCGCGCTGGCATTTTAAAAATCGTTTAGTGTTTGGCACAAATGAAACATCAAAGATTTACGAGCCATGATTAAGGCATTTTGCGAGAGCCTCTTCCCAAAACAAAAGGAACTTCGATGTCGACGATGCCTTTGCTCCTTTAGCTGGCTAAAAGGAGTGTGTTGCAAGTGTTCCACTCTGGCTAAAGTGTTGCTTTGAAAGTGAAATTCCGTTTTTATATATTGAAGTGCTAAGCAATAAGCCAGTTCTAGAGAGGCCGAAAGAAAGAGAACCTCATAAAAAAAGGGAATGAGCCAAGAAGACTAACAATTGGATTTCAGTTCATGTTTTATAATACCCTACAAAAAATAATTCAAAGAGAAAATAATATTGTTATCAATATAATTAGATGAAGTGGATGAGTGGAATCTTAACTTTAAGGGTCTGAAACATTGATAGCACTGTCACTTTTATCATCAGCGATTTATATAATTGTTATATTTGTTTAAAAAGTTAGAAGTATAAATGTATACATTTTAAAGATTATAAAAAATAATATTTAAATTTATTCAAACTTTAAAATAAAAGCTAGAAAGATAAAACATTTTTGGTCTGGGTTAGAACAAAACTTTAATTAATATAACATTCAAAAATTTTTACAAAATATCTTGGCCGCAGCTTTCTATATGGTTCTCAGTTCAATGATATCCCATGCGAACTTTCTTTCCACTAATATAAAAGTTCATAAAGCCTAGAGCTAAAATCGCCAAAGTTCTCTGCATTCCAATCGCTCAGAATGTGGTTTGTAAGTAGTATATTAGGCATCAACTAATTTACTATGATTTCCTTTATCGAACTCATATCACAAATTCCCTTAGATCTTAAAACATTCGTTAACTTTTATACGTTTCTCACTAGACACCAAAATTTAGCTCTGGGGAATATTTTTAGCTTTTCTATGCTTATTTTCTAATTAACATGAGCTTTGTGCCAACTTTTTTCACCACTCATTAGTCATGCCTGCCTCGGGGGTGGACCTTCTTTTTTTTCCTGGCATTTGCCTCGTTTAATTATGCGTTGCTCTGATTTGTTGTTCCTTCTCTTGTTTTTGTTGTTGTTGTTGTTGTTTACAGCTGCCACACACAGAGAGTGTCTAGGCACTCACTCGACACTCACATGGCAACCCAATTAAGCTCCACTTAGTATGAGGCCCAAATACACAGTTCCCAAAGCTGATTCCACGCATTTTCTATATACGTTTTTCAAACTGACTTTCCCAGCACCCCAAATGTTAAAACTCCATTGGGAAATAAGCTGTAAAAACTCTAAAAGGTATATCCGAAATGTACGGAAATATTTGTCTTTAATTCAAGCATCTTTAAGATATGTCAAATAGAACTTCCTTCAACACTAACAATTCTTTCGAATTTACCTTACCTTATTTATCAATCTATATCAATCTATATCTATCTATCATTAACGGTTCAATTTTTTATTTTTCACTAATATTTAGTTGGCTCTGATATAGATATTTTTCTATCCGGCAATCCACAGAATAGAATTAGTTAAATATATATGTTTTTTTTACGAATATTAAATCAGAAGTGGCTTTAAAAAAAACCCCTACTTTAATTTGAAAAGGAAATGATTTTCTCTAAGAAATATTGTAAATTAAATTTCGATTCAATTAAAGTAGAATGACATGCAAGAAAAGAGTTTTCAAAAACTGCCAAAAAATTAATTCATTTTGATTTTATTGAGTTTTGTCGACTGCACAAATCTACAGTTTCAAGCAATGTCAAATTTCCAATATAGGGTACATATAAGTCGATCAGTCGATGGCTGTCTTCAATTGGATGCTGTTCTTTTTTGTTCCTGGTCGGTTGCTGGCGTCGACATTTTTGGTTTATTTGCTGGGGAATCCTTTGGAGGCTTATAGTTTTGTAATTGTTTTGGGGCGTTGTTGTTTATTGTTGTTGTTATTTTTAGACAGATTCGTTTTGCGTCCGGGCCACGCCTTAAATTACTTTATATCATCTGAAAGGCAGGGTGAATAGAGATGGAGTAGAGGAGGGGGGTTGGGCAAATAGGGGGGTTCTTGGGCCGCGAATTGGGCGCGGATTTGGCTCGAATTGGGCGCAATTTGCATTTTGTGCGAAATTGTGTGTTGTGAGGCGTGTGAATAATGTGTGAGCTTACAGCAGATGCGAGTGTACCACCTCTCCCCCGTGCCATTGTCACCCTCCCCTTTCAATTCCACTCTTCATGTCCGTTGTGACTTTGACACCCCGAGTGTCGTTATAATGATTTATAGGCGTTACAATCTAATTAATGTTGTCGCAAAACAAGTAACAGTCGAAGAATATTCCAACACTTGGCCTAATTGTGGTTGTCCCTGTACTCTGTACTCTCTTCTCTGTTTTCTGTTCTCTGTTGTCTATTCTCAGTTCTTAATTCTCAGTTCTCTGCTGTGTGTGTTTTGTGCTTCCCTCTCGAAGTTGGCCAAGAGCCATGACAGCTGTTGCCAGGTTATCTTTCGGTCTTTCCTCTTTTCTTTAACCATTATGCACATTCGGTATACGTCGACGGGTTTTATCATTACATTTTCATGGCTTTAGTTTTCCATGCGCAACTTTTAAAAATATGAATACAAAATGAAAGACAATCAGAGACAAGGAGTGAGAAGCAGAGTAGAATAAGAGAGGGAGAGGGAAAACAGAAAAGGGAGACGGCTTTAACGAGCTGCCAGGCAGTTAGCAAAAACTTTTCCAAGTGCTAAAATGTCTCGTTGATTGTGAGTGTCGAGCAAACAATCAAAGAGAAGGGAGAAGTTTCTCGTGAACCTTGCTGCAGTTCCAAAAAATTGAATAAAAAAGACATTGGCAACACATTTCAGTTAACAATGCAAAATAAATTGAATACCTTCTATACCATTCGATCAAGTGATGGTGTATTAATGTTGCTTTCGCAAATGAAAAGTTTTCTAGAATTTATTAACATTTCAACATGTCAAGCACTCAATCTTACAATAATAGCTCTTCGAACAACAAATATTCTCTGTAGTTAGTTGGTACATAGATTTGATTCACTTGTAAAATGAAATGGTTTGAATTTCAAATTTATTTTTATCGATTCATTTGTTAATTTATGGTAGTCCGTAAAATTAGGGAACACTTTTAAATGTATTGAAGAAAACAAAGTAGCCGAAATAAATTCTTATGACATCTACATATATGATAACTGTTATCAAATCAGCCGAGTACGTCTTTTAAAAGTACATGAAAAATCTATGTTCGTCGTTCGAAAATGTAATTAGTAATAGGTATCACACGATTTGTACGATACATTTCTTTAAACCGATAGCAAAATTCGATAATTTTGATTTTGAGAATTTCATGCTGAATATAAAAGTACTAAAGATTCTATATAATGTTGAAATAACCAACAATCTATGACATTTCATGCCGTTTTCTCATCTTGCCGTTAACCTAAAGGGGAAGATAAACCAGCCGATAAGAGAACAAAATCTTAAGTTTATCTTCACTTTAAGGTTAACGGCAAGATGAGAAACGGCCAAATTATCACATATGAAATATATTTTAATGAAATCATTCGCACTTCTGTCAAAGACTTAGAAGTATGCAATAAATTTGAATATATTAATAATAAAAAAGAAAGCTTTACACATTTCTGTAAATCGTATTCAAAATAGATTTTATTTTGCTTTAATTTAATAATTATTATATATTTTCAATATTTGTTCCTTTTTTGAACCTATTTCTTTGATTATTTCTTGACTATCTTTATTTTGTCGCTTCAGCCCAAATAAGTAGGCAATAGTTTTAAGAAAGTATTACAGCTTATTGCTAAATAATATTTAATAAGTGAAAAAATGTAAATTTCCAAATTTATTTTAAACTTACAAATGAACAGTAACTAACTGTAACTGCTTCAAGTCTAATGAAATGCAATTCGAGTATAAAACTAACAATGTTCGTTAATTGACTCACTTTCTCTATGCACTCCCTGCACATGTCTATTAAGTATATCATGATAAAGTTGATGGTTTTCACACCCCACACAACATTTGATGGCAAGAAGTTTAGTCAAGTTGCATCATCATTTGATTGTCTGACTGTCTTTTTTGCTCGCTCAGTTGAAGCTGTTGCATCCTAAATAGCTGTTATATATTATACTACCCTATGATATCCTCTTCCATCCTTTCTATTCCCATTCCCTTGCAATTCATTCATTTATATTTGTGCGCTTCGTCAAAGTTGCTTGTGTTTTGTTTTTGTTTTGGTTGATGCAAACTTTTTAATTACGTTAAGTCACTGGAAATGTTTATGACTGCCAACAAACAAATTGCAGAGCATTCTTATGTGGGCATTCAAGAGTACGTGTGTGTGTGTGTGTGTGTCTATCTGTATCGGTTGTAAAATAACTAGCGTCTCGTTGTGTGTATGTTTTGTTGTGCAATGGCAAAACTTTTGCCAGCGACCATTTTAGAGACACAGTTTTGAGAAGAAGGCGTTGCCAACAATTGTACTAGGTTCTATCGTATAACTAAAAGTATCTCAATGTTGCATTCGTTTATTGCAGTTAAAATTCAAGACAACTTTTAGTAATATTACGTGCCACTTGGCTGGGGCTTCTTCGCAGATAAATACTCTAGAATCAGACAATACTTTTTATGTAATATGCTCTATAACTATAAATATTAATTTACAATTTTTAAATCTCTCAAGACAAATAATGCGCTCAAATTTAATACTCATACATTTAAGTATAAACTAAAGCAGTTCTGGAAATTTAAAGGAGAATAGGGCAATCAACAAAAATGAAATGAAAAACTAACGAAAAGTTTCAAAAATTTCAATATTTTCTTCTTTAAATATTAAGTTTCTTATATGTGATAAATCCGCCGATTAAATTGTATAATTGACTTATATTTAATTGTTACTGCAATAGTTTTATAAACTTATTGTTATTAACTTTAGTTTTGTTATAATTATAGTTAAACGGTTTGAAATAATTCTGAGTTTGTTTAGGAATAAAAACGTTATTTAAAAAAGTTTATTTGGTAAATTCTAAAAATTTGCTTCTATTAATTTTGTAAAAGCTAAACCGAGTATTTGAAAGTAAAAAAAAACTTTATTGTGGCATTCAGAGCCGTTGCTAATTAAGCTCTGTAATAACTAGAATTTTTTTAACTATTCTGAAGTTTTATTTGCTATGTTAACTATTTAGCAACTAAAAAAATGTTCAAAATATCTGTGGCTAGATTTTGTAAAATATCTAATAAACAGGGTACCTGGAAGTCCAGGGAACTCTTTTGTCGCATTCATAGTCGCTTTTAATTGAATTTTGTAATAACTAGAACTTGAATTTTGCGAATTATTTGTTGGTTGGCTGTGCTTCCAGCTGCTTTCATGCTGCACAAATACGCCAAGGGCTTCAAAGCACACACACACAAACTTCCAAACACACACACAGGCACACACACACACACAGCCAGGCATGGTTAAGCTTTGAATTGTGCGAGTGTGTGTTTGTATCAAATAGCAATTACGCAAACAAAGGAAAAAGCTGAGCGGAAAAAAACATATAACATATAAGTATATTCGGAAACAGTTTTATTTGTTTTCAATATGATCAGATATTTATTTATGTTTCTATGTATTTTATTTTATCTATTTGTTTTTGACTTGTTGACTTTCGCTTATTTCTTGGCAGTTTTCCTCCCTTTGCCATGGAAATATGAGACATTTTTCGTTAGGTTGTTGGCAAATTGCCGCAGGTCCTTACAGCATACAGCACACACAGGATAAAAACAGGACAAGGAAGAAGATAAAACACAATCACCTGGTCGGGTTTTAAGTGCTGTTGTCTTCAGTTTATTGAAATTGCGTATTGAATTGCAATGTCAATGAAAACAAAGTAAAGCAAACGCTCTCGGCAAGACACACATTTTAAGGATGTGCTACTTCTACTTCTCACACTTCCTCCCTCTCTCCGCCTCGCACTCTGCCTCTCTCTCTGTGTCTCCTTAACTCTGTCCTTGCCCTTTTTTCTGCATATGCATGTATGTATTGATGTATTTATTGATTAGAAATCGAGAGTGCTCGACCTTGGGATATCCTGTGCTCAAATGTGCGACAATTTAAATCTTTTACTAGTACACATTTTCACATATTTAAATAACTTAAAATTAAGATCTTACTTTTACGGAAAATAGTTTCTTGCATATTTATTATCCAATGGAACTGAAATTTGCAGAGTAGATAGAGAGAAATAGATACTTTCATTTATTTTCTGATCATCGTGGAGTGAAAAGTTAACACACCTTTATCTCTTTTCACTTTAATGCTTGAGAAAAAAACTGTATTTTAACATCTGATTACTATATCACATAGATGCGATAGAAACAATCGGAGTGTAAGTTAACTTTAAGTATGAATAACTTCCTTGTCTTATCCACCAGACTTAATTAAAAAACGCTTCGTAAGAAATACAAAACTCAAAATTGGAACAGCATCTTTATTGATTACAATGCATCAGTCAGTGCAACTATGATTGTCTAATGACATAATAATTCAGAAATATGTTTGTATTAATGCTTGCATATGAAAACAAGAGCAACGCATCAAACCGAAACGAATCGAATCGAATAACAATTATAATTACAAATACAATTGCACATGAGCTGAGGGATTTTAATTAATGGCCAATGAGCAGATGAATAGGATGAAAGGGAAAGAGAGAGAGAGAGACAGAGAGGAAAAACAGGAATACAAAATATGAATGCAAAAGATACTTTGCTGTGGCTGTCATTTGTATGAATGAAGCTGTGTTTGCACTCGTTGTGGATGCTTGTCAACATGATGTAATTGCCCACACACACAGCACACACACAGTACCCACAACACACTCTGATATGAGATGATTCCATGTCGATGTGTTTGAATCTTTGTGGTCACGTTGCTCATTTTCGCATAATGTTTTATGCACAACTAAATACAAATGCGCTTTAATGAGCGCTTCTGACCAGTCATGTGGTTAATTTATTATGCAAAACAGGGTTTCACACGCCAACAACACAAATACACATCAGTGTGGATGGCTGTCCACGCTAGTGACGAAACACACACGAAGTAATGTTTGATGGGCTCAGTTGCGGCCAGAAGCTCCATTTCTTTGATCTGATCCAAAATTTGGATATTAAAAGTGAAGTTTAGGTATGAAAAAGTTTGACATCTTTGTGCACATAATTAATAAGAGTAATTTTTGGGAATTGCTTTCGTCACAAGGTGCATATCATACACAAATAAGTACACATTGTCGCATTGTCCCCTGGATGCTGCTGCCAGGACATGGCGAAACTCTAATAATACCGCATTGTCCATTTGCCATGTAACAATTACTTGCACAGTCTCCTACTTCAGGGCCTTGTTGCTGCCGCAAAGTCATTAAATGCAGCAGTCGAAAAACCATACAAAAATGTGTTTGCAACATAACGTGACATACTTTTTTCCGACTCACAATCGAAAAGGGCAGAGGGGAGTTGCAATATCCGTGGACATTTATCATGGCCAACATGTTAGCCACTTGATTAACACCTTGAAAGCTAGCAAAACGGCTCAAATAAATATAAAGCTAAAGCCCAAGCGATACACAATTTAAATACCACGTAAAACCAGCTATAAAGGGTATATACACAACCTAAAACAAACCAAAGTGAGGTGAGGTTAGAAAATACATAACCTGCATTTGAGAATGTTCTCAAATCGTTTATTACGTATACGCAGCATAAATTGGAAAATTTTCAAACAGCTTAACGCTGACTTAATTAGGCAAAAATAGTGATTTAATTTTTATTTGAAAAATTAAAGATTATACAACTATATTTTCTGTCAAATCTTTTGCAGTTAATGTGTGTAAATATCAAAAATCTATTAATGAGTGTTTTTATATTATTTAATTCTTGTTTATTTACAACTACTCTACAAGGTTGGGTAAATAAAAGTTAAAGTTGTTTTAAAATTAAAATTGTAGAAAAAAATTATACATCGGAAATTTACCGATTGTTTTTAGAGTCTCCATATCCATAGATATTCGTATTTCAGCGGTCAAATAATAATATTTCTAAAATCTGCGACTTTTTAGAACTTTCGTTTACTAAAAATTGTTAAGAATAAATAATCGTACATTTAGTAAAACTAGAAAATATATAATCAAATTAAGTCCAATCCTGCAACTGGTTTGATTTTGATTTGCTTAAAATTTAATTTATTTGAATATTTTGATCAGCTGCAGTCCTAAAAGTTTCATCGAAATCAGAACATAAGCCTAGTACCCAGCAAAATTGTGGTAGAAGCGAAATAAAAGTGCTTAATATTTTGATGGTAGAGAGCGAAAAGCAGAGTTGCCAGCACTACACATAAAACAAACACAAGTTGAATGGTAACTCTACTGCTTCAAATGCTCGTAAATGAGAGTTTAATAGCGTATGGAATGGTAGGAAAGGTGAAAAGCGGATTTTATGTATTTTATAAATTACATAAATTAAGATTTATATGTATTTAGGTTGGTTAGGTTGAATATTTATTAATGCTTGCAATATCATAAACAAAGTTGGCTTCATATTAGTTCAGTGAATTTGTTTCATTGTGTGTAACACTTCAATTTGAAATTATACCTTTATCACTCTTATGAAAACAATTTAAATTAATTCACAAAATTAACTAAGAAGATTCCGAAATGGATGAAACAATTGAAGGGAA
Organism: Drosophila putrida; assembly: GCA_037043535.1. NCBI lineage: Eukaryota > Metazoa > Arthropoda > Insecta > Diptera > Drosophilidae > Drosophila > Drosophila putrida. Next base: position 173,224 of record JBAMBI010001127.1, read on the forward strand.
ATCAAACAAACAAGAATTTGCAACTACTGCCAACTCCGAACCTGAAGTAATGAATTTGTCCACAAAGGAGTCATATTTCGCCAGTCTTTCTAAATGGGAGAAACAATTCAGTCACTTCCAAATGTTCTACAACTTTCTATACTTCAGTTATGCAAGTTATCAAGCGAGTCAATTGATTCAACCGCAAGTACAGTCAATTCCTAGAGATAATACTCTTGACTTGAGACAATTGAGAAGAGAATTAAGAACAGTTCGTAGGTTGGATGGAGAGATACGTCTATGGATAATAAACAGATGGAGTGGTATAGAGATGTTGATAGCGCCAGTCTGGAAGAGAGCCATTGCCGAGATTATTGATTTCATAACAGTTTTCACTTTGAAATTAGTATTGTGGCGTATTATCAAGAGAAACTGTAATGTCGAGAAGTCATGTATTTTTAAATCCATGAGCGAGGAGGAAATCATTTCGAGTCTTTTTGAGAATATCCATGATATTTTTAGCTTATCTTATGGCGCTCTTTATCTATTTTTGTTCACCAAACTGATAGTCATGTGGTATGAATGCCTCTGGATAACCTATAACCACGGCTCATCGCTAGGCAAATATTTGATGAACATTCGTGTACTTTATGTGGACTCTGTGATCGTGGTACAGGAACAACCAGTGTGGGTCCTCATCTATCCTGCCATCACACCCAACGGCTTGAGGACCTTCAAACGGGTCATTATCAAGCACCTCATTATGACATCCTTTCCGGTGTGTGTTATTGCGCTATTCTTAACAAGAAGTAATCGAATCATCTACGATAAGTTAACCAACACTGTTGTCGTCGAGCGGAGCACCGAACGTCTTCCTCTTCGGCATAGATAAATAACAGTTAATAGCCAAAATCAATCGTATTATTTTTTTGTAATTTCTTATGATCAGCCAGGAACATAGCTGAGGATTATACAAAGACATTCCGTAGATCTACTGAACATTTTTGGTAATCCAAATAACTTTAGAACTGCTGAAAGTTATATGATTTGGAAAGTGTTATTCCCTTCACTAAACTATTTCATATTCATTAATTTAAAGTTAGTATTCTTTCTAGACTTAGTTACCTGTAATCCGCTAGTCTGATGATATATCACTTAACTTATTATTCCTACAGGATAAAACGATGTAATATTCCTCAGGGAAGGATTAGACAGGATGGTATTCTTATAGAACTATTCCAGTGATGGTACCTTCCAACATTGATTAACCAATGATTGATTATTTAAAAAGTAAATTATAATCTATACAACCTTTCATAAAATGTTGAAAAAATTATTATTTTAAATTAAAAGACTAATATATATGTAAGTATTTTTATAAGTAGGTAGCACGTAAAGCAGCTGTCAAAGTCATTTGAATGCAGAAGTTCCTGAATTACACAACAAATAAATATTTAATATGGAGTGCGAAAAAATAATGAAGAAAAATATTCATTAGTAAAATAAAAAACTATCTGTGTGTTGCTCTTTACTCCATAAAAAGTAATTAACTTAGCTCAAAAAGGAACCTGCTTGTGAGTTTAAAGGTAACCTGCCAAGACACAGACTTGGGAAAGCCTGAGAATCAAATGGGATCTTTTAAATAAGAACCTGTATTATAATTGTTGAAATATGTTGAAACTGTTGGAAAAATCCCTTTATTTAACCGAATATGTAAATTATTATTGAGTTTTTAAAATATTTTGTAAGGAACATAAAAATCTAAGCAAACAAACCATTTTTCAAACATTGCCGCCCAAGTTTTCTATTTTGTTTAAAATTATAAAAAAAATAAGAATTAAATTAATGCATGAGGTTTTTTGGCTCTGTTTCTGCATTCTCAAAGTTTATAAAATTATTGCAGAACAAACATTGCGTTTTAAATTGTGAAGAATGCATGAAAAAATTTGTAGTACGCAAAAAATTTGGTAAATAGAGTGTTAAGGTTTCTATCATGGAAACTTGAAACCCTTAAAGAATGATTAAAGATATTCGCTGACGGACTTATTTGTATCACAATTGATGACATAATCTTTGTAACTATCATTTAAGGGTAATTTAAATGGAAAGAAAATTTCTTTTCCAACTATAGAACTTGAAATTATGGTGTTGTGGCTGAGAGTGAAATTGTTCCGTTTTAATTTTTACTGTTTTTTTATTAAGTATTATAATCATTATATTGGAATTCGCCTTCAGTGCGACCATTAATTTTACTCTTTACTCTTTAAAAATCATAAATTTGCGATATCATATATAATAGTAATACTATCCCTGCAACTGGTTTGATTTTGATTTGCTTAAAATTTGTTCACGTTTAAGCAAATGATAATCAGTTGCAGGAGAATTTTGTTTTTTAAAAACTCAAATGCGAAATACTTACAACTTTTTATTTTGCAAAATCAGCAGATTGCAAACATACACACATCAAATGTGATGTGCAGATAATCAAATCGAAAGCTCATTTCGTAGAGCAACACTACACAATTTGTATGTAACAGCTGTGAACAGCTGATCGGAATAATCAAAGTTTAAGTAAATCCAAATCAAATCAGTTGTAGGAATAATTCTAATATTTCTTAAAACAACAATCGATGAATTGTAAAGGAAAATTATCGGTGCTTAACATAAATTCAAAATCAAGCATCTTCTTTAAGATAGTAATCATAACATATGGCTTTATAAAGTGCTTTACATATATTTCCTAAAGCGCTTATTTTCTTCAAATACACTGACCTGCACTTCAATAAGACCAAAAATTGCTTAAATGAATATTGAACCATTTAACTAATAAAATCAAGCGGAATCATAACATAATTAATATTTTTTCATTACTCAATTTTTTATTGCATATTTATTTCAAGAAAGAATATTTGTTATATCAAAAAGTTTATCTTTTCCAATAATTAGTATTGTTGGAGTTCTTCGAACAATTTTTATTTCTTATACAGCAGTTGATGGTAAAAGTTACAGGGTATCTTGAGGTCCATTCAATTGCTCTATTAGTGTGCAACGCGATGTTATTTTTGTTGTTATTGTGTTGGTTGTTTGCTGTGTGCATTTAATATTTGTGTCATATTGCATGGCTCGTTGGATATAGTCCAAAATATACGTGTGTGTGATGGGTGTGTGTGTGTGTTGGGTGTGTGATGTGTGTGGATGTGGCATATGTACAAGTTTTATAAGTTGTGAGCTGCGTCCTGCATGCCCGACTAAGCCAAGTGGAGGACGCAGCGAGGCAACAAATACCGTTGGATTTCCATGTGCGGGATTTGCAGTCAAGCGGAATTTTCAAAAGGGGGAATGGGGAGGGAAACCCATCCACCGCCAATGTGATGCATACTAAATACAACAACAATAAAAAAAAAACTACTACAACAACAACATATGCAAAATTGTGTTTAACTTAAACGGATTTTAAAAGGCTTTGCAAAACACTTGTGCACACTAAAGATTACAAGGATGATGCTCAAGTTAAGGAAGATACAGATGCAAATGCAGATCCTACGATGCCGATGCCGATGTCGATGTCGTTGCTGATGCTGCACATGTTGTCAATGCCAAAAAATACATTTAGATATTGCAAGAGAAACAGAGACAGAGAGAGATAGGGAGTAAGAAATGGAGACAGAGAAAAACAAGGATATACAAAAAAAAGTAAATTGGGTATAAGAAAATGATTGCAATCCCAGCCCAATTTCTGGGAATTTTTTACGCCAAAAAGATACGACAACTTGTGTGTGGAGTAACTCGAGAAGGTTGCCAAATAAGAGCATGGCAAAAAAAAATCACATAAATTGTCTCAAAGCTATGTAATCAAAACTTTTATCAGCGTTATATACTCTGTTTTAATGGAATTCAATATAGTTTGCATTTATGTTTTAAATGCATTCTAGCTAAAGATATTGAGAGATTCCACCTCTGATAAAAAATGGATGGAAATCTTTGGTATAACATAATTTTTACTTCATATTAAATAAGATATTTATTCTACTTGTGAAATATAGTATTTCTATTAAGACAATTGATTTTAATAAGAAAGTTTTAAAAGAAATAAGATAATAATTCGATAATCAAGTTTTTATACCCTGTGGTGATATTTAATTAAAATTTCATTGTGATTGGTTTAAAAATTATTTAATGGAAAAATAATTAAAAAAAGCATTAAGCTACGGTGGAGCAAGCTCGACAGTAGGAGAGCCAGTACTTTTTGAGTGTAATGCGATTACTACAGATTATTTCAGTTTCAAAAAATTTCCATAGATGGCGCCACTTCAGAGATTGATTTTGCCCGTAACATTGTTAGTTGAATAACTTCCGCGTTTATCATCCGATTTGGACGAAATTTGCTGGATAGGTTGAAACTATAGTCTGTATTATACATACCAAAAATCGCTAGCATTAAAGGTGCTCTTGTAATTCGACTTGGAAATTTTGTATTTTGATTTGCGGGGGCGGAGGGGGCGTGGCAAAAATCTAAAACAAACTCGTTCAATGCAAGATATAGATGTACCGACGTGCCAAATTTGGTGTCTCTAGCTCTTATAGTCTCTGAGATCTAGTTACTCAAAAAAGGGACAGACGGACAGACAGACAGACAGACAGACAGACAGACAGACAGACGGACAGTCGGACAGACGGACATGGCTATATCGACTCGGCTGTTGATGCTGATCAAGAATATATATACTTTATGGGGTCTGCCACGCCTCCTTCTGCCTGTTACGCACATTTTTTTGCACAAACGTAATAGACCCATTTGTACTTTTTTAAAGTACTGGGTCTAAAAATTTATTGCCTATTCAATAGAAGGTGATAATAATGAAAGAGAACTTAAGAGAATTAGTGGTAATGACATTTTGAAAACAGTTTTAGAAAATGCATCAATTAAAAAATATAAATTAATAAATTATAATACCTTAGACATATGCATATTCTTAGTATAAGTAGTAAATAAGATTTTTGCATAAGCACACTTTCATTTGTAAAAAGAAATTATAAACAAATGTAAGTATTTTAAATTATTTAGTTTGAAAAGCAAGACTTTGCAGTATTTGAAACTCTTAAAGTAATTATCTTTATTCAGAATTTTAATTAAAAGTGTGAGTGTGAAAATCTATTTAAAAAGGAACTCTTAATTATTCGTAGTCAAAGGAAAACTTAAAGTAAACTCCATTATCAGGTTTTTGGACATTGTTCAAATGATTTCCTTTGAGCTCTTTGCCAAAATAACTCCCCACTGCTCTCAATTCCGTCTGTCGTTTGGTTTGTTGGCAATGCTCGGCATCGATATCCTCCAATTGACTCACATAGTCAACCATAAATAAGCCCCCTCATTTGGCTCCTCTTTGTAGTAGTTTCCTTTTGCATTATCCTATGGCGTCATAAAACGAAAACTGGTTGGATGTCGGAAAACTCAGTTGGATGTCGAGTTTTAAATGAAAAACCAAAACATTTGGCACTGAAGAGAGAGAGAAAGAGAATTACAAATACCCGTAGTTGGAGCACGTAGTGCAATTGCTTTTGTTAAGGGATATCCATAACAAAAGTCACAATTGTTTTGAGTATTGTACAAGCTTTTTGGAGTGTATATGGATGTCTGTGTATATGTGTGTGTGTGTGTGTGTGTGTCGGCCAGGCTTTATAACTTTGCCCGGAGATGTCATTAAAATCATATGCTGCACTAGTCAAAAACTGTCGACTGACCCCCATGCGATATTCAAATGGAAAGTTCAACTGTTGCCGACTCCTTTTCTATTTTTTTTTATTTTTTTTGCATCTCCTTTTGGTTTTTTTTTTTTTTGTGTTAAACCGCATCGCAACGAGAGCTACGTGGCTGGTGTGCTGCTCACATTTCTTTATATTTCTAAAAATAAAATATAAAATATGGCTTAAATGTGTAAGTTGACTATCGAATTCTCTTACCAAAAGTGAAAATTGACTAATAGTTTAATCAAAACAATATAGATTGAATGCTTATTTGATTTAAAATAAATTTTGCTGCTACTTTTTATTTGATTTAAGTTTATTATGTAACTGAAATTTCTTCTATTTGTCCTGAAACCAAGTTCGCATATAAAACCAAATTGACCGATGATTGGTAATAGAATATGATACTCGATTTGATTTCAGATTTTAAACTTTCAAATTCAATTGTTTTTTGTGATAATTCTGTTAAGTTGGAATATCAAATACGGTTAACATTTAACACATTGCAATGCAATTATTCTCGTATCCCTTTTAATTAATCGTAGTCTGAGTGTACGGTAAGAATCACAGATTGACGAGAATCAAGAATCAATTATGAATTCTGATTTTGCCATAAATCAAAACGATATGAAACCTATGATTTATAACTTCCTGTTATTGTTATTGCTAAGCTATTTTCAATGTATTACATGCTACTCACCCTTAATCATCATTACCATATTCACTCTTTCCTAATTAATTAAATTGTCTCACATTCTAGCTTCACAAAAAGTTCCTTATAATTAAGTGCACTAGTCACAATTAAACTATTAAATTTATTTATGGAAATTGGGCTAAGATTTGATTAGTTACTGTTTTTCCGTTTAGAAATAGAATTTGATTAATTAATTTAATATGCAATAAATAAATCAACAGTAAGTAAATGCAGACAAAGTTAATTATAAATATTTAATTTTTAAATCAATTATTGTATTTTTAATTTTTATTTTAAACTTGCTGCACATGGAACTGAATGTTTTGACTTTTAGTTTTCTTAAACACTTAAATTTTTCTTCTTCTAATTATTGGTCTTATTTGCTGACAATTTTTGGATACCTCCTCAGTGTAGTGTGTATAAAATAGTATAAAAATAGATGCCGAACGTTGTCTGGCGCAATGCAAAAGTTTCCAATATCAGGCTGGAAAATTCATGCGTACGAGGAGGAGTATTCCCTGGTTTATAGTTCCTGGTTTCTGTTCTCAGGTCCATGGTCTATGGGTTTCATGGTGGGCGTTGGTCACCATGTGGTCGATGTGTGGCTAATGTGTGTGTGTGCATCTGTGTGTATCTGTGTGTGTGTGTGTGTGGCAGCTCTGGTAACATCGCGCATTGAATTTCATGACGTCATTAGTGTTAATGACATCAGCGTTATGCATAATGCAAAAGTTTAAATATTGTTGCCACACGTTGGCTTCTTATGCCTCACATAATGAAAACTTGCATGTTGCATGTTGCATGTGGCATGTGGCAAAACGAGCAGTGAGTACAAAAATGTAAATGAAAGAAAATAGTTGAACAAAATGTGAATACTTTTCCATTGAAAATAATGAGCCATAAAGTGTGCGCAATTACAGTTGGGCTTTTGGGCTTGTTCGGTGTGTGTGGGGAAATTGTCTGGGAAATTGCGGGAGCTTCATTCTATGGGTTGCCTTTTCATCGAATAGTGGAAAGGATTTCTCGCTTGTGCACTCCCTTTCATCTCCCTATTACTTTCTGTTTCTATTTTTTGACATTTTGTCCTGTCTTTTCACTGAATTTGTAGTCTTGATGACAGATTGTATTTCATTCAGTATTCAGAGCTGAGTTTAGTTATCAGTTCGCTTTTAATATTCAATCATTAAACACAGACTTCCAAATTTCAAAGAGCATTGTGTAAATGTTTCTTAGATTTAAATTACAATTTTGCTAAATTGAAATTTATTTAAAGTTACAATGAGTTTCTTTACTTTCAGAGTAGTACTAAATGTAAATAAAAATATACGAAACTATATAAATATATGTGGTCAGAACTAAGAATTTTTGTCTAAAACTAACTTCAGGAATAGTAACGCTTTTTATCTGATAAATTTGTAAAATAGAAAAGATTAAGATTTAGTTATATATATCGATGTGTAATGTGTTAATTAGTGTTAAACAATCTTAAAGCTAGTCAGAGGGTATATCACATCAGTCTACAGGATATCTGCCCTTTTAGCCAACTCATTCAGTTCATTATTAGTTGTTATAACTCATATTAGCTGGGCTTATAATGGTTTTCTCTACATTAAACGTTAAATTCTCTTGCTTTTTATGCAGATTTCGCACAACTTAATGAGCTGTGGATGCCTTGGAGCAACTCATCCGCTTAGAGACGTAGTTATTAATATTTGTTAGCGTTGTTTTTTGCTAGCTTAAGCCGGGAACGAAGACTTTTAAGGAAAACTGGTGGTGGAAAACTTATAATTTCTTATTTTGGGGATAGTTTTAAATGATTGGGTTAACGAAAGAAGCGTAAATTGAAATGCGCAACTGGCTCGAGGGATGAAAAATTATAAAATACGAGTGTATATGTATGTAGCTGCAAACTTGGCCAAAAACTTTGGCCAAGAACTGGCCGACAGGAAATGGCAAACAGCAACAACTTTTGACTGGTTGCTGGTAATTGCAGTTGTTGCCAGTTGCCAGTTACCGTGTGGCAAGTTGCAAGTTGCAAGTGGCTGTATTGCCAGAAAATTGCAGAAGAAGCCAAAAAGAGAACAACTGAAATAGCAACAACTTGAAATGAGCTAAAGCCAACATTATGGCAGCAGGGCTTTTGGTCCTCTTTTCTCATTCTCTTTCTCTCTCTTCTTTTCCACAGAAATTCTCAATCCTTTCCTCTTAACTTTGTTTTTCAATTCGCGTCGCGGGTTGCCGCATAAATGAAATTGGCCAGCACTTTACGAGGTGTTGGCCCATTTGCTGCTTTATGGCTAGAACGCATAAAAATACACAAATATGTATACATATACATATACAAATACGAATACACAGGTTAACATACATTGAACACATGGACTATCTAGCTTTATCTGCTGATGGTTTTTTCATTATTTTATACATATTTCATGCTTTTGGAATGGAACCCTTGCATTTTTCATTACCTTTGTACACAAATTGGCGTTGACAACAGCGCCGAGCAGATTTCCCCAATGGATACCGACAACAACAACAGCAACAATAACAACGACCACGACAACGACAATAACCAACAGCAAAAAAAGCGTAAATTTTAAATTGAAATCAATAATGTATTTTGGACTTTTCGTAGGCGACATTGCAATCAGTTAAAGTCTTTTCCCCACCAGGCATGTGGGTTAAGTTGTGGGAGGCTATTTTTACACGAGGTGGGGAGGGGGAGGTGGAAGTGATTGCTGATGAGCATCCATTGATGTTGCTATGATTGCCATTATTAACTCACAGCTCATCCAATTATTTATAGCCCTTTTCCACCGACGCTAGTTTCCGTTGCTGAATTTTTCTGAGCTGCCTTCAGCAAGAGTTAAAAAATTTGTGAATTTATTACCACGATATTTCTAACGAAATCTATCGAACCATAAATTGTAAACTCATTTATTTGGCTGTTTTTTTCCTTACAATATGTAAACTGATATCAAATAATGCTGCAAATTAAATATTCTTAATAGAAAAGAGATTTAAAAAAAGTAAAATATATCTATATTATCAAAATCGTAGTACTAAATATGGTTCCCCAAAATCAAGAACATACATAAAATAATATATATACTTTTAACTTTTAAAATTAATATCCAAAGGTTATGAAGTTGTCAAGATCAATGAACTCGAGCCGACTGATCTAGAACTTAAAGATTCTATAGAGACTCTTTTTTATCCATTTGCACAGAGAAATAATTTTATTTTTTTAGTCGCATATTCATTTGGGGAGAATATCAGATAAATATAATAATTTTATTACTTTCGAATGTAAATAAATAAAATGTAAGTAAATTTTGTAGGGCTCCATTACTTCGCTTTCCAGTATTATATGAATTCCTTAATGTGTTTTAAGTATTTCTATTTGGCAGAGAAATATCCCAATCAATGCTTGGTACAAAACATTTTAACATTATAAGAGTTACCTGCAGGAAAAAAAGACATTGAATTTATGTTGGTGATATTGCAGCAAAAGAGATTTATGAAACTTGTTATAAAAACAGAATGAAAATTGTTTTTCACCGAGATATTTCAGCAGCCAGTTGAAAAACCTTAATGAAATTGGGGTAAAGTGATGGTAACAAGAGGAAACAAAGGATTTTCTTTTGCGGAAATTCAAATTTAAAAATCTGAAATGTGTCGCAGAATCACAGGTCACATGATGGGCCACAAAACGAGGCACTGCGAAAATGCGCAAAATGAAAGTGTGGTTGAAAAGCTGGTAAAAGGCGTAACAAAAAGGAAACGCATGTAACGAGATTGGGAAGGGATGGGAAGGAAAGGGAGAGAGGGTTGGAGGGGTTTTCTGACATTGCCACTGCAGCATTTGCTGCAATTCGTGTTTTTTTAATTAAACCCAGCGACAATTTGACATCAATATCGAAATTAAGATCTTGCAGTGCCAACAGAGTCACGGAACGGTGTTAACCAGAGTGAGCAGGTGGCATGCAGCATGTGGCAAGTGGCAAGTGGCATCTGCCATGTGGCATGTTCGTACTGAAGTGAAGTAGTCACTGAGTTGTGGAGCAACATCCGCCTCGCCACAAAGTGCGGATATCCGCTGCAACAATTTTCACAATTTGGTTTTGTCATTTTCAATTTTGCCCCAGTGTCTCTGCCTTTACATTTGGGTGTACCTAGTGGGCGTGGCATCGATTGATATTGTCGCGAGAAAGCAATATATGCATACATATACATATATGTACTATATGTACATATTCGTATAGGGTATTTGGCAAATGGCAATACTCCACGGCAAACAAAGATACGAGCATACATTTTGACGTGGCAATAAAACATTTTCGCAAGAGGAAAATCGCCGAGGAAGAGGAAAGGAAATGGATGGGATGGGAGGGACATAGTGAAATGCTGACAGAATTGTCAGTGTAACGGCAAAATAATTGCGGCCTCTGCAAGTGACGCAAAATGCGCCATCAAAATGCAAAATGGTAGCAAAAGTTTCAAATGAAAGCCTCAAAATGGGGCAACTTAATGAAGCACTCAGAAGTTGCACAAAAAGGGAAAAAAAAAGAGAAAATCATGCACAATTCAAATGGAAACTGCAATGACATATGACTAACAAATGTTAAAAGAATGAAAGAAATATGCAGATGTCTGAAAAAAATGTACTCGATTATGGTATACACTGTAGAGGAAAAATGATATGTAGTGTTGATGTTAGCATGACTAGAAAACAAATTTCATAACCATCAGTTAATAAATCTAAATATAAATCTAAAATTCCTCCATGTATCAATTCAAGAGCAACGTCAAGTGAAAGTCATTTTAAATTTTAGTTAGTTTTTGGCAATATTTATTAGTTTTGCTGAAATTTAAAATAAAATATTTTTTACCCAACAGAAATCCAACAAAACTTTTGGTGATTTGGGGAGCATAAATATGGACATCTATGTATAGGGCATCCCATAGTCGAGTATGTAAAAGTCATTCATGAAGAATCGATAAATTACAGTTATCGCTGGAAGGTGGGGAATTTTCAGAAATATCTGTGCAAAAAACACTATGTCAGATATCAAATGAAAATAAAAATAAAACTGGAATTTATGTGTATTATTAAAAACATAAATTTTATAAATTTCTTTTAGGATGGGGCGTTAAATGCCAGCATCTTGTCCGCTACGCCACGAAATCTGTTTTTTTTTTCAATCTGAATTAAACAAGCGTAATCGATTATCAATTGCCTTCAGGCTGGTAAGGGCGTGGATTCAGTTTTGATATGTCATTTAAATTGACAGTTCATTGAATACTCATATGAAACGAGACGTGTCTGATGTGACTATTTTAATAACTGAATACGATTTTATCAAAAATTTTTGTTAAACAATTAAATCAAAATTAATCGAATGGAAACTGGAATGAATAGGCTTAATTATTTATAAAAATGTTTGTAAATAATTTTACTAAGGTCCTTGAGCTAATTAGATATTCGAAGGTTAATGCTTGTCTAAATTTGGTTAATATAAATCTAATTAAGTGTACGCATCCGACATTTTCTTCAATTGATTTTGATATAATTTATTTAGAATTAAAACGAATATGGAATTCGGAACAGTTGTCTTATTGTGTTTGTAAAACATGCCCTTAAAAGTATGCAAATATTGACAACACACATTGAAATTGAGAATTTGACTTTATTTGACTTTTAAAAAACGGTCTCTTTTGACACAATTAGCTGTTTATTGAGAAGCTAAAATAAATAAATACTTAAAGTTAGCTAAATACTTGTGTGTTTTTGTAATTTAAGCTGCGGGCTAAGCTTAAAGCTGATTACGTCCTTTTTGGGAATATACACAAGGCAAATAAAAAATGAAAATGTATTAAAAAAATGCGAAACGTACAACAATAAACAACAACCACACACACATACAGACATAAAACCTGCGATATATATAAGGCTGTTCAATTTGGAAAAGCTTAACTTTAAAATACCCTGTAGTCGGATATGACAAATTAAACTTAAATCCGTTGCTTTGCTTTAAGATTTCATAATAACTTTTCTGGTTATCTTGCGATCGTTATAAATCTTTTTTTTGCCTCTTATGCCCACTTTACATTGCTTTTAAGAACAGGGTATTGAATAAAAAAAATGTCGGAAGCGAAGCAGGCAAAATGGGCAAATGAATAAAAATGATTGTGGTAGCGCTGTGAAGTTAAGCAGAAGCAGACATGAGGAAGACGAACGCGTGTGAGGCAATAAAGCAACACATAAGCCACATAAAAACAAAAAATAAAAAGCACACTAAAGGACGTCAAAGAGGGACAGACTGGGACAAACGGAGAGAGAGAGTGGGAGCAAAGGAAAGCTTTAACACACGGCCGCATGCGTTGAAAGTTTTCAATTTTTACGACTTCATTAGAAACGCATGATGAGCAATAATGATAACATCCACACGCACGTACATAGCATCCACAGCGAAGATGACGAAGGATGGGGCAGAGTGATAACAAAAAGGGGCGACAGATTCCAGCAGCTGTTGCCCGACGACACTGCAACTACAACTAATACAAGTACATACTACACATACCGCAAACACAGAAAGAAACCAAAACCACAAAGCGCAAAAAGTCACAAGAGCGGCTGTGTGAGAGAGTGGAAGAGTGGGTGAGTAAGAAGGCGAGACAGAAGCCAAGTAAGTAGCGTAAGAGCGACAAGTAGAGGGCGGAGTCAAAGGCGTCATCGAAATGAAGATGAAGGAAGTGAAGCAGCTGGAAAATTACTCCACACACACTTTATGAATGAGTGTCATTTAAGTGGCCAAATATATATATGAATGTATGTGTGTGTGAGTATGTGAGTGTGGTTTTGTTGCTCAAAGAGAAACAGTGGGAGTGGGATTGACAACAGGAGAGAGCAAGAGTCAGCGAGAGAGGGATTGCGGTAGTGTGAGAGGGGAATGAGTAGCTGTCTGTAATGAAAGTTTAAATTGTTTTTGTTTTCTCAATGCTTAGACAAATGTGAAATAACATGAGTTGGGTTTATTTTTTTGGGTTCGTTGGGTTCGTTCAGTTCGTTGAGTTGTTGTTTTTGGCATTTTAGCTAATAAATTCAGTTTTTACACAAAAACACATAAATATTGAGCTGGGAGCCATTGTCTCTGTTGTGTTGTAAAGTTTATCATAAATATACTGTACCGGTTTGTGGGGATGGGAGCGGATTTTGAGTGGAATAAAAAGACAGCTTATGCAAAAAAGGTTCTACATGATAAGCATGTGACTAAGAATGGGGAAAAAAGGGAAAAAAATACTGATATAGTATAATAGATCCTTTGGAACAAATGGATGAAAAAAATAAACTTTTTCATTGAAATCTTTTGTAGAATTTTATTTTCTAACCAAAAAGATGAAATATTTATCATTTTTATATTTTTTGTAAATTTAATAAGAAAGAGTTCGGAAGAATATAAAAATTATAATATATAATTGTTCCATTAATTTAATTTACCTTAGGGATTACGAAGTATACTTTTTTGGATCGTTTTCAGTTCTTCTGTTCTTTCGTATCTCCAACACCATTATTAGATTATTTGATTTTATTACGTATCTTAAAGTTTGTTAGTTCCGAGTTTCTACTTATCTAATCTGTACCATTTTCTGCTAAAATTTATCTTAATTTAACAGAGATCCTTTCCAAAATGGAGAATTTTATCAACTTCATTCACAAATTGCTCTAAACCTTTTCAATCCGAATTACTTTGAAATCAACTTATAAGAACTTGCTCTCATACTCCCATACGACTACAATCAAAGCCAGCCACCACAAATATTTGATAAAATTGAATTTGGCAGCGAACTCAATACGATGAGAAAAGAAAACGACAACGACAACGAAAACGAAAACGAAAAGGAGAATTGAAAACACAACTTAAATGAAAGCCAATAAAGAGAACTTGCAGGACAGTAAAAACAATTTGTCGACTGCTTTTAGTCCTTGCTCCTATTTAGTTCTTAAGGAGCCTCGAGGCTTCTTCTGTTCAACTTCCTTTCGACTAATTTCATTTACTTTGCCAACTGCGGCAGAAGTAGTAGAAGGAGCTGAGCAACTTGTTAACTAGTAATTGATTTAATTAGGCCCCCTTTTGACTTAGCGGGAAAAGTGCAAATTATGTGGCTGTGACAATAGGAGAAACCATCCACTTTTCACTAGACTGAAATGAAATATTGGTTCCCTTGACAACTTGTTAGACTAGTTTGGCATATGTTTACTGATGGGGAAGGCGTTTCAATATGACCTCAAACTGGCAAAAGAGTAGAACGGTTTCACAGTCTATTTTTTTTATTTTATTTTTCTTTTTTTGGCCAACCCGCTTAACAAGTTGGCAACTGATCAGTATGCGACAACATGACATATACATTGTTCACCAATTTCCGTTACAGTCTCCGGGATTTACTTCAAACACTCTATCTTGTTGAATCACTGCTGACTGAAATGAAACCTCGTAACACTATAGAATTTTCAGAATACTTTTTACTCTCCTTCATCGAATCTCAGTCTGAAAATAATTTTAAAATGTAACAAATATCTAAACATAGTTCTGAAGCTATTGAAAAATAAACCTAATTTTAAATTAAAGCTTATATTTTAAAAACGAATCATCTTTTGTTTCTATTTAATTTTTTGAAATTTCCAATAAAATTGAAACGCCTCTTTTTTATAATAAGAAATATATATGTTACTTTATCGTTTTTAAAACAAAATTGTCTGATTTAAATAAAATATTTTATTTAACGTAAATTAGATTAATCAAATAAAAATCGGACTTAAGAGTTTTCCGACATTTAATGTATCAGTCTTAAAATATATTGGATTATTGACTTAAACTTTTTTTGAGGTTTCGAGTAAATTTGAAAGTGTATTTCAGTTTCGTTTTTGCATAATAGAAAGTTTGACCTGTAAGTTTTGGACTTTTTTTAGAATTTCGTTTTATGCTCTCCGTTTTCAGGTCGTGTGTCAGTGACACTGTTATCTTTTCGTTTGGTTGCTTATCCCTGTCGTCTGGCAAATGGAACATGAATGTGTCGGTTTTTCTCACATCTTTGAAATCTGCGCGAAAAGCAAGAAAATTGTTTTCGTTGCTTTTTCAGTGTTTCCTGCTTTACTCCAGGGCCATGCAAATGCTGAGCTTCATTTATCATTTGTTGTTGACTTTTATGCACACCATAACTCCGGACCGGACATTGATTTGACTTTGAATCCCAAATGTCCTGCAAAGTGGCCATCATTCGATTATTATTCTGCTCCTGGACTATTCCCACTTCCTTTCAATGCAATTCACACGATGCTTCAGTTTCAACTAATTGTATCTGTAATTGGCAGCAGGTGTCCTTCCTCTTCTCGTCTTCTCTCGTTTCTCTGTCTCTTTATCTCTCTTAGTGCTGTAGAAAATCGCTTTATTTGCATATAATCAGGTGAGATGCAAATTGCTGGCGTTTGCTCATCAATTGAAGGATTTGAACTCCGCCCTCTCGCCCTCTCTCCCTTTCGCCCTCTTGCCCTCTGTTTGCCCTCACAAACAGTTGGCTAATTTGTTGGCCAAATAAGAACATTCAATTGAATTCATTCGACTCAATGAGTAATTTACCAAGAATTTAGCGGCTTCAGATCCTGCAATATTAACTTAATTATTGTTCCCTGGAAATGCCACGCTCTTTCATGTGGCGTTAAAAATCAGGTATTATTTTCATTTTCATGTAATTCAATTTATTTTACTTTTGCAATAATATGACTTATTATTCGGCGGAAAGAATACTTCGTTTACCATTGTAAATATTTGGGGACTGTTGGGTAGACATCAGTAAAGTCAGCGTAGAAATATGTGAATAGTTAAACTGATTATTGAACTGAATTCATTAATCAAAGTTAAACCAATAAATTCCCCTGAATATACAGTTGCTCTGCTAAATTATTGATCAGTTTTCGTTTTCAAAACTTAAAAAAACTGCCTGCTTAATCAATAGTTCGTTTGTGTCCTCGTAGAAATTAAAATTTGCTAAAATTATCCAAATTTTAATTGAGTGAATTTTAATAAAATTCGGATAATTATGCTGCATATTCCCATAATTTATATAATTGTACTGTGACTCAACTGTAAACCCAACTTTTTGTGTCTCTCTAAATAAATTAACTCCTCATTTGATAACATTTATTGAACACCCTTTTCAATAGTAATAAGCACTCAATTAATCAATTAAACCGCAAACAAATAAATATTTGAAGTAATAATTGACTTTTTTTTGTAGAAATTTAATCAGTTAAGTAATTAACAGTTTTAATCACCATTTGTAAATACATAGTTCGAGTATCATAATTATTGTTTAATTGACCTAATGCGTGGTTCAATTTCCCGCAACTAACTTAATTATTGCGCGGAAAATTGTGGGAGAGAGAATTTCCTTCATTATTTATTGGTATTTAAAATGTGGAATTCATGTTGCATGCCACACATTACACGGACGTTTAGGCATGAGAAAGGACTTTTTAAAGTGCTTTTCTTGGTTCGACATTCTCAGAATTTCGCCACAGGGAAAAATAACTTAATCTCTTCACCTACCCCATAGAGTGTACTGTAGGAATTTTCATGGAATGCAACTCATCACTTCGAGAGGAAAAATCTTGAAATTTTGTGGCATGCTGGACATATGCGACACTCTCTTCAATGAGTTTTATTAATGCATGGCCAACATGAAAGTCAGTTATGCCGTTAGACTGTTAGACCGTTAGACCGAGCATCACGCACAGTTATGTTAATGTCTTGGCTGGGAAAACAAAAGGATAATCGAGGAAAACTAAGTAAATGCCACAAAGTAAGTGGATGAGTTGGTGAGTTGAGTATTTTAGACAGTAAATACGAGTAGTTCTTGGTCAGGCATTTGTACTACGAGAATGAGATAAAGAGAAAGCGAGTGAGACAGAGAGAGAGAGAGAGAAGGGGGCTGCTGTTGCCATAAACTGTTGCCTGTGGCAAGGACACGCAGGACACACTTGAGCTGTTCAATATTTGGGCTAGCATTGTTATTGTTTTTGTAGTCGTGCGTGCGTTAAGGCCAACACGTTTCCCACTGTGTCTGTTTATGTATTTGTTCCTATCTGTATATGTGTGTGTGCGTGTGTCTGTGTGTGTGCTTTCCAATTACGCCTGAGAGATAAAACAAAACATGGAGCTGAGGTGAAAGCCAAACTTTGTCTAAGCTAAAACAATGCTCAGAGAACTCGGCGGTTGCAATAACAAAAACAACATGGCTCTCAGTGTTGCCGTTTGTTTTTTGAAAACAAAATCAGACATGAATGTTGGCCAAAAGCTATTAACTCTATTAAGCCGATAAACAAACTGCTTACAAAATTCGTAAAAATCATTAGTTTGGTAAGAACAAAGAGATATGTATAAATTACACTAAATTTTTATGATATATGCATTTCCTCTAATCCTCTATTAAATGAAGTACGTATTACATTAATCACTTGATTACCATTAAAATTATATTTTAATCTTTCTAGTTCGCAATTTTAATGTGTACAAGTTGTTGGTAAAATAGGTAAAATAAAGTCATATCATATCGTTTATTGTCCATTTTTTCACACTGAGAGAATTTTAAATATAATTAAGCTATTATTGATAATTATTCCAGCAAAAAATGCAATTAAGTGCCTTAATGAGCAATTGTGTTTAAATTCATAATAACCTATAGGATATCAATGTATCGATAGAAATAGTGCTTAAGCATTAAATAGATGATTAACTTTCAATGCCATAATTATGAAAAAATATCAAATATAAGTTAAATATATATTAAATATTAATTAAAAAAATTTAACATTTTTAATTAAATTTTTTTCTAATTACTTATGCTGTTTTAAAATTAATGATATATGTGAATAAATTTAATGTCTATCAATATATATGAATTTTTGAATCCAATTAATGTTGATGGTGTTTTTTTGGCCATAATTTGTTAAACAGCAGATCATGTTAATAACTCAATTGGTTTTATTAGTCAAAGTTGCGTTTCTCTACTTAAGCACTTGATTTAATACTCAAAGCTCACATCTTCAAAGATAAAATATTTTCAGAAAAAATAGGAGATTATATTAATAGCCTTAAAAAAGGAATAAGATGATAACAATTAATAATTCTAATAACACTTATATATCACTTTATGGGTAGAATTTGTTATTAACACTACCAAGCAAAAAATCCCCAAAATGTCAACACTGATGGCTTGTTTTGCAATACACACACACATATACAAAACGTACAAATATCCTCCTTCTCACACACACAATTGTAATCAGCAAGCAAATATAAGAACACAAAAATCGTTGCCTGCTTTTAGGCGCTCATTGAAAGCTGCCTGAGGAAACAATCTTGCAATTTATTCCCAGTCCCTTTGCTATTCCCTTTTCTTAACACAATACAATCAATAAGCATTCACATAATCTAAATTTTCATTTTGGAAAATTTCGTTGTCGTCTTTGGCTTTTGTGAGGTTGTCGTTGTCTACGCGTTTCGAGGTTATTATTCAATTTTCGCACAAATTGTTCACATAAGCGGATTATGTTGACACAACCATCGCCCCCCTCCACCTCTCTCTCTCTCTCTCTGTCTCTCTGTCTCTCTCTCCACGCATCATCACTACACACAGTCTGCATGAATTGACTTTGTGGAAGAAAAAACAAGCTATAAATCAGCTTAAATTTACACTTTGCCAATGCGAAAGACTCAACAGAAAGTTTTCATACCAAACACAATTCAACAAATATTTTTTAGACACATTTCTTGTGTATATATATGTATTTTCACTTTTGTGATGTGTCTGTAATCGATATAGAAATCCGCTTAGCTTTATTTGCTTTTTCATCAACTCCGTATAATAAGTATTTTTCCAAGAGACAAAATTGTTAACAATTGCCCTTGAAAGTCGTATAATGTTTATAGTCTCAGACTTGAGGGCAAACTAAGCTTAAAACTCGTATCAGAACAGTTCAAATGAAGCTGAAACTTAATACGTTTTCAATAAACTGACTTCATTATGTGTGTGCCCTCCTTGAGAAGGGTTACCCTTGATTACATCTTTTGTTCAGTATCTTTTGATAACAAAGTGTATCTATTGTATAGGCCTTTTGCAGCCTAAGTCTACTGCACATACAAAAAGAAGGATATTATCACTTTCTTAATAAGTTTGCAACAGGCAGAAGATGACGTTCTAAACCCTTATATATTATATTTCTTTAAAATATCAATAGTCGAGACTATAATATTGTAGCTTGAGATACTTATTTGAATGCATTTGAAAGTAGATAAAAAAATCGCAGTATAAAAAATTTAATAAATTGGAAAATTAAACATAATTTATTATTTCCATGTGAGCATAACAATTTTATTATTTTGTATTCAAATGTTTTATCTTGCTTTTTACATTCCCTGCAAGTCATCATATGAACATTAACAAAACAAACTGTTTCCAAGGGAACACCAAATAAATTAAGGCAGGGTAGAGTATTTGTTAGTCGTGCATGCATGACTTCAGTTCATTTCTTTTATATCTTGAGACAATTAGTAAGAAATGGAGTGAAACACTGTGAAGGGAAGGAATGAGAACAAGCTATAGAGAAATGGATATAGGAAGAGTTATTTTAATTATAATAATTACACTAAGTAACAAAATTTAGCATTTTACCCAAAAACTTCGCATTATGACACATGCAAGCCCAAAAATTAAAGTTATTATTTTGAAAATTGTTTCTTACGTTTAGCTTTTTAAAATATTCCTGTTTCTTGAATGTTTTTTTTTTTTTGGAGTGATCTTTCTTTTTTGATCATTTCTTGAGAACGGCAAAGGGCTTTACAGCATCCGAAAACTAATGTGTTTATTTACTAATTATCAACACATTGTTTTTATTTTAAATCAATTAAATCATGACTTTTTTGACTTAAGAATTGAAGGCAGCTTGGAAAATAAATAAGTGTTTTAATTTCAAATATTGAGGGCTAAAGACATTAATCAGGCGTCGTCTAAGGTATTACTTATTGAAATCCATGGTGAGAATGCAAAGTAAAGATCAATAGAATAGGAGTAAATTTAAGGTGTTGTTTTATTTTTAAAAATATTGCAGTTCAAATATCTTAGAAATTATAAAAAATATTTTCATGAGATTTTAAAAATTTAAGTTGTTTTATTATATCCACATTTTTATTTATGCAAAAAGTAAAGTTTTGTTTTTATTTAAAAGTTTTATTTGTAGCCTTTAAGTTCCTGAAATACACATCTAAGATAAATTTAACATACCAATTTAAGAACTGACCACACGGGTCAGAAAACAGTTCTTACAGAATCTCACACTCAGTTGACGCACATTTGTTATAACAATAAATATATATTTACATATAATTATTTAGCAAGGACACTCGTTAAAACGGCTGAAGAAGCTTCTGCTGAAGCATATTTTCATTATTTTTATGGGATGATTATTTTGGGAGCAAGGCATCCATTTGTAACGACAGGTCATAAGCTTGTATTTATGCCAAATTATACGTGGTCAACTCAAGCGTTTAACGTGTTTTTAATTATGTTTCAACGACAGGCTCATTACGGACGGAGAGACTGACGGAGGGACGACGGGACAGAGTGACCTCGTTGTGAGTTAAACAAGGGACGAGTCTAAGAGCCCATGATTAATGCATGAGTCCTCGTATCTAAAGGAGGACAGGATGACGACAGGTCTGCAGGAAAGAGGAGAGAAAGAAGAGAAGGGATAGACAAGATACTTCAGTCAGCTCCTGTTTCGCTTATAATAACTGAAAGGTGGCAAAACAACAACAGCAACAACAACAACATCCGTCGTGTGTGTTATTAACAAGCCACGTTAACTGGCAATGACGTAAGGCGACGTAAGATGGCTACGTAACGAGGTGAGGTGATGAAATGAAATCGGGCCAAAAGTGTTGGGTCGCGATAAAATTGCGGAAGCGTAAAGAATGCCGATAGCATCGCCGTTGGCAGCAAATGATGAAAAGCTATGAGAATCTCCCCATTTCTCTCTCTCCCCCTCTCTCCCTCTCTTCCTCTCGCTTTATCTGCCTCTTCCTTTCTTTCTGAAGTTGCACAGTCAACTTGTGCTTCACTTTTGTATGCCTGACACACGTTATGCCTTAAATAAGGGTAAAAGAGTAAGGAATATATTGCACAAAAATGTAACTCACCTGTCGCCAGCCAAACAACAGCAACAACAACAACAACAACAACAACAAAAACAGCAACAACAACATAAAACAAGGCCAAAACGCCTTAGCCATCAAACCCCATCAGGCCAGAAGCAAGCCAAAACATATGGGACTCAGGCTCAAGCTCTTCTCATGGCACTTCGCATAAACGATTTAGATTCTGTTCCAGTTGCCAGTCTTCAGCCACGCCCCCTCACCCTCTGTTTCCGCCCTTCCCCAGCCACGCCCCCTTCCTTACTTTTTGTGGGCTCTGTCGCTGGTTTAACCTTGTCGTCCGCAGCATCAGTAGCAGCATTTTGCTAACGCTTGCCATATCCGTTGAGCTGAGAGCCGACTCCTGCCACATCCGTCGAGGCTTTCATACGGAAATCGGTTTGTCTTACGGTTCCCTGCACATGCGGCTTTTGCAAATGTCGCTGCATTTGTAGGTTGATTTTTTTGCTTTCTTTCTCTTCGTTTTTCTTCTGTTTGCTTCTCCTTATCCATCTCCATCTTACCCCTAGAGATGTCTCAAACAGCAGAGTTAAGCTGGTTCTCAATTTGAATATCGGTTTAATTTCGCTTGTATTTATTCAAATGTAGTCTGCTTAAGCTATTGCTTATAATTAAATACTATACTCCTTTATAGGCTATAAATATATAAATCAGAGTGTTCCTTTAGACAGATTAAAGTTTGTCTTAATATTTATTATTTACTTATCAGAATTAAGTTCAAAAAGTTTTTCAATAATTAAAACAAGATTTCTAATAAGACGTAGTTCTATGGGGGACTAAGGAAGTTACTAGTTTATTGAGACTAGGTAAGTTACTAGTCCGTTGAGAAGTTACTAGATCATGGTTACTATTTAAGGTAATAGTCCATCAGTATAGCATTAACTTGTCCATGGGGACTTCGGAAGTTATCAGTTCATGGTTCAAAAACTGGTAAACAAATACTTCTGCTTTAGATAGGAAAAAGTAAGACTCGGTACCGGCTCCTGCATTATTCCTTTCTAGGAAATATTATCTAGAAGAGAATTCATTAAACTAATGTACAAATTAAAAGTGTTGTCATGGATACTTTAATAATTTTCGGGCATCAAACAAAACATATTATTCTTTCAAATAATCTTTTATTTAAAGTACTGTAATTTGACAATAAAACCGAAATTTGTTCATAAATGGATTTGAGTTGCACTTGGCGGTTTCCAGGTGTAAGCATTTTGCTGGAACTGCCGGCGAACCATTTTGTTTATCTCGGTGTTGAAGCTAAGGAATACGAGCATGACACTTTATTTTATATTATGCTTTATGCTGTGCATGTAAACGCACTGCTCGAACCCAACCCAACCCAAACCACGCCACGCCACACCCACTTACGCCCACATAATTTAAAGTGCTCTACCCTGAGTGTCTTGTCCTGCTTTGTTATGCCGCTGTCTCGCTCACTCTGATGGTTGTTTTTATTTTTTTGATGGCATACTTTACCTTTTCAAATGACAAAATTAGCGCAACGAACGCGTTTTTTATTTCCTCCACTCAACGTGTCGTATACGCATTGTAGCAAAAAGATTCGAGTTGAAGCGAAGGATGCGAATGTTAAGGATGAGTCGTTTAACCTACATGCTTCCCTCCTTAATTTAATATGTAGTACGAGATGAGAACTTCTACTTAGCACTTGACAGATGTGATGTACGCTCGGGTCAGCACGGTCTCAACTCGCCCTTTTCTCTGCAAGAGCAATTACATTTAGTATACGCTGTGTAGTACAAAGGTAGATTTTTCCTAACTAAGCGTTTACAGAAAATAAATGCATTTGACGTTTATAATTGTTTTTTTTTTTTTGGAATTTTTATTTCACGTAAATTAAAATTTCTTTAAATTGAATTTCAATTTATTAAGTATACGCAATGTATACAGGAGAGAGTACAAACAATCATAGAATATTTGGTTTTTATTCGTTTTTCATTTCTTTGTGTTTTTTTTTTAACATATAAAAACTACATAAAATTCATTTACACACAACAACTGAAAAACTCATCAGAATTAACAATAAAAGTATACTTAAAAAACAAAAAGAAATGGAATGTGATATCGCCATAAATACATTTTTTAAAATTGTAAAATTTCTATAAACAAACGCGAAAATGCGAAAGAAACGCAAATTAAATGCTTACTGTATGAGTGAGAGTGTGTATGTGTGTGTGTTTTAGTTGAAAATAAATTCTAATTTATTCAAATATTGCAATTAAATGAATGTGCAATGAATTTTTGTTTTGCTATCTCTTTGAAATGTTGAAAATAATATTTGAAACTTGATATCAATTATTGTTTTGGCATTTGTAAAAATTTAAAATAATATTATTATATACACTAATATTGTTGTTGTTTATACATTGTTAAATGTATCAGACTTAAATTAATAACTAAAACTAATGATAACATTTTCTTTCATTTTCTTCTTTAATTTTCTTTCATAGTCATAGAGATAGAAAACTCTGAGCTTCAATGGATTACATAGATAGTTTAGATAGAATTCTTCATAAAGTGGTTGCTATTCTTCTTCTTCTTTATGTTGTTGTTGTTGTTATTGTTGGGCTATCTAGATGAGTAGTATTCAGTGATAATTGACTTTGGGGGGGATTTATGCGGCGAGTTAATTGCAAATCATAGAGTTAACAGTATTGTTATTTAAGCTGCTTCCAAAGGATTACATATATGCATGTATTTAATATATTTTTTAAATATTTCATTACATATACATACAAAAATTAATCAGTCTAAGTAGGTGTTTTTTTTTTCCTTTTGTCCATCTTCAAATCACACACACCCCGTTTTTGGAATAAAGATACATGCGAGTTCTCAATTCTAAGTAATTCTCCAACAATTTGACTTATACACATCAACTTTTAACTTAAATATCATAGTTAAAACTTATACTTCTTGCTGTCTTGTATGTGTTTGTGTATCCATTTATGTGTGTGTATGTGTGTGCTTGTGCCTGTGTGTTTGTGTGTGTGTGTAAACACATAGAAACCACATACATACATCATCATCATATCCGAGTAGGTAGCATATAAACATTCACAAATATCACGAACCGCCAGCTCCAAATTGAGTTCCAGTAGAACGCTTTTATGGAAGCCACATTTCTTCGCTCTTCTCGTAGTTTATTTTTATGTTTCGTTATTCATTTCATTTTGCAAAAACAAATCTATTTAGTTGGTCATTTGTTTGGTTCACTTCTCTCACGCGTATTTTGTGAAACTCCAACGTTGTGTCGATAATGCTGAATTGCAACGCTGTGCACTTATTCCCTGCTCATTGTGATCCCTCGTGTCCAGGCAAACGTTGATCTTGTGGTGCCTCACTAATCCCCCATCTCTCATGATCCACCTTTGATTCTCTGTATCATCGCATGACTTCAGTACCACCTGAGAGCCACGTGAGAACTGCACTAGAGTCAGACAGAGATCGTCGTGTTTGATTTCGCCACGTTTCGAGAACGCCCATTCTTGATTTCCGCCCGTATTGTGGCAGGGAAAAGTCCTGCGAGACGCAAATTAAAGAAAATATTCGAATATTTAAGGCAAATAAATAGCGATAAAAAATTAAAAATGATCAGAATTAAATTGAATGTGTTGTTTTATACTAATTTGGGCACCAGGACCTATTTAAAAGTGAAAGCTTAAAATTTAAAATTTAAAGAAATTTTTTGTTTCTCAAAATTCATAGTGTCATCTTTTACCTATATGTATTATAACAAATATTTTTTTATGTAAAACCAATTTATTTTTTTATTTTATTTATTTATTGGAACTTGAATTACTCATTTTTGAAATTAACTTTTCTTGTTACTCACCCACAGTGCCGTCAATTAAATGTCCCATGGTATCCAAGCATTCGGTCTGATCCTGTCTAAATTGGCCCACTTCCTGTGGCTCGGGTGCCTGCAGATCGGGATAGACATTCTCCAGATACCATTTAAATGGTTTACAATGCAGTTTCTCCTTCAAAGCCAGACGATCCTCAATGCTAAGGAAAATGAAATAATAAATGAAGAAGCCAAAGAGTTTAATAAAAAATTGTTAACTTATAAGATTAAATATTTACTCACTTGCCAAATGGAATATTCTTGGCCAGAGGCACTGCATTATAGTAGTGCTGTTTGTAATCATCCATCCAAACTTCTGCGGCACGTCGTGTATTCCGAGCAAAGACATTGCCACTTCCTCCAGGGAAGGTGTAAGGATGACGTTTGCGGAATACGTGACCTACTCGACTACAGGGAATGATTTCGAGACTGCCACCACATTGCCAGACTCGGAATGAGATCTCTAGATTCTCGCCGCCCCACACATCCATCTTCATATCGTATTTGCCCAGTTTATTGAAATAGGCCTTATCGATGACAAATAAACCTCCAGCAATCATTGGCGTCCTTATCGCTGTGGTTGGATCATTGTGACGAGCTGATCTCTCTGTTGGGCTTAGATATTCCCACTTGAAGATCAGATTCCAATCAAAGCCACCACGTAAATCTGCCGAGGCGCCAATATACTGGAAGTTGTCCATACTTATCACATCAATGACGGGACAAACCACCCGAGTGGGATCCTCTCGAACTCTCTCCAACAATGGCTCCAGCCACTGTTCGTTGCATTCCACGTGACTGTCGAGGAAGGTCAAGACACTGCTCACAGCTGCATCTGCACCACGTACTCGGGATCTTACCAATCCCTCACGTTTATCATTACGAATGATCCGAACTTTATCGATCTTTGCTAGCTCAATGCCATCCTCGGCTGGAACAGAAAAGAAATTGAAGTTTTCAAGTGATTAAATAACTTTTCACATACGTGAAAATTTATTTTTAGGGATATTTTTAACTAGAAATGTTTGTTATTAAATTAATTTAATATCTAATTACCACACTTCAATGTTATTTATATCTATAACATACTATTATACTATAGACAACTTGATCTCTTCTGGGCTCTTCAAAAGGGTGCAAATTGAATCCGCTAATTAATTTTATTATATTTTAATCAATCATCAATTTAATCACTTTAATTTCCACATAGAAGGCAGTCTCATATATTAAATAATTATTAGAATATATCAAGCGAAGTTCATTATAACAACTTCATATTGTTCTCATTAATAATTTTCACTTTTACTCCCCACCTGTGAGAGTGCTTTTCTAACAATTCCAAGAGAAATGTAAAGCTTTAAATAATTATCACAAGTCGACTGTTATTTATCATTTACTTAATTACCTCCCATGGGGAATATTCATGCGCATATACTTATATAAGCTTAAGTACTGTCATATTACTTACGATGGTCACTGTAATCATCCACAAGTACAATTTCACGAATTAAATGCTCAGGACTGCGATTCAACACACTGACAATGGTTCGCAGCAGCGTTGACCTCGCCTCATTGTGGAAAGTGATGATGACACTCGTCTCGGGGAGGTCCTCCCGATACTTTCTCGTGCGACACCTGGCGTATAGTGGAGATTCAGTTTGATTTGCATTTCCGGGAGTTAACCACATGTAAATTCTACTTACATGGGATTCCTTGTGTCGGGAATTTCTCGATTACTGGGCAAAGCATCGCTGGCCTCCTGATTGAAGCGATTCCTGATATATGGATCCTCTCCGCTGCGCAATCCTCCCCCTCGTATATATCCCGACTCGTCGAAATATTCGACTTCACTGCCACCCCTGGCACTGGGTCCCATGGCCAGACGTCCACTTTTGAGGGGTCCACTGCTGCTGCTGCCCTGGGAAGTCTCCTCGAGAGCGACAATGCCATTTAACTTGAGGCCATGGACCGCATTGCGTTCGAAATCCTTTACGGAGCCGATTAAAATGACATTGCCACCGGGATCGTCTGCCCCACTGCCTCCGCCAGACAATCGTATGGCCCCTGAGTTGGCAGCTGGTGCCCATTGTCGAGCCGTTGATGCTCCAGCCGATACATCGTCCTGGTATTGTTGCATCGCCGTTGCCACCTCACGTAGTCGCAACGCTCGATTTTCCACCTAAAAAGAGAACAGCGACAAAGAGAGAGAGAGACAGTGTGTGAGAGAATG
This sequence comes from Drosophila putrida, assembly GCA_037043535.1. Taxonomy (NCBI): domain Eukaryota; kingdom Metazoa; phylum Arthropoda; class Insecta; order Diptera; family Drosophilidae; genus Drosophila; species Drosophila putrida. The sequence continues at coordinate 201,000 of JBAMBI010001127.1, forward strand.
TTGCCACATTTAATTTATTTCTTTAATCTCCGCCACATTGGTGACGCCCCAGCGTGGCAATAACTCAACTCAACTGCGAAAACATCGAGGACAGAGGACAGAGGACAGAGGTCGACTTGGGAGTGCAGAGTTTACAGGATTAGACTGGATTCAACATGCATAGAGAAACTTTTGTACACGCTAGAGGCAGAATTATGGCACAACAATATAACAACAAGATTTTTTTAAGCCACTTTCGTGTTCTTTTCGTTTCAAAGATTAACAATCTGTAAATGGCAATGGGACCAAACGCTTGACCCACTTTACAAGGTTTCCCAATGGCAAAAGTTCAGATTGCCCCAAATATGATAGACCAAACATATAAATACAAGTAAAGTTGTCTACTGGGGAGAGGTAGTCTTTAGTAGATGTGTTGATATGTACTAACTATTTGCAAAGTTTAACTAGATTCTCTGTTTAAGAACTGAAGTCTAAAATATAATCTAGGACTTAGTTAGCGGAAATTTATTTAAGATGTGCGAACATGTATAAAAGAGACATCTTTAATATATTGTTTATGTGTAAGACTTTGTTAGAACTTTGATTATAGTTTTGTTGCTCTATTTTTATGACATTTAAGACAAACTAATTTAGAATAAGGAGTCTGACATTGCTTTATTGGCAAGGACACTAACATATTAATAAACACAGAGCTATTCAATATGACAAAGCTATAAAATATATTTGAAAACCCGAAAATGATTGTTTAACTTGTATCGATAAAAGGACAATTGGCAAAAAGGACATCGAAGGTATGCCTCAAACCATCCGAGATGTCGATATGTTTGTGTTTTAACACCATTTTGATAAAATTTATTTTATTTCTCATCGGAATTTTGTAAATCCTAGCACGAGAATCTTTAATCCTGCTGTCTGAGAGTATCAAGAAAGAAAAAAGGGTAAATCCTTGCGAAATAAATAAATCCAGCAGGGTATAGACAAATAAAACTTGTAACGGATTTTCTTTTATATATTTCCATGAATTTATAAATATTATGTAAATGTTATAAATAAAATAAACTATAGCAAATTTAATGCCACATGATGAGGGACACAATCTCAAGAAAATGGGAAACATCTGCTACGGATGGCATACAAACCCCTAAAATTGACTGAGTCTTAGGTCTGTTAACAAAAACTTCTTGGGTTAACTAATGATGAATTGTTATTGTTATTATTGTTGTTGAAACGATTTCAAAAGGCCAAAGATTGACCGACTTTCACTCTCCTTTCACTCTCACAATCAGAGGAAGAAAGAAAGAAAGAGAGGGAAAGGGTCATTTGGTCATTGCCCATGACTCGTTTATTAATTGTGTTTAGCATTGAATGTATTTGTCATGTTTTTGCTTTTGCTGTTTCTTAGCTTTTGGCTAACTCGAATTTATGTGCCAAAATGCTTGAGTAGACCCTCATTTGTTATACGCAGCGTATGCGTGTTTTTAATTTTAAACTCTGAAACTCTGTCACGTTTCTAAATTCAACTTCCGTTTTTTTGGTTTCGCCCCTTTTCTTTCGATTTACATGATACGTCCCCTTTTAACGCCATTTTCGAACGCATTTTTTATGTTCCAAATCCAAAAACCAAATCGACGACTTTCAGCACATTTACGAGAAGAGGAGAGAAGAGAAGAGAATTCCCACCTCATCTCGACCCTTCTTGCAACGTGCCTGCATTGTTAAATATTTAAAATGGTCTTAAGTGTCGAATTATGTGACAAGCTGCAAAAATTTCAATGGACTATCGTCTGTCTTTACAGACTGTTGACTGAGAATAGGACGACAATTTGAATGAGATGGGGAGGCATGTCTCAAGGTTGCCTTTCTTAAGTCACAACATTGTCCTTTTTGTTGCCATTGTCCTTTTAAGCTACTGCACGAAGCACTTAAACTGAGGTGCAATGCAAATCAATCGAGATTCAATGTTGAATTTCAATTGAGTTCAAGTTCACACAATCTTTTTGATAGCAAGCCATTTGGATTTATCTTCAACTAAAATTGTGGTTCTTTTATTATTAGAGATATCCAACTAGTTATCATATTTAATTTGTTTGCTTTTCTATATGCCACACACAATTATCTTTTTATTGTTGCCATTATTGTTACAAGCTGCCTTTGGTTATCATTATTAATTACAGTCTAAGCCGAGTTTTTATGCCTTTACGCATTTAGCCAAAATGATGGACAGCCAAAGCTTGTGGAAACAGCAGATGAAGGAAAAGAAATGATAAAGAAAAAATGCTATGTGATATGTGTTATATGCAGATAACAAAGGAGACAAAGAGGAACGAAAATGAAATGGGATCACAGTAGAGAACAATTGTTATTTGGTTTAACGAAGATTGAACACGCTATGCATTTTCATATAATATGGTAATATATGTCTGGAGTAAGATGACTTTAACTCGAACATTATTAAATTTACAGCTAGAAAATATAGTTAGTTAATATTTATCACATGAAATAGACCATCACTTATTTGGCTTGGTTGATTTTAGGTAATAAATCTTTCATTAAATGGAAAATAAGTATTAGATTATAAATATACAAGCTAATAAATAAATTGTAATATTTTCTGCTTACAAATATTTGTTTTAAGATATAAAGACTTTGTGTTATAGACTGAAATAATAACTAACTAATAATAACTAATAGCTTCGACAATTTGATAATTTTTTGAGTCTTTTTAGAGTTAAAAATTTACTTTTCGAGGAAGAAGTAATCAGACAAACCAGAGGCCTATTGTTTTGACAAATAATTCAGTATTGAAGAAACGTTTATTTTGGTTTAGACTTGTAATGACCACTTATGATTACTAAATTAATACTTTTAATCAAAGTTTATGTAAAGATATTTTCTTTCAGTTTTATCGTAGAAAAGTTTTGTCTGATAAAACCAAGTTGACCATAAATTTAATGTACTCGCAAATACTCTACATATTCATATGAAAATGAATTTAGGCACACACTGCGTATACGCAACATGAACACAATGCCTCAGCCATGAAATAGTACGTTGCTTATCATGGTAGCTGTAAGTAAAATATAGGTACAGGGTTTGCATATGTGACAAGGCTCCTTGCCTTCTACAATCCTCCTCCTTTCACTCCTTTCTCCTCAACGTTCCGTTTGCTATTGGAAACTGTTTCAATTTTGCCATTCGATTTGTCGCTTTTGCCTTTGAATTTGCCTTTGCTCTTCGGTCATGTGTAACTTAATTAGTTTCATTGTTTGCAAAGAGGAGTGTGTGATGAATAGGGTAGGGTAGGGAAGAAGGAGGTATTAATTCAGGGAATGAGCGGGATTTATGGTCAACGATTGGTTTCGTTGCGATGTGTTCAGGACCAAACACAAACATAGGCTGAACCGAATAAGCGGCTTATTTGCTCAGATCATTATGTTCATTTTGTAGACAACAACAGCTAAATAAAGGGAACTTAAGCCCCCAACCCTAAGGGTTGCACAATCAATATTGGTTATTAACTTGTTACTGCCGCTAATTAGCCATAAATCATATGCCTCCTACACACATTTGCCCTTTTGCCCAAGATTTATTAAGCCTCATAACATTACATTTCATGTGAGAACTGACAAAGTTTTTGTGCGTGTTGCAATTTCAATACAAGTTTATCGATAGATATACATACATATATATTCTAATGTGTGTGGCAAGTCTCATGTGGCAACACATAAATAGCCAACAGTATTCCCTTGCGTGCAACATTCCATTAAGAGTAATGTGATATATGTACGTGATCTTTGGACTTGAGCCAAACTTGCAACACACACACACACACACACACACACACACACACACACACACACACACACACACACCACACATATTGCACATTTACCATATCCATGACGCTAATGTTGCCACCGTTTTGTCAAGCACTCAATCAATCAATCGATACACTTAAATATATTTCATTTTATTTTTTGACCTACACTGCATCATTTTCTCCGTGCTCGCGTCAAAACTGTGTCATTAGTCAATCAACCACAACAACAACATCAACAATGTCGATTATCGATATGGATGTTGCCCGCAGACGGCAACAAGTTGCCACAAATGGATCTGTTTTTTCCTTTTTTTTTCATTTTCGGTCATTTTTTATGCAGCTCGTTTAAAGTTCAATGTTTGAGTTCAATGTCTCGTGCTCAAATACTATTGATGTTGTAGTAATGTCTGTCTAATTTTAAGAAGAAAGACAAATCATTTAATGCTTTTTTGGGGTATTGAGTTGTAAATAGATGAAATTGTGTTTTAGGTTTGATTTTGTGTTAGTCGTTAGAAAATTAAGTTACAAAATAGACAACTTTTATTCTTAAGTTTTAAATAACTCTTATTTCAAAAGAAATCAGAGTTATTCCGCAATTGTTATTTAATACTCATAAATAGTGTTTGCTTCGTGATTTATTGACTTTGTTCAATGATTGTTAATAAAGAGTGACTGACATTTGAATTGAAATATAAATTTATTTTAAAACAGTTAAGATAAATAAGAATACAATTTAAATAAGAACTAAAATATAAGTTATAAGGGTATCTACAATCTGACTACAAGAAATCTTTACACTAACAATTCTTAAATTTTTCGTTTTTAGCTGCTTTGCATTTGAAATTTCGTTAAGCAACTATGGCGAAATATGCAAAGTGTGTTCAATGTTTTCGCTTAAAGACTTAAATGAAATTTACTCAATCAAACCCAAGTGAATAAATTGAAATTGAATCATCTTTAAGAAAATGCTGAAATGATGAAAATTTACAATTGTTAGAGACAACTATTCAAGGCAATTGACGTGCTTTAAGTTTGACTAGAAATCTGTGCCCATGTCATGTCTCAATTCCAAATTTTTGTCAACGGTTCATTGGATTTGCAGTTATTCTTTCTCTTTGTACTTCTCTGTTTTTCTCTGTCTGTCTCTCTGGGTGTTTTTCTTGGTATATGTATGTGTCTGCAAAAGACAAAATATTTTTGTATTTTGTCGAATCAATATTTTTGGGCGTGCTAAGATTTTTAATTGAATTTTGTTTGTGATTTCTGCAGCTGTAGTTGTAGTGACGCATAAAACACAAAAACACAATGCGACATGCGACATGTGGCAAGTGTTTGAGTGGGTGTGGCTTTGTTGCATATTCAATTCTTGTCATGTGCAGCATGATTCGAAAAGTTTCAACTGACTTCCAATGCGATTGGAGACCTGGAAGCCCACAGATTAGTTTTGTTTCCAATTTCCAATAGAACATTTGGCAAAGCTTCAATTTTTTGTAGGGTAATATGCTATTTTTTATGCTTAATTTTTAATCGGCATATTGTCTTTCTACCCAACTCAGAGACACATGGGGTAAAAATAAATTAGATACGTTCCAATTACTGAATCATTCACTCCACTTAGTAGCTGCCTCTGTCCCACATGGAAACTACGATATGATGTGAAAATCATTCAGCTGGAAGACTGCACAACAGAGTTAAGAAGAAATGAAAAGATAAAAATACAGTGAGATATGTAAACATGAAATGAGAAACACGAAAACGAAACAAAAAAAACAAAACGAACCGAAACTGAGGCTGAAAGCTAACCAAACGAAACGCAACAAATTAAAATCATTGTAAGAAACATGAAAAGAAATTGCTGGCGAAAATTTTCACTAATTAATCAAAACAGAGAAAATAAAGAAAACCAAAAAAGGCAAATGTGAAAAGCGTAACAAGAAAATCAGCGAGGAAAATTAAAGACTTATTAAATATGACAGCAAAAATAGATGTTCTACTGAACTACAACAGAAAATTTCAAGGACTAGATATTGAATAAAACCCGTTAACATTCCTCATTTGTGTGAATATAAAACATTACTAAAAATATATACAGTAAAATATAAAAGTAAATGAATTGTGTTTAGGTTTTTTATTAATGACCATTGTTAACAAAACAATTCCAGAAAATATCCCGAGGTTTGGCAGCTGTCCACATTTGACCCTCATATAGATCAATCTTTTTCTCAACATAGGAGTTCTGCCAACTGAAATCGGACAACATCTTTTGGGTCTCCTGAGCTAGATGTATCAAAGTGCATAGATCCTGTTCCAATCTATCAATACGGTCCTTTTGCGAATCATTAATGTTCATTAAGCGTTCGATTACTTCAGCTCGGGACAAGGCCAAAGCACGCCAATCAGTTGGATCTTCGTTGGGATTATTAACATACTTGGACATTAGTTTTGAATGTGTCAAACGTTTTTGAAGCATCACAACAATATGTGCCAAGGTATGGAATCTCAATTTAATACGACGAGTTTCATTCAAATTCTTTCGATAACCTCGGATAAACTCATTCGCATTGATATTGAGCACATGGGGTTCCCCAGGAATATTTGCAATCATATTGTTATTTTCATGCATTGGTTTGTTTTTATCGAGCTCAATTGGTTCACTTGCTGAATCTGAGATTTGAATCTCCAGATCGCTTATCATCATATCGATTATTGAGTTACCCATAGAGTCTTCCATGTTGCTTATATTCTGTGGATTATTCAGACTGTTTTCCTCACTCTTGATATAGTCATTTGCATCTACGTTGAGCTCATGGGATTCCCCAGAAATATTCGACATTAAATTATTATTTTCTTGAAGTAATTTGTTGTTATCAAGTTCATTTGGTTCACTTGCTGAATCTCGGATAGTTTCAATGGTCAGCTGCTTCAGAGTGTCTATCATCATATCCATAGAGTTATTCATAGTGCTATTAAATTAATCAACAAAAATTAGACAACTTTTTATCGAAATGGAAATTTGGTTTTTTCCCTTAACAGTTGTACAATTTTTCAACTCAAATCACTTCTTCCCACATTTACACAGCCTACTTTTCACTTTTTATAACACTTCACAGCTTACTGTATTTCAAAAACTTGGCTCAATTATTGAGTATTTCCCAGTCCCATAAGCATAAATCAATCAACAAACAACTGTAATGTGATTTTATCTTAATCTTTTTAGCCGCGTTTAGCTGGAAATTGCTTAATTTTAAACGTTTTTGAGATCTTCGCACAATATTCTCCGAACTTCTTAATTTCTTTTAGTTGATTTTTATCATAAAACTTTAATTGTTTCGCTTGTTACATTTCCGGGCAGGCGAAAATTTTCTCTTCTTTCTCTCTCTCTGTCTATCTTGGTTAAATTTTCTCTATCGCAATTTTAAACTTTTAATGGGACTTTAAGAAATACAAAGTCTTGGCTGCGGATTATTTCCTCTACAAAAAAAGGCAAAGATTTTCTCTCAGTTTAATGAGCTGACAGTATTAATCGCAGTTTTAAGTTTTAGATATTATTTTGATGTTCCCTTTAGGCCACATTAACTTTTTCACGTTGATTGTTTGCCATCAAATGATAAGCACTTCTTGACTTCTTCTTTAATTTTAAGTACACAAATTAGAAAAAGCATACCCTGTAATAGGCTGAAGAAAGCTTAAGCTCATAGCTGATTTAAAAAGAACGTTTACTATTTGATTTAAAAAAGACATAATCTACACGATGAAATATTCTGTATATCGATCTAGAGTTGTAAAACTTTTATAATTTAAATTATTTAAATAGTATAAATCAATAAGTTAAACGTTTCTTATAATTTGTCGTATAATTGTTTGTCTAATACCCCACAATTTTATTAAAAATGACTTTCACTTCCAGTCCACCTTTGAAGTCAGCTCATCTATTGGTAGAGTATACATAATGTTAATAAACTTTAAAAGCCAAATGGCCAACCACTGGTCTTATCAGATTTGACTGTCCATCAATTGGTTGCCTTTTCGAGTTACGCCAAAAATTTGCATAAGCCACTTAGAAATTTGTTGGCCTAAAGTGCAAAAACGGTTAGCAGCAAATGTTGGCAAATGTCGAGTATATTGATGGTAAATGTATGTATTGTATGTGTATAAGCAAACAATGGCAAATGTTTACAATCTGATGACCGCTTAATGCGTTCAATGCTCTACAAAAACGGCATAAACTAAATAAATAAATAAATAGATAGATACTCGTAAATATAATTTAAAATTTATTATCAAACACGAGGCCGTCATATAAGTGAGATAGATGCTTGGCAGATGGATGGCCCCGGAGGTTAATTGAAAATCTCAAATGTGGACAGGTAAGTCAACCTTTCTCTTTCTCTCTATCGTTGTCTCTTTCACTACTAGACTCTCGGCTGGCTTGGGGTGGCCGTGTGATTGTGGCAATTCGAGCTGCAAGTTGCGCAACTTGACGCTAAGATGAAGTTGGAAGTTGGAAGATGCCACAAAACAAAATTGCGGCCAAAGCAACAATTGCAAATTGTTGTATAGCAAATGTTGTATATGAGTGTGTGTGTGTGTGTATTTGTTTGTGGCATCTTCACAGCAACGATGGGGCAACAAAGTCACATGGCAAAAAGCTTCCTCCTATCTTACGCTTGCTTGTTAAGTAGCTAACATCTGTACTCTTAGCTTTTGCAGCTGTCAGTTAACTTGTCTTGCTTCAAATTCATTCAGCCTTCATTTTTGGCTATGGCTGAACAAACAAGTTTGTGGGCTTTTTCTCGGGTCGCCAATTTACATGCCAAACTCAATTAAATAACAATCATTTTGAGGGCAGAGCTTCCTCTTTCCACTTTCCTCTTTACCTCTCAATATCTAACGTATTTCCAGCCCTGGCATAAGCCAAATAATTTGACCACCAATTTTCCTTCAACTGTTGTTTTGGCTGCAAGGCTTTTAGACTTAATTTCCACCACAAAAGTGTTTGTAATTGAAATAATATTTGCTTGCATTTGTTTACAGCTTTTCCACCCGTGGCTGTTGTTTTTATGTGGAGTAATTTTTGATGAGGAACTTTTGAACTTTAATTTACATCAGGCCGCCCGAACGACTTTCCCTCATGGGGGTATATTTTGGTCTAAATTGGGGAAGTACGTATTGATCATATTAGACATAGATATTTAAAAACAATATTTAAACAAAAACCAACCAGCAAAGAAAATCGTACATGTTTTCGAACCATGAGGATAGTATTTTACAATGACTTTTAATTTATACTGCACATACATATATATCTTTTCATGGGCAGCTTTACAGTGTACTAATTTCAATATGTGATATTTTAATGGGACAATAAATAAGTCAAATAAGTGTTTACAATTTTTTTATTTAGGGCATTAATGTTTGCAAATTAATTTGTTGCTACTCAGATGCAGACTGGGGCACTTCAAGCCTCACTTATGCAACTGATCAACCACTAACAGAAATCTAATTGATTGTTAATTTGTCAGTCAACACGTTAGAGTATTATTTAACAAACAATTCGAGATACTTTTAGTCTTTGGAATTAACACCAAGAGTTGACAAAAATCAATGGTCAACTTGATGTCTGTTGATTGCCAAAGCTCTCACTTGAGTTGCCTTCAATCTGCTTGACATGAAAATATTATCCTTATTATCCTTGGACGTCTTAACTCTTGGCTTTGTCTACACAGTGAATGATATTGCAGGACCTTGTTTATGTACGTATGTGTGTGCGTGTGTGTGTTTGTGTTGCATTTGTGGCAGTTGGGGCAGCTGTGGCTGGGTGGCAATTTGAAGTAACTGCCACAGAGGCTGCAATAAATTGCATGTTGCATAAATAGCAGCAGTAGCAACCGAAGTGGCAACAGTGGCAGCTGTTGCATGCAACGTGTGTGTGTGTCAGAGTGTGTCCAAATTGCCACTGTGACTGTGACTGTGACTCTCTTTCTCCATCTCTATCTCTAAGTGCTTGCAACTGCCACTGCCACTGGATGTTGTGGTTGCTGCTGCAAGAGATCTTCATAAAATATATTGAAAGTGCTTGGCATAAATTTAAGGTCCAAAGACAATGCCTCTTGCTCTTTGGGAGAGAAAAAGAAAGAGAAAGAAAGAGAGAGAGAGAGAGAGAGAGGCTGAGAATCAATTAAGGTCATGCCACAACCTAAGCAGAGCTGTTGATGAAGTGGCGCCACAAAATGAACACTCTCTCTCTCTGTATAGTTTCGGGCACTCATTAGTATTTCTTTAAAGTTCTCAACAATCAAATGTTACTCAATTCGGGTCAGTTCATTAAAGTAACGCACACTTTTGTATCTATGTATCTGTATGTATCTATGTATATGTGTCTGTATGTCGTCATGCAGTTTGAAAAGTTATTGTGACTCATAGGCGATAAAAAGAATTTCCATGATGAAGCACAATGCACAGATGTAGCATCAACCGAAGTGAAGGGCATCCAGTTCAGTCCAGTGTTATTGGCGACCAAACAAATTCTGCACGCTCACTCGCTCATCAGTCAAACGCTGAGCTCATAGCTCACAGATACAGATACATTCGCATAAATATAAAGATACATTCGACGGCTGCATGCATCAACAAGAACAGCAATAGCAACAGCAATAGCAACAGCAACAGCAGAAAGAACAAGAACAATAGGAGCAACAAATTGCCAAATGTGCGCATCCGACGAACATAAACAAAAGCCATATGTGAACATAAAAGATATAGATACAAATGTATCTGACGTCGAGTGTGACGCATTCTAATTAAATTAGACACTTCTTGCATGTAACCACACATATGTATTGCCAGTTTATTGCTCGATTTTGGCTTGTCAACACCAGTCATCAATTATTAAGTATTCGTACTGTGTGCGCTTTTGTTTATTTCACTTAAAATCCCAAAAAAATTGATTTTGTACCACCAAAATTGTTTATTTCATAAACTCATTTCCATGTAATTAGCTTTGTTTCCATGGGCAAAATGTGGTTAAATACAAAACCGACCGCATTTGTGGCATTCAAATAATTTACCAATTGTGAGCGGCTGCAAATGATATTTAATAATTAATCTATTTGCTGTTTGCATTTTGCCTAAACAGGATTTACCGATGGGCTTTTGTACAGCCAATGCGTTAAATAAATAGCTGATTTAATTTTCGAGTAAAACTTGTTTTTTATTAATGCAATTTAATTTAAATTTTTATGTGCTTTGAACTGTTGTACCTCGTTGTTTGTAGAGAAGAGAAAGACTAGACAGAGTGTCTTAATGGGTGAGACTATGGAAGTGTCACAATGGAAGCTAGTTAGTAAAAATATTTAATGATTGAATGATAAGATGCAAAAATAGTAGAAATTTCGCTTTGTTTCTATTTTAAGTTACTTAAAGACTGGGCATTCTTTGTCTAAGGTAGAATAACAAAGAACTATCAATAGTTTTATAAGAAATATGTAAGAAAAAGTTAAAATATAAAATCACAATCAAAAACTTTTCTCTTGTCTCAGATTACAAAAGACTTTTTTGTTAGTTAAAGCATCAGTTAAATGTAGGGCATGGAAATTCTCGGGAAAGATAAGGAAGTTATCTAATGCATGTCGGTGACGTAAATGGAACTGCAAACTTGGGTTTTATCTCAGAATTTGCCATTGTTTGATATTTATTATCAAGAAAAGCCAGTTATAAACTGAAAATGGTATACCATAAACTTAAAAAAAATTTCTTGATATGTAGAAGCTAGATGCAAGTTTAATTGAATTGTTTATCTATTTAACTACCACTATACCATTCTATACTATACTATACTATACTATACTATACTATACTATACTATACTATACTATACTATTCTACACTATACTATACTATACTTTACTATACTATATACTATAATACTTAAAGCTCTAAACTATCAGTTTAAGTGCGAAAGTTTGTGAGTCTTTTTTTCTGTAATGATATTTGCTAGCAACGTTAACTACAATATATATAGATCTTTATATCTATCTATGTATCTTTCTTTCTATCTTTCTGTCTTGCTATATATCTACCCATCTTTCTATCTACCCATCTATCTGCCCTTCTATCTTTTCAACCATCTGTCTAACTTTATATACATAGTTCCCTAATTATATTTTCAAGGCATAAACTGTTAACTTTGCACATGCTAATGTGAATGTTAACTTAATTTCCACTCCGTCAAAAGTTGTATTCAGTGTGCTTACGCATTTTAATCACCTTTGCGTATGGACAAGTGAACTGTAAGTTATTCCCAACAGTTACAGACACATTTCACGACATCTGCTTTATGGAGTGCATTTTAGTAGAACTCTCAAGTACAAGTACCATATAACACTATAAGAGCACATAAAGATCCCGTAGCCAAGTAATCCGGTATATGACCCACATAACTCGAAACTACACTCCAGCATAAAGTGTTACTTGTAGTACGCCCTCTTTGTCGATTTCCCTTCAATTCCCTTTCCCCTTCTCCCCTCTGTGCAGTCATCAGTCACTTAACGTGTTTTGCGTCATAAAGTTCAAGTTCATTATGCCAACAAACAAAGCCAAAAAGGCAACTACAATAACAAGTTGAAACAAACACACTGTTAACAGTCAGTCACTCACAGAGGGAAAGGGGGAGGGGGAGGGGGAGGGGAGGGCGCCCACTGGGCCAACAAAAATTGTTAAGTGCCACTTGCAGCGATTACACAAAAAAACAAAAGTGAAACCATCGACAATAAAACACACAAAAGCTGCTGACCAAATAAAGAAGAAGATACTAACAACAACTACAACTACATCTACAACTACAATAACAATAAGCACTACAATGTTAAATAATTATTATTTAATGGCATTTGCATTGCCTCGTTTAAGCGAGCCCAAAGTTAAGAAACATTTAAGCCGGATGCACATGAATTGGCCAAAAGGTTGCCGCTACTCTTAACGATATTCGCACGCTTCTCTGTTTCTTCCTCTCTTTTGGTCTTTCTTCCTCTTCCTCTACCTCGACCACTCTTCCTCTATTTTTTTTAGTTGGCCTTTTTGGCCATGTTGACATTTTATCTGGCCTTTTTTGGCTTCTACCTTTCCCTCACGTTGCATGCTTCCAATGCGGCCAATTGCCCATTTCCCTGCCCCGCTCTGAATGTGCTTGCCATTTAAATGTCAGGCAAAATGTCTTAAAGATAATCATTTAAATACAAATAAGAGTTAAAAATATAAAAAAAAACAACAAAATAAGAATGAAGATAAAAATAAAATACAATTAACTCACAAGTGAAAGTACGAAAAAAATCCAAATCGAACAACTTGAGAAAGTCACAAAACACAATTCAAATTCAAATTCGATGTCGGATTGCATGAAATACTCTCCCCCTCCACCTCCCCCTCCCTCTTCCACCGAAATTGTTTCGTTTTGTTCATGACCAAAAGTTACCCCTTCCCCATACCTCCTTTTCCAGCTTCTCTTCCTCCTTTCTTACACATATTCCCTCCCATTTAGCTGCAAAAATAAAAAACGACAACTATAGCCGCGACTTTTGGCCATTTTAGCCACTTAAGTAGTGGCATTCACCTCCTGCCTAGCAGCTTCTTCTGTTTTATTTTTATCATACCCTGTAAATGTTAAATTTGTCAAGTGGTGTACTTAATTGTTGGACATTTATTGTATTTGTTGAGAAGATAAATCTAATGAAACTAAAAGAAATAAGCCTGCAACCAAATGATATCTATCTACTGCAGCTAAATATACATTTATTTAGATTACTCATCAAACGACTAGAATCATTACATTTTATAGAATAATTGAGTATCAGTTATAGATTCAATAATACTTAATAATAATAATCCTTAAAATAATATATTATGATATCAAATTAAATATTTATTTGTATACTGCTTATTTCTTCGAATCTATAGCGAAAACTCTGATAATTGTGATAATGTAAATGAGTGAAAATTACCATCATTCAATATTTTAGTATAAAGAAATGATAATTAAAATTCAATATTTATATAATTCAAGCATCGTTGAATAACATATACAATTAATAATATTTTAGCTTGATTTACAGGGTATCTGTCAGTCTTTCAATTTCACTTTCTATAATCTATCTCGTATTTCTGCGCTTTTTGCAGCTGTGAGCTGTCGTTTTTATCGCCTTTGGCGTGCTTTGAGGCTGTGTATTTGATTGTGTGAGTGTGTATGTGAGTGTGGGTGTGTGAATATGTATTAGTATGTGTGTGTGTAAGTGCATAGTTGGCTTGACTAGATGGCTTTTACAGTTTTTTTTCCTTCAGTTCAATTTTGGCTGCACTTAAAATTTGCACTGCAAGCGCATTGAATGGAACATAATCATGGCGAGAAGAAAAAGGAGATGAAAAGGAAAGGGAAAGAGAAGGCAAGGGAAAGATAAGAAAGAGGAGGGAAGAGAAGAGCAGCAATCGCAGCAGTAGCAGTAGTTGTTAGTTCCAAATAAGTAGCATATCATTCAATTAATTGCAAATCTAATTTCACAAATTAGCTGATTTCAACATCCGTCTCTGTCTCTATTTATTTTCTCACCTCTTTCCTCAATTTACAACACACACAGCTATTGTGACAAACATACATTTTTTTGCCTATTCATCATTTGAAATGATGATCAAAAATTAAGGCGAAAAGAGACAGAAGAGTAAAAGAGCTCTCTGAATGTTTTCATTGAAGGGAAAAGACTGCTATCAATTCCGTACAGTCAATTATATTTGGATAAGACTTAAAAATTGTGCTTGCTGGGCTAAGAAACACCCTGTAATTGGCTTTAAAATATTTGCAAACATCTTTAATATGCAATTAAAGACGGTTAACTATTTATACTTCTCAAAATCAAATTTACTTTATGGGATTCCCACTTGTATTCACCTACACCATTTAAAATACTCATTTACACAACTGCATTGAATAGAGAGTATGTAAAGAGGATTAAATACACATACACTTAGAGAAAGAAATAGTAAGCAAGTCCTGGGGACCTACTGAGGACTAAGATAAAAAGGAGGAGAGACATATAGAAGAGTGGTTTTCAATAAAATGCAAACTTAACATTGAAAATTGTTAAATATTTTGTTGAGTGTACAAATTTACGGCATTTGAAAATGTTGTACAATTGATGAAGAATTACAGAATCAAAATGGCAAATGGTAAATCGAAAATTGTAATATGTAAACAAAGACGAAAGGAAATGGAAATGTATTTACTTGAATTGTGTTGTTTATTGGAAGGGGATTGAAAAAATACAAACGATTGTCGAAATTGCAAATTTGTGGAAAATACATTTACAATCAAATATCAATTGCAACAAATGATGACTTCTCTGGAGTTTTCAAATGTCTTCTCAGGTCTCTTCTCCCTTGAATATCTCTTATTTCTTTGTATTATTCTTAAACTCATGACGAATATGGAGCTTTATCCTTGACATTGCTTAGTAATGCCTTTTTCAGCACGATCTTGTGCTGATTAGCTGGAAATGACAAGTTCTTTTCATAACGAAATCCAACCACACTTTCACATCCATAACACATAACGGGGTTAACTTCCTTGCCAGTTTCTATCTCTATTGAGGGAAGCAGGATAATATTGTTTGCATTGTTAAGGACAATGCAGCCATATTTCTCGTAGATAATTTCTCCCTCATCACTGATGATTGTGTAGCATGTATCACATCGAAAAAAATGACTCATTGTCTGGTGTACCATTGTTAATTGAAAATATATAAATTTGATTATATTACTTTTTTGTTCAAGTTATGCCTATATATTATATCGTATTTCTCAAGAAATTCTGAATTTTAAAATGTTATTTTTAAAATGCAAGTCAGTATCATGGCTTGCTTATATCATTTTAAATTAAACTTTAAAGGAAGTAATTAATAAATGTACAATCGTAAATTATATATTTGAGAATTGAAATTAATTGAAACATAAAAAAATTATTCAAAGTTAACCTGAATTCGCATCTTTTATATCTCTTAAATTTTGACAATGTTTCCTTTAACTTCATTATACATATTTATATACTTTATATTCCTTTAAAGTTTTTTTACTTTTCAGCAGCTTAAGTTAGCTTTTCTAGTCTGCAGCTGAGTTCCTATCTTGATCTCTCTGGGTTCTTAAAGTTTTTGTGTTCTTCACTGGAGCTTTGCCTTGACCTTCTCGCTTTAAAGGAGCCTTCGACTTGATCCCCAAAATGCCTTGCCACAGACATTTGTTGGCATCGCTTCAACATTTATCTTAATTCAACTAGTTTTTACTTTGGAATTGGATTGCTGTTGCTGTTGGTGTTCGTGTCGGTGTCGATGTTGTTGCCTGTGGCAAAGACACAACATGCTGCCACAGCAACAGCAGCGGCAGTGGCAGCAGCAGCAGCTCCAAACAAGTTGTAAAATAACAATAAAAATCAGCGAAATGAAATTGAAAGTGATGGAAAAAATCTACCGAACATTAATGATAGCACTCAATGGTATATAACAAAAAGCCAGTAATAATGAGACAGAGCCAGAGGGGAGAGAGAAGGGATCGAAGCAAAGTCTTGAGGCTTTGAGTTCAATAAAAATTATTAAGCCAAGAGCTGGCGACCTTGCAAAGATGCGTTGGGTTACATTGCGTAATCGAGGAGACCAGTCAACAGCTGTTGGCCAAATAAAGCTGAAAATGTGTAGAGGGGAGAGACAGCTAAGAGTGGAAGTGGAATTGGCAAGAGAAGAGGCAACTGTGTAGAGATGAATATGAAGATGGAGATGGAGACGAAGACAACTGCAAACCGGCTGTGGCTTAATTTGTAGCAAGAGCCGGTTAAGCGAGCTGACTTTACTTTTGTTTTTCATGTCATTACAGTAGTCTCATTGTTGTTGTTGTTAGCCACTGAAATTAGTAAAGCAACAACAACAACAACAATAACAACAAGAAAAGGAGGCCAACAGCTAACGTCATCTGCCTCGAGTTCGGCCAACCGATAAACATCTTTAATTATTCATTCTAAATCAAAGCGAGTCAAATGCCAAATGTCCCCCATTCCACAAGAGCTGCTGCCAAACTTTACTTGATTTTACTGCCCAATTGAAGCCCCTACTTGTGGGAAGTGTGGTGGGGACTATTCACTGTCAAAGTGGCTGACGAAAATGTTAATTGCTTGTGAAAGCCACAGAACAGACTCATCGTCATCGTCATCGACAAACCTTCATGTGTCTGCCTAGAGAGACTGCAGACCTTCTGGAAACTGGAAATGTGTCTCTTCGGTTTTATTGAATAAATACGTATGTATACAAATAAAAAATAAAGGAAAAAGAGGAAAACCAGTTCCAAGTTTCAAGAATTTGTTTTAATTAGTTTGTGTATTTTAGGATTTTAGTCAATTGATTTTTTGTGTGTGACATTGGAATAAATGTATGTTAAAGGCCTGTAGCTTAAACAGGTAAAAATCCAGTGCTTGCCGCCTCTTGACTGTGATATACCCTGTAGTATATACAAACGTAGTCAAAAGTTTAATCTACTCATAATTTAAAGTAACTTGTACATTTTGGTTTTCAGTCACTATTAATGTTATTTCGAGAAACTTTTTGCATCAAAATATTCTTTATTAAAAACCGAGGAAAAAAGTTAAAAACTAGACTTTCACAAAAATTTGAAACTTTCAATTGGTATTTAATGGGTTAAGAATAGTTTTGTATGACCTTTTAAATGACCTTTCCATTCATTTCAAAATGAACAGAAGTAACTTTAAATTATGAGTAGATTTAACTTTAGTTTTGTGTTTATATTTATAACCACCCCTAAAAATATTCTTATATTTATGTTAAATTTTATAAAAACATATCTTTTTAAAACATTACAATTTAAATTTGGGTAATAGACAATGTAATTACATATTTTTGTTAAATAGATTAATGGGAACTATTCTTAAACCATGTATCTGTTAATTTATCATATATTTTGCAATCTATTTAGACTTTAAATCATCAATATTATAGAATGCTCTTGAGATTGTTGACTTAATTTGTTTGGTAAATGTAAATGTGTTAATTAAGTTGCGTTCTTCGATGCAGAACTTAATTTTACCACTGAAAATCACTTCGTTTTATTCGCCATAAAACTCCGAGTCGTCTGTTGAAATCTTAGTTTATTTGATATTGGCTTTCGGTTTCAGCACGTTATATTGTCATTTGGGCATCAAACAGAGCGTAACTGAATGTCACGCAATGCGAAGCTTGACTTTTTGCCAAGTTTCTAGCTCTATTATTGCCCTCCCTCTCTTTCACTTCGTGCCATCCCTCTCAATTATATGCAGCTCTGGCCATAAATCGAGTCGCCGATGCGTAAAGTTATTCGAAAGCATTTGAGTTTGAACTTGAAATTCTATTCGTTACAAAATTTATTGGGTATTTGGCTATTTTACTCTTCATGTTTTTTTTATTTATTTTTTATTTTTAGTAAGTATTTTTGGGGGGAGTAAAGAAATGTTGAATAAAATTTGTTTTTTAACGATGTGTCCCATATTTGAGTGTGCGAAAATTGAAATTCTGCTTTGACAAACTTTTGAAAATACTTACAAAGAATTTCCATATTTAATGGAAGATATTTGCATATAAGCAATAAAATTTTATATGGGACAGAGCTCACTAACTTATGTGGGTGTGTTTGTGTGTGTCTGTGTGTGTCTAGGTAGAGATATGAAATGAGTTGAGATGAATTCAGTTTTAAATTGCTTTGGTTATCTATACAAAGAGATGCTCATGCACATGTGTTACTCAGCATATTATTTATGAGTAATCAACAAACGTGTTGCATAATTAACACCCTGCTGTTAATGCTCAATTGGGTTGATAAGCGTACGATTATGCTGTAATTAACACTTGCTGAGCGTTTCAGCAATAACTTTCCCTTACCGAAAGTGAAGTAAACTAATGAAATTTTGGTTTAAACTCTTATGTCGGTATTTAGGTCGGAGGTATGAGAAATATGTAAAAAACTAAAATTAGTTTAATTAATCATAAGTAAAGTTTAAAAGAAAAAAGAATAATGAAATGAACTATCAAATCATATATTACAATGTATCTACATGTTTCAATCTTAAGATCTTCAGCTAATCCGCAAATAACTCACATATTAAATGTGAATGTAATATATTTATTCATTCTGTTACAACCCGTTAGCAAAATCTCCCGTGTGTAAAGAAATCTTCTCATTTAAACACGTCACGTGTATTTATTTTCGCAATTGCAAGCTATGTTTTGTACAACAATTAAATCATTTACTGCCCAAACATTATATTTTTATTTAAATCTTAATGCTTGTAAAAATAAATAATTCATTGAACATGTGCTTATAAATGTATATGTTAAATGGCATTCGCCAAAAGCACAATTGTGTGGGTGACAGCAAAAAATATTAAACCTGTTCGACTGGGTCAGTAATCGCCATGAAGGTATTTGAATGGGGCTATATATAAAGGTTGCGTTTGATATATGTCACATAAAATGCAAGCGAGCGCAAAGAGAATAAACAGTTATAAAAACCAGCAGAAAGATTTTTACAACCATCGGAATTTTAATACCCTTGAAAACAGATACACATAAGATAGTATAACTAGTAAATAAATATTTGTAAAATTTGTAAAATTCAATTTATAAAGACATCAGTTTTTTCTTTTAGATTTTACAATATGATCAACAAACTTGAAGAAAATTTAGTCGGGGATATTACTCCTCTTTTATTGATTGATGCACTGTGATTATTATTATGCTTCAAAGTAAGCTTAGAGAGTTACATCTAAAATCCATTTTTCAATGACATATGAAACAGCTACAATTAGCTTTGGTAAATTTAATTTTAATTGAATAAACAGATATATCCACACATAAAATATTTATTGTAATGCATATAAAGAGTTCCATATAAGACTGAAATAATGATAATAATTTAGTCAACAAGTCTTCATGTGTTACATATTTCTTTGCAAAATCAACATACCCAATAAAAAGGTTATAAAAATATGTCTCTATTTTTTTATTTTTTTGCAAACAACTGAAGTGATTAAATTGTGCATGTTTTAAAACTGTAAATTGCTGCTAAAAGCCGCTGGAAAAAAGAGCCCGTAGGCGCCATTTTGTTGGCAACAGGCATACTTTTAAATACACACACATACACTCACTCGCACACCCATACACGCCCATACTGAGACACACACAAAAACAGATATACATATAATGAGCGTGCAAAGTAATTCAATAATACGCTGTTAATTACACTTTTGATCTTTGCAATGATTTTTTTAATTGAGTCAAATAATAATTATTGCAAAAACAAAAGGCCAAAAGTGTTGAAATGTTAAAGGACAAAGCGAAAGCAACGCCAATAAAGCCGATTAAAATAAAATATAAACACACACACACATCTGTGTGTGCACAATTTTTCAGTCTGGGGAAAATCCACTCAAAGCTCTTTTGGCTGACCTCAGAGCAACCCCAGCAGCAGCATCACCACCAACAACCTCAGTGACAACAACCACAATGGCAACAGCAACAGCAACAGCAATTGCAATTGCAATTGCAACTGCATCAGCAGCTGAAATCATTTTTCCACATAAACTTGATTTTTTGAGAAAAATGCAGAAAATGCCGGAAATGCAGTCAAAGTGATTGAGTTTTCTTCGTTGTGTATTTTTGTCTTTCTCATTTATTTCTCATATTTGAAATCCATGCTATAAAATTCATTGCTGATAATTCCTAAAACTTCCTATGAGCATTCAGTTTATTTATTGCACACTTGTTTTGTGTTATGGATTAGCTTGGCTTTTTCAAGATTTATGAAGTACTCTGTGAACAACTTTCAAGTGGCCAATTTCGGGTTTATCTCTGAAGTAATCATTGCTTTTTCAACAGCTCAAATTGTTGTTTGTAGAGTTAGGTTGTGAGGTAAAAGGTAATTTCTCACACGAGTTGCGAATTTTTATCTATGATTGTATTCTATTTAATTTTCTTAAACATAAAGAAAGATCTGATAAATATCTCTGATCACACAAGAATTTCTTTTTAAAATTAGACAAAAATCGTACCTCCTAAATCATTTGCTTGGAATTTATTTACCCTAATTCTTTATTGCAAGTTGTCCCTCTTAATTGCCTCATTTATCAAAACTTAAACAAACAACATAAATAAACCTTGCTATCGCTCACTATAAAATGCCAATTTTATCTTGTTAAAATATCCAAAATATTTATTGACATATCAGACATATGTAGATTGATAACTATGATTTTGATATTTATCTAAATGTAGTGCAATTTTTTATTGATGTCAGTTGATAAAAGTTTTCTGCTGTCACTTGATAAGTTCATAAATTGACAAACAATGTTCCATAAATTGCCACCATTGTTGTCCCATTTTTTAATATGAAAATCACATTGATATTTGCATATAGCTTGCAAATATTTGTATCGATAACGATAACAATACCGATTACCTAATAAAATTTGGCTGTTGCCTTACATCTCGAGGCACGTGTTCCTGCCGTAAGACGAGCCACCACTAGCGGATGACCCAATTTACCCTTTTTGAGTTACGCATACGCCATGTGCAACTGTCCCAACTGTCAGCACTAAAAAACCGAGTGTTTAATTAAAAAAAGAAACTATATAAAACAACGGAAAGCAAAAAAAAATTGGTATACTGTACACGACTAAAAGATACCCTGTTGTCTAATCACAAGACCATAGTTTCGTTGTTGATGAAAAAAAAGAATGAAATAGTTGGAGCTACAAATCTTTTCCTTTGACAATAACAATGACAATGTCAACTTGGGCTACCCAGTTTTATTGTTTATCCGAGTACAGGGTATCAATATAAGCCAACTGAACTGCAAGTAGAGATACGCTGTTTTGTGGGCGTCACAGGGCGTTTCTGCACTTGCTACCCTGACGTATACGTGCGGCTAATTATGTGCACAGAGTCAGAGATAGACATAAAGATAGAGAGACAGCAAGAGAAAGAGAGGATAAAAGCAATAAAAAGACAGGTAGTTGAATGCGAGCTTGCTGTGGTTGCTGGTAAATAATTACTATGCAAGCTGCATACGCATTCTTTGATGATCTATGGACATCAAGCGGAAAAGGTTGAAACTTAAATGGAAATAATATTAATAACAGGGAAGGAAGATTGGAGTCGTGTTCGAGTGGAAATTAAGTTTGCAAATAAATTTCAATTGGAATTCACATACCTTTTCGGTGCTGGACTGAAAGTAATAAACCATTACAAACATCCAAATGATGCTGACGAAGACGATTAATTTGATATTGCGACGCATATTGAGTTTGAGTTTCTCTCTCTTTAATTATTATTTTATTCCTACGGACGTTACTTCGATGTTGCAGTTGTTATTGTTGTTATTATTGAATTTGTGGTTGGTATTTGTTGTTTTGGATTTGGCAATAATTTCACGTTGTATTTCACTAAATAAAGCAGAAAGATTATGCGTTTAAATCATTAATTACACACAACAAACACATACTATAAATTGCAGTACATAATTATTTAATGGAAATCGCTTTTACAAGTTTCATTTTTCATTTACGCTCTTCACATTTATTATTGTATTTTATTTGTTTTTCATTTCATTGTTTTGATTTAATTTTAATCAATTAATTAGTCTCTTGCAGACAGGCGTTTGTGGTTTCCGCTTAATTGTCAGGAAAATGTTAATCAAAGTTCGTGTTGAAAAAGTTTCTTATGAATATACAGTCAATGTTTATGCAGTTTTTATTGCCGAAAGTTGAAAGTTCAAAAACCTTTCAAGCACTCCATAGAATTTATTGATATGGGGAAATTTCAAAATAGGTTGTGTGTAAAGTAGAAGACCACCTAGTATTTATTTTATAAAATATGTGATATTTCCTTGCCATGGAACTAATGAAGCTGTCATTATATCTTTCTATATATTGAGTTTCCACAGGTTCAACCGGTTCGACAGTGTTGTCAATTAGGTTTCAAAGTAGTTCAATGTCAAGCTCCAGCAATTCGAAGCAGGAAATGAAACAAAAATGATAATGATAGGATAAAATTCCAAGTAAAGACAACTAGTATACTTTGATTATTAAGTACCGAGGCGACTGAGCTTTGGCGAGTTATTTTTCTAGATTATACTTATAGTATAAATGATATCTTTTTTTGATAACAAAATTAAAACAAAATGTATAGAAGTTAAAACCATTTGTCTTATTGAATTTGAACAAAGTGCATACCAAAAAATCTAGCTTTTATTGTTGAATTAAATGCAATTTAAGTAAAAATGAACTAAATTGTTGCCAAAATATTTGATCCGCACTGTTAATCAAAATTAAGTTTAAGATTAGCAATATTAACTAATCGCTCTAGAGAAATTGCCTTCACTTTTACAAAATCCCTAGAAAATATAGTTATTTACAATACATTTATCTTATCTGTTTGATAACAAGTTTAAAAAAACCGAATCCAAAAATATATTTGATGAGTTGATTTAAAGTAAATTAAATAAAAGAAACTAACAAAACAAACTTTGATTGTTAAACTACGACACCTGAATAACTTACTGAAAATGCACTAAACTTTTTTCAACATACTATATATGATTTGCACTTTTATCAAAACTTAAATTACGATTAGCACAATTGTCTGAAACTGATAAGAGGTGCTTCAGCTGAAAGAATATTCAAGGTATATTAAAGTTGAAGACGTTTTTTATCACAAGTACAAAGCACATAATTGGATCATTGACAAATGCTGAAAATAATTTCACTGTATTACATAATTTTTAATAGACACAGTTGTTAATAGACTCTAAACTTGCTTTCAATGTTATATTTATAGTTTGTCAATATAAATTGGTTTGTTTTGAAGCTTGGGAATAGTGAAAGTATTTCACAGCTGACTAACTATTGTCGTTTCTTATTGTTGTTGAATTTTTTGGGGCTCGATTGAAGACCATTTTTTAGGCAAGGGCATATCGCGTGTTACGCATACGCAACGTGGTCTGATAAGATAAGCAAAACTTGATCGTGTCCCGACTTTAATTTTTTGTTTCTAATTATTTCCCCTGCTTTTCTTTTATTTCCCGCACTGCTGGCATTTTACAAGTACGTGTTAACTTTTATCATAACACTTTTATAATCAAAAAACGCCGAGAATTAGCACAAAACATGCACGGCGAATAGAGAGGGGAGAAATCATTTATAACTTTATTGTTTGATGTTTATTGCATTTTGTGTTTTGACGTATTTATTTCAATTGCATTTACCGTTCCACCGTTTGTTGTTATTATGATAATTATTGGAAATCGAATTGTTGTTGCTGATGTTAGTGTTGTTGCTGTTGTTGTTGTCACTGCCACAAGAAGACGAGACGAAACACGCGAGTCGCGAGTCGCAAGCCGCGAACAAGCAACAACACAACCAACCAACGGACTGAGTCAAAATACTTAGAGAATGTGAGACAAGCGAGAGAGGCGAACGTCAGCGTCGGCGTCGCACACACAAATGGCCAATAAGCGCAACCGTCGCGTATATTTTATGCTGCTAGCAACGAAGCCGCAACGGTATTTTTCAGTTGTGCTTTGAGTTTTGTTCGAATCAAACTGTTCGAGTGTATAAGAGTTCGATTGGTTCGCTGCGAACATGTTGCGTTGCATTTGGTTCGAAATGTGTTGTTTATCTTTTAGAATCTAGAAACTTTGCGTTGGCGCCAAAATTTAAGTTTGAGCAGAGGCCTAAGTCAACGTTGCGTATGCGTAATATTGCATTGAGGTAACTTAGATGCATGTTTGCCTCTGTTGATTGATTTGATCAACACGAGTGTTCCAAGTTATAATTAATCCTTGCATAATAAGTTGCTCCTTGGAGGAAGCAAACGTTTACATTTAATTATAGTTAATTTTATGTACCTTGTTTCATACAAATATTTTTAATTCTAAACTATGACTTATTGTTAGCTTTACTATTCTATTCTATATATTTATTTTAATTGTTTCACTTTTATTCATATTACTTTCAGTTTTTCTCAATTACCTGTCCAGAAAGTTTTTGCAATAATTTTGTTTTTGACCCTTCAATTTGAGTTTTCATCTTCTATTTATGTTCGGATTTAAATGAGCTTTTTCTAACTAATATAATTTCAGTTTTAATGAGCTTTTAGTTTTGCTCATGAGTGTAGCAAAAGGCAGACGTATTCAATTAAAACTAGTTAAATATTCATTCAATTTGTTAGAATAATTTTCAATTATGCAAATTATGTGCAACTTGCAAAAGAACAACAACAGCAAAAACAAAGTTAACAACAACAATAACAATGGGGAGTACAAATATTGCATTTAAATTTGGCTAGTGCCACTCTCCCTCTGTCAATTCTCCCATTTGGGAGTTGGTCAATTTGAGTTTTATGTTTCTGCATGCAGTTCAGATAAATGTCTGCATTATTTATAAACTTGCTCTCTCTGAGGGGGTGTAAGTGTAAGTGTGTATGTGTCAGTGCGTGAGTTTATAAAAGTATGTGTGTGTGCGTATGTGTGTATGTTTGTGTTGTTCACAAGAGTCATAACTTTTTAAGAGCAACTGAAGCTGAAATGCAAAACAAAAAGAGCAAGAGTAAAAGTAAAAGAAGCTAAGCGCAAGTACAAATAGAATACTATATATGCAAAAATTCAATAGCTGAATAGAAAGGAATGACTAGCAGATACCCTGGTATGAAAAATTTGTTTAAGAACAGAAGTAACGAGCGAACAAAATTATTTGTAAGAAGATAAATTATTCATTTAATATTATTTAACTATTTACTATAACGTGTTCGTTGAATAATTCAGTTTAAGTAAAATAAATACAAAAGTGCAATAATTTAAAAATGCAAATGGAAGGGTATGACTATCAGATACTCTGGAATGAAGAACCCGTTTCAGATAATTGCAGAAAAGTCAAGAGTCAAATTAATGTTGCAATTTCGATCAATTTAAAATGCATTTTGTATAATTAAATTATTTTTACGTATAGTAATTCACGTCAGTTAAAGTTGATAAACTATTGCAATTGTTTCTCTATTTGACATATTTTTTTTTATTTAGTTCAATTATCTACTAAATTCAGTTTTTTACTTTAGTTAAATTAAGTTTTTTTAAACAATTTAAAACGCATTCTGTGTAATTGAATTATTCAATCTAAAAATAGCATATTGTTATTTTGTTTTGTGTACCTCACTTAAATTATAATTGATCAAATTAAATAGTAATTTTCATGGTAAAATTATTTTCTACAACGAGTATATATTGAAATATAGTTTACTGCAGCTTTAATTTAACTTTAATATAATATCCTTTTCATAAAAATACAACTAATACACCCGCTTAACCTTTTTGATTGAATTGCTGCAATTGGATAAACACACAGCAGGATTGTTGGCCTTACTTGCTACTGTGTATCTTTGCCCCTTGACCTCCCCCTTACACCCTAACCTCTTCACTTATTTAAATTGGCTTAAAAAGTCAACGAACAACGAAACTGGGCAACAAAGTCATGAATATGTAGACTGACAAATGGTCGGACAGACAGACAGACAGAGAGTTGAACAATTATAAAAGTATACACATATGTCTGTAGTTAACTTTCATCCCCCTCCCCCACACTCTGCTTCATCCTCCCCCTCTTTTTGCAGTGCATTTAGAGTGGCATTCCATTAGGCGTAATTAGAGCATTTAGCAGAGAAAAAGTTAAGAAAACACAATAAAAACAACAGCAGAGAAGAGAGAGAGAAAGATACATAGTTGGACATGACAGACATATGTACTTATGTGTCATTGTATATACATATGCATGATATGCATTTGTATGTATGTGTGTGTTTGTGTTGAAAACAATTTAGCTGCAGTTGCAAGTCTCAACAGGCAGCCTCGAAGTGTAGAGACTTGGCTCAAGTACGATAATTAAAAGTTGGTTAAATGTTGCATGAGTTGCAGCATCCTCGAAGCTGCCACATGGCAGAGCACAGAGCACAGAGCGCAGCGTAGCGCACATTTGATTGCACACCATTTGCCACTTGTATCTGTGTGTGTTCCTCTTTGTATGTGTATGTGTATCTGTATGTGTATCTGCATCTGTATGTGTGTGTGCATTCACCTAGCGTATCTTTCAACTGCATACCACATTTGGCAGCACTGGCAACCCCCTAACATCCGCTCCCCTTCCTCATTTCCGCTCCATCTTCGCTTTCCCTACCCACAGTCTAATCCACGCTCCCCCCCCCCCCCAGTTCCACACCTCCTTATCCATTCTCACTCATTACTTGCTGGCTTTTCCTTGCAACATGTGCAGACCTCTGTTGCCCCTCTTACCACAGGCTGTGGCACTTGCCACGTCGGAAATCAAAGTGCAAATGTATTTTGTCAAATGCTGGCGCTAAAGTTGGCGCCCATTGCGGAAATGTTGAAAATATTTTAAGAACGTTTCCAAATTAATGCATAATTGCATTAGTCACTTCATTTAGGTTTCAGTCTTCAGTTGATTTTGATATATATATATATGTTGCAACTTGGGACAGATTGGTCAGTGTTGCCATTTTAGCTATTAAGTAGCTACATTAATCTATATTTTAATCACAAAAGCAGTTTAATTTGAAGACTACAACTTTTTCCAATTATAATAATTGAGTTTTTAATCATTTAAACTACCAGATTCAATAGTTTCTCTGAAAATGGTGTAGTTTTATTTTTAAGAAAAGAAAGTATGTATTTAATTTTAAATTAAGAATTAACCAATTTTTGGAAAATCAATATGTTCACTGCATATACTTAGAGCAGAAAAACAAAAATAGAATAAATAAATAAATAAAGAAATAATTATCAGTTAACATTGAGTCATGGGAAAGACCATTTGGTCAATTGAATAATTACTACTGAGAGAATTTTAAAAATAGGACGCCTGAAAATAAGTTAATTGTTTTTGTCTATAAATATTATAGTTTATAGTTGAAATTCGTATATTCGTATGTTTTTAAATTTTGTATTTTAATGTAATACAAAACTATTCGGAGTGGAGTGTGCTGTTTTATTTATACACTATCCGACAAATAAACAAAATATGTATTTTAATCTTATAATTTAATCTTTAATTTTAAGAAAGTGGTATTTTAAATAATAGTTTATAGCCCATTCTTTGAAAGTCTTTAATAGCTCTCCCGAAAATAATTTTACATCAAATATATAGAAACTGATTTCACATTCAAAGACAAATATTGACAACAAATTAAATAAATATTGACAAAATGGGCCTAAGACCAGCATTTTTTTATTGTATATTGAACCAGTTTAAAACTATTATTATACGCTTTAGCAGATATTGTTTGGCTAGCTTTTATGCAAATTAGCTATTATAGCCAAAGAAATTATTGCAACACTGGATTGAGGCTGCAGTTAAGGAACAGCAAAGTTGCAAGGAGAAGGCAGTCGCCAAATTTGTTGCAATTTATTAGCGTTGCGGCTCTGCAAAGTGGTTGCACAGGCACAACTCAATGCGGTTGCAAGTAGGGGAATACTGTGGCAGCAATCTAAATGTAGTGTGTGTGTGTGTGCGTATGTGTGTGTGTCTGCCAAATGTCGTGATGACAAGCGGTGGGTAAAGCTGATAAGTGGCGTTAAGTGTTATCGCCTTTGGCTGTCTTTGGATCCTGATCCTGGTACTATTTCTGGGTGTGTCTGTGTGGGTGGTAAATTTATTGCATTTGGAGAATGTATTTGAATTGCTGTGTGTTCTGCATTTGCTCACATAAATACTGTTAGATTCCAGTTGGAGTTGCCTAATATTCAAATGTTTTAGAAGAAATTCTTTAAAAGAAATTTTAGAAATATTTTTTAAATTGGCTCTCCATTTTTTTTTTAAATCTTTAAGCAAATAAACACAGCCAGAGTGAATTTACATACATTCATATTTACTTTTTAGTAAAGATTTTTCTAAGATACACAGATAATTTTTTTGATGAATTAAAAATGTTCTTGTGAATTTTATAAAATTATAAATTTAATTTTAGGGTCTTTAATGGCAACTTGATCAATTTTATTTTATATTAATTATATTTTAATGGTTCGCCAACAATTGTTTTTACACAATATTTTCTGTTTGAATTAATAAACTTGAAAGAAAGAATTTTTATTGTTTCTTTATCTATTATAAATATGTTTGTTTTTTAAACATACTAATTTAAATAACGAGCACATTTAAAATAAACCAACTTTATTTATTTAACTAGTAACTTTAACTTATAGTTGGCACATTTTTTTTTCTTAACATATATTTTTAATGTAACTTACAATTTCTATTACTTAATGTTTTTTTATTAAAAATATTATTTTAACTGTGGACTTTCTTTTGACTTTATTTAGGTTAAGCTGCAGAAACTCGATATTAACTTAGTTACGACAATTTTATTTCAGTGTATTTTTTATGCTTTCAAGTTAATTCTCTCTGATTTTCGAACTCTCTTTTGACTTGCATTTGCCGGCCTTGCTGTGCTCTCTCATACTCTTCGCTTGTGCTTGCATTTCCCTATCCTTCTCCCCTTATCCCTCTCCAATTCTCACGTTCTCTCTGCACGTCACTCTCAATTGGTGACTCGAGGGTAGCTTTTGGGGGAAGGAAACTAAGCAACTGTCATAAAGTGCGTGCGGTTACAGTTTTAGGCAGCTTTACTCTACACCCTTGAAACCTGTCTCCCCTCTATCTCAATCTCTCTCATTCTTATTTCCTCACCCCTCTCAGCGTCTCCCTGTGACCCCTGTGAGGTCTATCAAAACAAATGCTGTCAGCTGCTGCAGCAATTTTGTTACTTTTGGCACGCAAACTGCAAAAGTGCGATTTCCGATTGTTTGTCTGCCTTCGATTTTTACAATTTATCATACACACGTTCACACACTTACACACAAGGCACAATGAACATTGATTTTCATTGCTTACATGTGAAAACTAAGGGATAGAACACTTTTCATTGCAATTTTCCATCGCACGCTTTCCTTTTGCTGCCTTCTTTCTATTGCTTTCTTTTAGGCGCACTCGAAGAATTTTTCCCCGTTTATTATTTTTTGGTATTATTTAAATGCACTTTGGTGTTTATTTATTTGTTGTTTATAGCAAAAATATATTCAATTTGTTATTTAATTATTTATTAGCTAAGGTTAAACATATATTTTATTCTTTAATTAAGTAACGCGACGCGTTTCGTTTCGTTTGTTTCGTTTGACAGACACACACTGAAGAAAATTGCTCTTGTTGTTGTCGCTGTCTCTTCTTTCGACTCGTTTTCGTTGTCGTTGTCGATTTCGTTTTTAGTTTGTTGTTGTTTCTTTTTTCGTTTCCTTCTTTTGATGCATTCATTCTTGCTTTTATTAAGTAACTTTTCTGTTGTCGAGCATTTCCGTGTTTTGCTACCCTTTTGCTTCCTTGTCGCAATTTCGCTTCTCTCTTGACCTGGCTCTCTCTCCTCTCTCTCTCTCTCTCGTTCGCAACGGGGTAGCTAAAGAGAGGAAGCTTTGCGCACGCGTCAAACTCTTCTGTTTACTGTTTGAATATCAAAATACCGTTAGTTTAATTATGCCCTGCAGGACTTTAGCTGCTTTTTACTCAGATTTAACAGAATACCAGCTGAAGCTAAAAAAGAACTAATTTAATAGTATTTTTACATATATTTCATCTTTTTTTTCTTAGCTAAGATAAATATCTACTTTGTAGTAAACTATTTCAAAACATTGAAACACCCAATTATTTATTTCGATAAGAAATAATTGATGTTATCGATAGGTTGAAATAGAAAATTAAAATCATTAATTTCTATCAAAGTTAAAAAGTTCAGTTTTCCTCTGAATAATAATAAAATTGATTTCTCTTTTCCTTTATTTATTTTGTTGTTTTTCATTTATACAACTATTCATTTTTTCCAAGCAGTACAAAAATTATGAAACTTAAACCTTATAACACTTTTCATGAGAAGTATTAAATCGAAACAGAAATCGAAATAGAAAATATATGTATAATAATATATTTTCTATAATAAATAGTCTTAAAAAGTTACCAAGCTTTTATAAAATCATCAAAACTTTCCTAATAACACCAGATTTTTAGTTTTAAATTGAATTCTCTAGTAAATTTAATACACTGATGCAATGATACTTTTAAATAATATAATTTTGAACTCAATTATTCAAGCGTTAATTAGTTGATTAATTATTAAAACGAAAGGCCTGAAGTTGGCAGACTTTAACATATTTTTAGCACAACTTTTGTATATATACATATATTCATATTAAAACACCCGCACACACCAAACACTACTCATAAATATGTATGGCAAGTAAACTTTCACTTTGATAAGACGACAACTCACCACTTTCATTTCAATAGATAACATTAATATTTATTAGGTCAACATGCACATATGTATGTACTACTTATGTTAAAATTAATTATCCTCTCCTTTTCTCTATCTCTTTCTATACCCTATGCTATACCCTATGTCACTTTTTGTTGCTTCCGGTCCCAAAAAACCGCAAACAAAAGACAAAGACAGAAGAATTTGCTGTATGATTGCCGCAAAACCGGAGCTGACATTAAGCCCCAAATTCAAAAGAAAGCCAAAAAGCCGTATTTTCAGTCATATATATATATGTCCTATGTTACCCCTTTACATCCTTTTTCAAGGTACCCCTGCGTGTGAAAATTGTGAGAGCATTCTCCCAACTTGCATGTCATTTATATGGATTATACATGAGGAATCATTAATATTTGTTTTTTCTTTGCATTTAACTTTTTGACGCTATAGAAATTTGCATAAAATTGTTTTTATTTTGTTATTGGGGTTGCTTAGGCATCACCAACACCAACAGGACGGGAAGGGAGTGTGCAATGAAAATTAATAAGAAAAGACAACGCCTCGTATATTCAGCCTTGGAATATGTCTGTTTGTGCTTTGATAAGAAGTCTCCTTCTCCTTTTGCTGCGACTTCTTAAGATTACGATTATTATGATGCTCTTTGTTGATGAGTTCGTATATTTATTTTTAGTCAAGTCAAAGTCCTTGCCGTAGGCAAAACACTTGAGTGAGCAAAACCATGTAAGGAGCGTTAAGTCTGAGCCTGATTAGCAAGACTTGCAAAAATATCAAATTAAGTTGCTCAGCTCACATTAGTAAAGTTGTGAATGAGGTTTTGCGTTAATTAGTCATAGTCCTAGCTGTTCTATTAATATATTAAAGGATGCCAAATCTACAGACTGCATCAACATGGTTGACAACATGCAAAATTATTTTTTCTGTGATTCCAAATGTTGTTTTTGGGTTGAAACATTGTTTGGCATGAATTTTTGTTACTCCCTGTGAATTATAAATTTTATTAATTTTTGAAGCATATTTTTTAGATATTTAAAAAAAGGTTTAAGAAGAGTATAGAATGTTATTCCATTGTGTGTTATTTAAGTATATAAAAAGCCTACATTTATTTCGAATTATTTTACACATTTTCGAATGTTTCATTTAGTTTAGAATTAGTCAACGAGTTCTAAATATTATATTTCAATAATATTACATATTTGCTATTCTGATAAGTCTAAAACAGAAATTAAATTCTAATGATGCATCAATCCTCAAGTGTCTATACACTCTCCTTGAGATTTAATAGAATTGGATGCTTAATTACATATAATTAATATTTAAGGTGTCTCTAGACTAATTCCACCTACCCTTTTCTACAAAGTTAATTGACTTTGAATATGTATATTCAATACTAAATTCTTCACTTCTGGTATATGTAATTCTGTTGTTAAAGTGTGTTTACAAATCTATTATTACATGCCATAAATTATAATAAAGCAATATATAGGCCAAACACGCCTCATAATAAACAGCCTAAAGCTTAAGCCCTAAACTGTCCAGTCTTAAGTGTGTTTTAAAATTGACCTACTTGGGCCAAGTTTCCTAGGTCTATATGCATAAGGCCATAACGCCTCTGGGCAATATGACAATGGGACTACATATAAGAGAGCACTTCCTCATCTAGTAATTGCAATATTATGTTAGACTAGTTACATTTAGCCAAAAGGGAGCTGAGAAACTGAGACTAAACCGAGACTGAAACCGAAAGCTGAAAACTGCAGAAACTGAAAACGTAACTAAATAATTGAAAAACTAGGAAAACGGGTTAATAATGCCATAAAATAGTAAAGACGACACTTTCGTGACTGGCCTATGCCGGCGGCAAGTTTGTTTGCTCTTTACTGTTTGTTTGTTTGTTTGTTTTTTATTTTTTGCTGAAAGTGAAAGGCAGACAATGCACACACATACACACTCATACCACAAGTATACACTTGGGTGTGTGTATGTGCTCATAAAGACTAGTTACAGGTAGAGCTGATAGGAGGGGTCTTGGAAAACAAAGGCCAGAAGCATGTCGTGGCATTAATGTTATCACAAGTTAGGTTGTTGCAACTTGTAGCAACTACAATAGGTTCATTGACATACAACATGCTAATAAATTGTCATAAATATAATGTGAACCATATTTAAATGCATTTCATGTGCAATTGACCCACTGTGCAACCAGCCAACCATCATCCACATTGCATTATGTTGCCTCTTGTTGCCTGTGGCAATTGCCACTCGAATATTGATTGTGTTGGTGATGCATCCATTAAACTTTGGAATTGTAAAATGCATTGCATTTTCCGCTTCTGAAGATTTTCCATGTCATTCACTTGTCACTACTTGTCACTTGTCAGATTGTTATTTAATAAAGCGAAAAACACTCGAACCTTCCGCTGATTTTACCTCTCAGTGTCATTGACGCTGAACGTGAAAAAATAATTGCATTGTAATAGCTTAATTGGTATTTATGGCCTGGACATAATATCCGATATAATTATGCGTACGTGAGCCAACATCCAAAAGGGGCAATAATCGTATTTGCACAAAAACTTACTTAACCAACGAGCGGCATTAATGTGTATACCCTGTATCTAAAAAGAGGCATTTAAAATGAAAGTACATCCTTTCCTGATCGTTTTTAATAATAAGATTGTCTAAATGGAGCGATAGTACCTAAGATATTATCATAAGAACAACTCAATTGTTTACTCCTTAAATATTTAATTTTGATGTCATGAAAAACTGAATATGATATAAATTTATTTATAATAATTAAAAAAAATAATAATTATAACAAGCAGATTCACAATTAATCGTTTATTCTTCAATGACTATACAAATACTTTGATTATAAAAAGTTTTTAAATTTTTGTATACGATAGTTTCATTATAGTTTTTCTTTTTATCATCCGACAAAATCCAACTCTGAAAACATTTATTATCTGTCAGAAATAATACGTCTAAGATTGATCATCACATTGATCACATTCCTACTCAATTCCCTGTCAAGTTTATGGTACTGCGATAGTATCGCGATAGTTTGCAAGGACTAATCGATCCTTCAAATTTTACAAAACTATCAATCTCTTTATATGACAGCTATTTCAATTGGTACATTTTTACAGAGTATATCAGAAGCGAACATTTATGTTTATCATCATAAACAATTCGTAGTGGCATTCGATTTTCATTTTTAAAGTGAATTGACAATGTTGTGAAATTGATTGAATGAAAAATAAAAATGTATTTATGCCATCAACCGGAAAATGAGCGTTAAAATTCCAGCCGAAGACCGACAAGGTACAAAAAGTAGAATTAAAGGATTGCATCTTAAGCTTACAGCATACAAAAGAAAAAGTGATTGAGTTTTTCGAATGTAATATTAAAATTGTGTTTATACTCTCCGTAGAGCATTTTTTTGGATAATTATACTGTGAGTTTCCATGTTATTCTGTTCCATGTAATTTTCTTGCTAAATTGCCTATCAAAATTTCGAACTTAAATATCATTCCAATTTACACAATTTTACACATCAATTGTAAGTTAAGCTTGCCCAATAATTCTTGTAAATATTTTCTAATAAATATTTTGATGAGATATTTCTTGTTCAAATTGCAATTTGTCGTCATTAAAATAAGTTGGCAAGCACTTAGTAAACTTTGGTGTGATCTATTGTTGGCTTATACTACTTAGACGCGAGTGTTGGCTGGGGAGGAGGAGGAGAAAGGGAGACTTGGTTCATTGTTAGCCTTGGCTCGTTAGCGTGACTAACGGTCACCGTCGCATCGCATCGACCGTCGATGGCGTATTATAAATATGTTCATGCATAATGGCAAAGTGCAGAATATTGCACATAATAATTTACAGGCAGACGCGAATTGATTTATGACAAGTCACGTAGTTGTTGAGGCGTTACACAGAGATCCCTGTAACGAGAGTTCCCTGTACCCTTTGTAACCCAGGGAACAGTCCAGGAATTGCACTATCCCTCTGTGTGGCAGCCATTAAAACATTTTGTGCCCCTTAATTTGTGTCGCAGAGTCAAAGTTTCAGTTAAGGATGATGAGGGGAACAGAGGGGATAACTGAAAGTAATCAGTGGCAGCCTTTGACTAGATGACTGTAGCCTGTAGATTGTAGACTGGATGCGATACTGGAGGTCCATCCATTAGCATAATCGATGGCACTTTGTTTGCTTCGGCTGCACTTTACCAACAACAACAACAACAACAAGAATAACGAGGCGAAGAACAACAACGTTAACCAGTTTGGCATTCTATATTTGTCTCTCTCCTTTGTTATCCTGGTTCCATCATCATTTCCATTGTTGGTCCTGCCATACAAAAGCATATTGCCAGCAACTTCCTCCAGTAGTAAACGAATTAATTAAGCATGTCACGAGCGTGAAATTTAAACAAAAGATTGTTTGTTCGCATAAGGAAAGAGGGAGAAAATATAGAGAAAAACCGAGAGAAAGAGAGAGATAGATAGAGAGTGAGAGAGAGAGGGAGAGAGAAGGACCGCTGAGCTTAACAAATGCAAGCTGCAAATTTAATTAAATTGCATTTCCACCCACACTCATCCAACATGTTTCTTTTAACAGTCGTTTAATATATAGAGTAATGCTCCCAGGTAAACGAGTCGAGTTAATATAACAATTAAGTTCCACTAAAGTTTAGTTTTAATTGTTACTTTTGTAACAACATAACAAGTACAACTTGTTAATTAACTGTGCCGCAAATTTTCAATTTTTCTAGTTGCTTTTTTTTGCTGACGACGAAAATACGCAGAAAGAGACGAAAATTAGTAGAGCTAACTGAAGATAGTTAAGTACCGTTTATGTTAGTAAATGTAATTTTTAAAGATCAGAATAGTTTTGGAGCTATTGGTATTTTGGATAATTGCTAAGTTATTTTTCAACAGAATTAATCTATCTTTGGTATCTGTTTTTGTATGAGTTGGGAAACATCTCAAATTTTTAGGATATTTTTTTACTAAACGCAGTATTCTTTGAAGTATCTTTCTGTATCTTTTATTTATTAAAATTATTTGTAAATCTTACGATACTTTGTATTTGATATCTGCAAAGTTTTAGTATAGTAAGTGATATTTGAAATTTAAAGCTAAAACAATTCAACTTGAGCTAGGTCCCGAATTCTTTATCTCTTATTCAAACCCCTAGAAACATCAGAGATCAGAAACTGTAAGTTTTATTAATTTAAGTTAAATTTTATTTGACACATTATTTTAAACTGTAAGTTGTACGTTCGACCTGTCTACATAACCTGTCAATAAATAATATGAATGAAATTTTGACATAAAATACATGTCAGAAAAAAGAAGTTTGCTCATTCCTTAAAATATGTTATCAATATATTTCCCAACAGAGAGTAACTAAGTAGTTAAAATTCTCAATTTTTATGCCTTCATATAAATTAAATCAAATTATGCTTAATTAAAATTTTTGATCATTGCTTTGATGTAAATTAATAAATAGTGACGAAAGCTATTATGTAATTTAATTTAAAATATTTATATTTAAAACACTATTTACGGTAGAATAAACTTTAAAATCATACTTTAAAATATGCTATCAACTCATTTTTCAGCCGAGAGAACTTGTAAAGTTCTTTTCTTTTTATGGCTGTGTTTCAATTTTAGCAAGTTGCGCATAATTAACATAACTGATGCACGAAATGCATAATCATGACCATTATCTCGGTGCATCACTCAACTTGGCCAACTTTGGTTAACTTGGTCAGTCTGGTCAGCAGTTCTACTGATGATGATGATGACCCTGCTCTGCTGTCATGTCTCTGGTCTCTGGTCTGATGCCTGCTTCAGTTGCCAGTTACAATGCAAATTTCATTTGGTTTTCTGCATTAAATCGCGTCGCCTGGCAACAACCCACTTTCATACCCCACTAATCCTCCACGAATCCTTCATAATGACAACCTCCCTCGTGTGGGGGCTGTCACATCGGGCTTACATGAAAATGACACAATTTTAACTAAATTAATAAAGCATAATTTAAATATTTTTGGCCAACAGAAACTAGACAACTTCTGTCTGCAGTGTCAGCTGCATTAACACGCATCTCATCTCAGGTCATAATATGTGAGCTAAACTACAACCAGATGTGATTTTGACATGCAAATTTGTTATTTAAGCATATAACATTTTCACACCATATTCACCAGTTCAACGTCAATGGAAAACTTAACATCTACGTCGAACACATATTTGTAAACCTCTTTAAAGCAATTCAAAGGCTGAGAGAAAAACAGTAGTCGATGATGGGTTAATTTTCCAAATATTATATCCTACGTAAAGTTTCTAGTTTGATATTAAAAACTTTTGTATTAAATTTCATGAAAAAAGACTTCACATATTGTGAAATAGACTATGAGTTATCCTACTTCCAATTGCACATTTCTAAATAAATTTTGAAGCAATAGACTACACTTGATATATTTTGTTTGTGCAGGGTATATTAATATGAATTATAAATAAACTTCCTGTTAAAGAAATTTACATTTTATTGCTGCGAAACTCGCAACAATTTTCATATCTCAATTTCCTGTGCAATTTTCAAGGCTTTTTACAGCTTTAGCATAAAATTTATGAAAATAATTTTCATATGTAAAATAATCTTTAAGGTAAAAAGTCAGAGTGGACACACACAATCATGTTTTCTTTCAAACCACACACCTACAAGTACTATATGTGGACGGCTTTTGTTACATAAATTGTGGTCACTTGTGCCTCTTGTTGAGGCAACAAACGTGCAACAAACACGTGACCAGCCGTCGCTCTAATAATAAACGACAAAACATTGCAAGGATAATGGCAATGAGTACCGTTGAGTTCAACCCCAAAGACTATTTAGTTGAATAGATTGGAATGTTGCTCTCATATCGTGGGAGTTGCTCCCAGCTGACCACTTCCATTTCCCCTTACTGTAATTTATTTGTTGTCCACGCTGAATTCATTTTAAGGCTTCAGTTTTCTCATTATGCTAGGAAAGATTCCATTTTAATCTTCTAGTTAATGGTATGTAAAAGTGTATGAAAATCACAAATATTTACCAAGAAGATGACAAAAGACTCATGTTGTTAAATTTAACTTGATCTTGAGAAATTCGGATTAAATTTGAGTCATAAGTTTTACTCGAAGCGAATTCTAAAGTTAAACTGAAGTTATCGTGTCGTCCTCTCACAGTTAATAGCATTACTATAATTAAAACTGACCTCTGACCTGCACTAGTTGCCATCAATGAGGAAACCATTTAAGTTAGATAATCAAATTTGCTGTGCAAATGTGGAAATTGGAAGTGAAATGTGATTTAAATAACTCGAGTTCTTGGTTGACTTTAATTAATTCGATGAGGACCAATGGCTTGTTTAAGCTGACAATTTAAGGACTCTTGATATGATAAAAGGTTTGAATTATTTAAACCGCAAATAAAGATATGTAGCTAGAGCTGGCCTTTGGCCAGGACCAAGATTAAACACATGGCTTGCTCGATGCACACGTTGATTTCGCACACGGATTGACAATTGAAAGACGAGCCAAGTCAAATAAGCAGGCAGACAGTGAGTGTTTGTGGCATGGTGGCATGATGGCATGGTATATGTTTCAGCCACAAAGAGACAGACAAGGACATCATCGCATATATTTCATGTGCTTTTCACTGTGTGTGGCAAGCAGACAGCGAAAACAAACAAACGGGGCAAACAAATAAAATGCCAGCACTAAGCGATGCCACAAATAAGGTTCAAGGACAGCAGAGGCTCCCTTAACATCTTCCACTGCCTCAGTCTCTGCCCCTGCCACAAACTCTCCTCCATCTTCTTTTCCATCTACAGTTTCAGTTTTAGCTCTGCATTTGCCACATGCACAAATTGTGGTCAACACTTGCCAAGAAATTCTGTGTGGGTGTGTGCGGGTGTGCGGGTATACTTGTGTGTGGTTGTGTGTGCATGTGTAAGTGTGGTGTGTGCGTTCTCATGTTACAAAATTCATTTAAATGAAGTGATGCCTCAGACGCTGGTCAGTGTAAGGACATCACTCAAGTCTGCTTCGTAGCTGTTAAAGTCACGTATACGCCACGCTTAACATGTCCTCCATGTGGCACAGCTGTTTTACCAAACAATTTCGGCACAATTTATGGCAACCAATTGACATAACTAACAAAAACTGGAATTTTCTGCAGTAGTTTTGGCTCCAAAACCCTTTCGCCGCAATTTCGCTAACTTTTATGTAGCTTACTTTTGGAGCGTAGCAGAAAAAACACAAAATGAATCAAATTTAAGAATATAAAGGGAATTTAAGTGAAAGTGTTAATATACTGAAAATTACCTGAAGAATTCGGAAATATATTGTAATGGACAAATCAACAAACAAATTACAGAATAATAATAAAAAAAGGCTCTAAGCTTTATACGTTTTTACTCGAGGTGAAAATAAATATATTTATAAATATGACTTTTTAGTTGTAAGTTTAAAAATTTCCAATTTTTAAATTAATATTTTATAAAAGAGACATTTAATTTTAAGTTTTTGTTAATGTCGAATTTTGTCTTTAATTTTGTTTAAATGTATTATTTTTTCAGCAAAGGCTTTCCATGTCAATTGCCTTTAGTTAATAAATATAGTGAATAGTTAAGTGAATAACAAAAATTGCAATTTGTAAACAAATATTCAACTGAAAAATGCGCTGTTAAAAAGCTTAACGAATTGACAACAGTGATGTTCAGAACAACCCCTTCAAAGTGAATGACTAGAAATTTTTCATTTTAAATATGCAGATAGTTTGAAACTAACTAATTAACAATGTTTTAATCTAAATTCAAAAGTAGAGTATTTCACTCTCTCAACATAAGTAAGACGAATTCAATGTCGAGAACAACACGTTTGAAAAATAAGCTTATTTGCCTTGCGCTTAATGTGTAATCAAACGTTGAATATTTCGGGGCTGTCACAGAGTTTAGCTTTCAAATGCTACGCATAAATAAGGCAATAAATCAGGGAAATATAATACATCACCTGGCAGAGGTCTAGGACCACCTGGCAGAGACCTCTAGACCGTTGGTTGTCTTGATCCCCAAGAAATTCCATGCCAGGATAAAAAGAAGGTCCTTAGATTTCATGCTGGATGGCGTTCAATGCACAACATTTACCGTTCAACATTTCCATGGAGCCCCATAAATTATGCGTGTTTTTTCGGTTGTAAGTCATAAGAAAAATGACATATTTTCTCCTTCTGGGCGACATGCCAGGCCAGAGTTTTAGCTTAGGCCAAAGGCCAGCCATTTTTGCCATGTGGGTTGCCCTTTTTCCTAGATTGACACACATATTTCATATTTCATTTGGCCATTCCATAAGCGTATTTATGAAATGCGTATTTGCCTTTTTGTCTGGGCAACGACAAAATTAATTAAACTTCAATTTGGCTTGTCAAAGCTGATTAAATACAATTTGCTTTATTTGCCCTATTAAGTAAAAGCACAAAGAAATGTAAATAATAATATAAATTGTTGTCTAACAACAATTGTTTATAAAGTTGAAGTGTAATTGAAATGAATTTGTCTTGTAATTAAAGATAAAGATAGATATTTTTATTAAGCTAGTTGATTTATGTTCTCGGAAATGACAGATGCTTTTAATGCTAATAATAATAAGTAACTAAAATTGTGAACTATTTTGTTTAACGTCCCTTGGCATTAAAAACTTGTGCTTGTTGTTATATCTTTACCTCCTGTACCTATTAAGGAAACAATAAACGGACAATATATTTCCATTGACTTCCTTTCAGTTGTTTCTCTATTTTTTGGTATAATATAAATTCGCTCTCTTGCAATTCCTTAAAATATTATTACAATGATTTGTGGGCAATGATTTTGTTGTTCTAAAAATATTCCAAGCAGAACTGTCTTATCACTTGAAATATTTCAGCTTTTATCCAATTTCTCTCTGCTTCCGCTCGGATGCGCTGCATATATTTATTGCCACTTATTTGTAGCTGAAAAATGCAACAGTTTTAATGCAAAAACAAAAGCACACCTTAAAATAGCAAAAACGCTAACGGCCATCCATACTCTGATCCACTCAAAGACAAACACACTCACAATACACACCCACACACAGACACAGACACTCACAGGACTTACATACCCATACTATTTACAGAATATTTTCTTTTTTAACGTTTTAAAAAAAAGAAGCTAAAAATGTTTGCATTCCGTTTTACCAAAGTTTGTTTGCGCTTGAGATAACAGTTTTGTTTACTTTTCTATATCCTGTAATATTAATAAAAGTGGGGAGTATTGTTGCTCTATAAGCAAATTGAAATTAATATTTTTTCTTTGCTATATACATATTTTTGTTTACTTCTCTATCTTGCATTGACTCTCAGGAACATATTAATGGTATAGTTTCTCTATAATTTTAGAGAAGTTAATTAGCGTTCTTATAAACTTTAATAAGGAACCCCTTTTAAATCATAATAAAAACATCTACAGGGTATTTTTGTTTCAATTATCTTGCATATCAAATCATTCTCTTTATTTTCTCAGTTGCTGTTTAGTTTCACTATTTTTTTATCACATGATTTTTTAGTTAACATATGTATGTGTGTGTTTGTCATACGTTTATTTTTGTAGACAGGGAGTAAATCAGCCCCATTTACCTCAATTGGGACTGTAAAGGAACTTTACCGGGATTTATTGTTTTTTATGTTCATTTTAAGCAGAGTAAAATCATTTTGAAGGCTTGCAAGTGGAACAAAAGAAACTGTAAATCGGATACTTGAATACACCCACAAACACACACACACACACACTCACATATATACAGACAAGAATAGACATATATCAGGAATAGACACACACACACGTACATCATCAGTCCTTTTCACTTCACCTCACTTCACGGCATCCTTGTTAGCCTGTGGCCATTTATTCTTATTTCGGTCGAAAAGCACTTGAATATGAACACAAAAAAAGACACAAGAAGTTCTTTGTTAGACAAGAGTGATGGATTGGGAGATATCCTGTAGCACTTTAGCAAATAAATTAGTTCTTTTCTAGTCTCTTATATCTAGTATTTATTTTGTACTATATTTAAAAACATAAAACTTATTAAGCTAATTAATTATATAAGTAATTATAGATATTAATATACTAATATATGTATTTATTTACATTAAATCTTTTCATATAGTTACTTTATTTTTAAAAGGAATCTTCTGAATAAAAATCAACCCTACATTAGATTAAATGTATTTAATTATATAAATTATTCGGAATAGCCGAATTCAGATTGATTTTTCTTTTAGCTTAACTGAATATTTTCTTCACTTTTCACCCTAATGATATGCTTTTAAATAATCTCAAGGAAACAGGGTATAAACAATGGTTTTTTTCTTAAGCACGTACCCTAAAATTTGGGCAGCTTTGGGGCTAGTTGAAGTGCATTGGGCCTCCCAAAAGAAGACTTACGTCTATGCGCATCATTTTTTAGTCTCCTCCAAGAGGCAAAAGAATATTAAAAATTTGTGAAACGTTGCCGAAAACTTTAAATTTGCTTATTAAGCTTAACTTGCTGTCTGCTGGATGCTTGGATGCTTGGCTGAAGCTGCATTCCCCCATAGAGAATACCTGTGCCGAATTTCCTCCCCAATTCAACCCTATCATCTACTTCCTTTCACCTCCTTCCCTCTCCCTGAGCCTCCTTCCTCTTGTGGCACTTGAACGCATTTGCTTACTTCCATGGCCACAGTATCCAATTGCAAGGAGGTATTTCTATGGGTCTGCCCAATTCCCTTCTTCTTTCCACCTTCAGTGACCCAATTTCCTGTTTGCATGTGTGTGCATGCATGTGCATGTGCATGTGCATGCGTGTGAGTGTGCGTGTCCTGTGTGTTACATTTAACGACTTTCGAGTTCAAATTGTACAAAATTTACGATGCCAAGCATTTTCACACTACTGAAAATTGAGGTTTCCCTCTATTTTTTGTTGTTCATGGTTTCTGTTGGTTTTGGGTTTCTCTGGGTGTCCGTTTGGAGTCCATCGACGATTCGGTTGCTGCAGCTGCCACAAAATGCCGTTAATTGAGGCGCAAAGCAACAAAACGAGCAACGCAAACATTGTGTGTGCAATTGTCTGGCATGCTTTTAATTCAATTGGTCAACAAAAACAGCAAACTGGGAG
The DNA here is from genome assembly GCA_037043535.1 of Drosophila putrida. NCBI lineage: Eukaryota > Metazoa > Arthropoda > Insecta > Diptera > Drosophilidae > Drosophila > Drosophila putrida. The sequence goes on from JBAMBI010001127.1 coordinate 244,505, forward strand.
CATAATTAATTTCCAAATATCGTGCAACAATAATTTTCATTAGCGAATTGCATTTGAAATGTTTTTCATGGATGCCACCAATTGGTTTAAGAGCACGATTATTATTCACGAATGATAGGCAATAATTATAAAGTTAAAGTTAGCTTGAAAACTAATGTAATTATAAATAAAGAGAATAATGTGTTAATGCTAATCACTATATAGTTATTGATAAGCGATTAAACAAGCGCAAGATAAACCCAACTGCTTGACAATCTATTTCTAAAAGGCTAGAATTAAAAAGTCATTTAATAATAATTAAACGCAACATGTGACTTGTAATATTTTTGATTAATATTATTAATAATTAACTATTAAGGCTCAGTACTTGTAGAATCAGGAAGATATAAAATAAATATTTAAGTAAATAAATAGATATAAATATATACATAAATAATAACTAAATTAATTCATAAATAAATTCAAATAATATAAATAAATAAATATTTAGATAAATAAATAAATTAACTAATAAATAAATTATAAACTTTTTCATAGGAAGTTAGGAAATTATAACTAAGCAATGCAGACCTTTAAGTATATTTTTAAACATCTTTAATAAACTGTTAAGTGTATTTTTAAGCATCTTCAATTAACTGTTTTTAAAAGGTCAAGGTAACCAATCAATGAGCTTAACAGATTTCTCATAATGAATATAACAATATTGTGGTATAGCAAACAAATAAACAGGTAAACAAGTAACTTGTGAATTCATTTACATTCACTATTCAGTAGCTTATTTTATAGCTAATATTTAGTAAGTAAATTTCGGATTACTAATGACATTTGTCGCTCATTTGCAATTGTATTTTAATTTACACATTCAAAAGCATTAAAAATGAATAATCGAAAAACAAATATTGGACTTTCAAGCGAAAAACTAAAAATGAATGCAATTGTTTTCTAACTTATTTCCACTATTCCCAAAATCTGGTCATAATACAAATTTATCGCTTTTTATTGGAAAAGCCGTTAACAAATAATTGATTGTGCCGTGATTTAAATTAAGATTTTAAACTACTTTAGTGTACTATAATGAAGACATATTAATGACTAATTATTTATCTATTTATAGCTTCCATAACTTCTAGTTTAGCTTGTTAGTCTAATTTTCTTTTAAGGTAATAATAATAGTTATATGTATGACAGATAGTGGGTAAAATCGAATGTCATTTGCTGTTTAGCTATTTAGCTCCCATGACTTATCATTTAGCCAATTAACTAAGATATTTGAGAGCAGTGGTAATAATTTTCTTATGCAACTTGCATGACTCTTCAAAATGCACAAATTTCAAGATCAACAACTTGTGAGGACCATCAATGTCATAAATACGTATACGTAATAATCGCATTGTTAACAACTTGCTTTGAGCCAACTGCTTATAATTATGAATAAGTTTTTCCTTTTTCTTTTTGGTACAGTGACTCTTTGAACTGTTGGTCAAATTGTTACCAAAGTAAAGTTTTGATAAGCAAACAAAGAAAAGTTGAAATCAGTTGAAAGAGATCATTCCAGAGTTTTGTTCCATAGTTAAAGTACTCTAAAGAGACCTCCTCAAGTTCATTGCGGCAATTTACGCAGAGTCCCCACAGTGACTTTGGGGTTCATCGTTAGTTTCGTCTTTTTATGTGTTTGTCTATCCGCAGAGTGTAATTTACTTAAGTTTTTTTTCTGATTTTTTCATTCCTTGGCACACTTTTGGTGGTGTTTTGCACAATCACAGCTCAAGGTCGCCCACAGATGCAGACACAGAGACAGAGACAGACATAGACACAGTCTGGAGAATCGTAAATGCCATTTTTCCGTAAATCAAACAAAAGTCAACAAACATTTAAAAAAAACTCAACTGAAGAAAAAAAAGACGGTCCATGTGAGGCGACTCTTGAAATGAATGCAACGAGTGGCAGTTGCATAATTCGCGCGTGCAAACACGATTTTTAGCTACCACACCACCCAAAAAGTATCATCACGAAGCTGACATCAGCTGTAGCCCCCTCGATCACCCCTCAAACGTGCTTACACTCTCCTCCCCCTGCAACTATACGTGCTAGTGTTGCATGTGCCACACGTCGTCAAATATTTGTGTGGCAAATAAATCTTTTCCTGTGTGGCAGAAAATAATTTAACTCTTGTCGGTTTGAGCTTAAATATTAAATGTAAAACGATGCCAACAGCAAGAGCAACAACAACTTTACCATCATCATCATCAGCAACAGCAGCAGCTACAAAAATCAACAAACACAACAACAACCGATGATGACAACAACAGCTGTTTTCATTCAATTGACACTGCGCTTCACTTAACAATGACAATGACAACAACAAAAATGTACTGAAAAGCTACAACAACTACTTTAAAAGTTTCCAATTTTTTTAAATCTTTTGTAATATATATACCATATAAAAACAAAAAAATTCTTAAGGTATCTTAAAACTACTTAATTTAAAATGTCACATTTAATTACTACAATCATTATCTTTTAATGTTGACATTTTCCAATAAATATGATTTACTTAAGCACACAATGGGTAACTTTAAGTCGTGCATTCTACTGCTTCTTCTTGCTTTTGTTTGGTTACTTCTGATTTAAGTTGACAATTAATTTGTCGTGTTTCTGAGGTGTTCATTAAACTTCCACAGCACAACAAAGAGAAAATGTCAAGGAATCAAATTTGCTTCCAGAATAAAAAGTTTTTTTCCCGTTTCTTTTCTTTTATCGATTGCTCTAAGTTTAGCAAACATTTTGTTGCTTAACTTTTAAATTTCTCAAATTGTTGGCAGTTTGTTTGTTTTACAGTTCTGCATGAATGCAAGAGCTTTAACGAAAATGTATTCTAAATGAAGATTCTTGAAAAATTGTATTGTATTGTATTGTGTTTTATTGAAGCAATTGAATTTAAATAGATATTCCTCATGAGATACAATTAATAACACTGCTATTAAATACACAGAAAAAAATTATGAAATTTCATCTGGAAGTGAATTCTTTAAAATCAAGAGTACAACTTAAAACTATCATTAAAAATGCATTAAGCTACGGTGGAGCAAGCTCGACAGTAGGAGACCCAGTACTTTTTGAGTGCAATGCGATTACTACAGATGGTTTCAGTTTCAAAAAATTTACATAGATGGCGCCACTTCAGAGATTGATTTTGCCCGTAACATTGTTAGTTGAATAACTTCCGCGTTTATCATCCGATTTAGACGAAATTTGCTGGATAGGTTGGAACTATAGTATGCATTATACGTACTTAAAATCAAGGTGCTAGCTTTAAAGGTGCTCTTGTAATTCGAGTTGGAAATTTTGTATTTTAATTTGCGGAGGCGGAGGGGGCGTGGCAAAAATCTAAAGCAAACTCGTTCAATGCAAGATATAGATGTACATACATGCCAAATTTGGTGTCTCTAGCTCTTATAGTCTCTGAGATCTAGGTGACACAAAAAGGGACAGACAGACGGACAGACAGACGGACAGACAGACAGACAGACAGACAGACAGTCGGACATGGCTATATCGACTCGGCTGTTGATGCTGATCAAGAATATATATACTTTATGGGGTCTGCCACGCCTCCTTCTGCCTGTTACGCACATTTTTTTTGCACAAACGTAATAGACCCATTTGTACTGGGTCTAAAAACGTTAAATTTAAGCTTTTATATATTTAGCTATGGGATGAGAATTTGAACCACTGAGCGTATGATGTATTTTCCCTTTGTAATTGGTAGATAATAGTAATAAATTAAAAGTATTAACTACTTAGCTAGAACATATTTAGTATAAGGAATATCTGCTAAGTATCACGAGTCTAAGCACTCGTCTTGGCCAAGGATTACCAGGTACAAAATAAGCTAAAATTATCTTATTTTAAAAATACCAGGCTTTACTCGTATTTTCCTCACAGAAGCGTCACTCATTTTTTATCCAATTGTTGATGTTTCCGGCTAAAAGGAGGAAGCTTTTCTTCCGTTTTATTCCTGTGGTCCTTACCCTGATAAACTTTGAACTTGGTCAAATCCAATAAGGACTCTGCAGCTAGAAATATATCATTCAGTCGAGAGATCCCGACAGTAGAATACCCTGAGGCAGTAGAGAACGCCACTCAAATTTTATATTAATTATATTTGTGTTTCGTATTTGTTTTAAATTTTTAAATGTATAACAAAAATTAAAAAAAAAATCTAAGAATTTAAGCATGTTTTTACTGGGACTCGAACCATGATGTTCCGTCTATCAAGGTGGCAGCTCTATCACTCTACTTGAAAGAGAGAGGAAGAGAGGACGAAAACTCACTCTAACACAGCGCGCGCTTTCATGCATATGTATATACATATGTATATGTAAATGCTTCAACGAATGAGGACATAAGAGAGAGCGTAAATTCACAGCAACAACAACACATTAAATTAAAGAATTAAATAATTGCGGATATCTTCCGTGTTTATTATCCGATCTTGGTCAAATTTTCACAATGCATCCTTTCTCTATCAAGTATTGTTCGTGCCAAAGCTCAAGTCTCTAGCTTGATAATTACCAGAGTTAGGTTTTGTGGGCGAAGGGGGCGTGGCATCCAAAATTTGAAATAAACTTGATCTGCGTGCAAATGTAAGAAGTCTTCACACCAAATTTGGTGCTTCTAGGTCTTACCATCTCTGAGATCCTTTCGTTCATACGGACGGACAGACAGACAGACGGACACGCGGACATGGCTATATCGACTCAGCTTGTCGCCCTGATCAAGAATATATATACTTTATGGGGTCTGCCACGCCTCCTTCTGCCTGTTACATACTTTTTTTTTTAACAAACTTAATATACCCCCTCAGGGTATAAAAATAATAAACAATGTATGAACAACTGGCTTTATTTTACCTTTGCGGGGGATTTATAGACAAGTAAATTATGCCGGGTCCCGGAACAAAACAAATATATATTAAGAAAAGTCAATTTCAGCCCACGGCTCATCGGGGAGCCACAGGAAAGTAGAAGTTTAAGAGGTTTAATTTAAATGAAGTAAATTTCAATGAATTTAAGATGATTTACAAATCGCACACAGATTCGTGTTCGATTCGTGATAATTGAATGCAATTCAATTACTGTTTTTGACCTGAAGCATTTGTCAAACAATTAAATACCCATTTTCGCAATCGCCATTAAACCATTAAAATGCATTCAGGCCATTGTAATGAGAGGAGGGATGACTTTCAAGTTGTTGCTCACTCCTCACTTCTCACTTCTGCTGCTTCTCTGTTTTCATCTGGTCTCTTCCCTTCCTTAACTAAATATGATATGATTGATGACCAAGTCAGAGTCTTGCAAAGATGTTTATGCTGTCATTATGATTTTAATGAGTTACAAATGAAAGCGAATGCGAATGTGAGTATATTCACTCATTCCATTTGCTATTTGCCAATTGTTAAATATCGTTTTGTCTTTTATTTTGACAACTATTTTGGCAATTTCCTTACTCACTACCAGTTGTGAATGGAGCTCGCATAACTTTTGGTTTTACGATTGTGGAAAGTCTACAAAAAACGACTAGCTTGTGAAAGATTCATAATAATAGAGTTATAGTCACTGAATGGAAGTGAATGAGTGTGAGTCTATTAATAATTTGTTGTTTATTTGTTTGTTTTTTTTTCTTTTTTGCATGAAATATTACAGACAACTAGACGAACATGTGGAGTTCGCCAACCAATTTCATAATTTGCATATTCATTTAGGTATGAATTTATGAATGCAAATTTATGAGTATTTATTCACATTGCTAAATGTGCTAAATATTAGTTATTTATGTAATCTCTTTATAACCGCAAAATTCATTGGTTTGACAATTAAAATTCATTTTTAAAATATTTATTCAAATATTAAAGGAATTTCTTTCTTTGATACTCTAATGCTTTATATATTGAAATACATTAAATTCCAGTTGTTTCACAATTTCGTAAGTAATTGTGGGAGGCAAAGAAAATGCAAATAAGGGGTTAAAAAATGCAATCATTAGATTTCTTATTTCACCCATCTTTACCTTAATAAAATTGGAAATTAAATTAATGAATAGCTTACAAGTTACAGGATTTACTGAGTATCTCCTAGTTTTCCCTTTTCACACATTTCATTGAACTTAAATTCCCGGAGATCAATGACTTTCCAACCTATCGGAGTTCATTTACCTGCATAACATTGGACTGGAGACTGTGGAAATCATCAAAACTGAAGTTCAATATAAATCGATCAATAAATCAGTAGATTTAAATAAAATACTCATGAAAATACCCACATATTATACAAGAGCTCATGTTTCCTTAACTTAAATGTTGTATCTTAAATGATATCAAAAATCATTTGCGAGCACTTTTATTGTCTTTCTTTAGAGCTTTAAATTGGTCTGTAGTTAAAAAGATTTCCTCATTTTCGGTACACTTTTCTTCTCCACACTGACTTCTCTTGGCCTTTTCAAGTTGCTGTCTTGGCCCTCTTAAACTACCTAATTTGCTAGTAAAATCAATAAAAATCTTTTTGAAATTCGTTAACAGAAAGGCAAAGTCAGAGTCGGAAAACAGGTCTGGTTTGGCCTGAGGACAGAACACTCTTTAGAACACTCTCATTCTCATTCGAATTCACATTCCGATTCTCATTCTAATTCTCATTCCTGTTCTCATTCCTATTCTCATTCTGGTTTGGTAAATTCATTAAATATTCTACTGACTGCATACAAATTGTGCTCGAATGACTTTTTCTGTGCTTTGGTCATTTAGTTGCCAGTTTTATTGTATTTTCCGAGTCGATGAGCCACAGACAGGCAAAGAGGGAGACAGAGAGATGGCGAGGAAAATAGAGAGAAAGAGAGAGAGAGTGATAGAGAAATATAGTCTCTTCTGTCGCACATTTTGATAGTCACCAAAAAGTAGAGTTCAGTTTGGTCGTGTTCTGCCTGCATATTGAATTTGATATGCTTTTTTTTGTGTCTGGACACGCATTCGGTTGTTGCTGCTAATTGATGCATGCAACACTCTATGTTGCAGTTGGCTTTACCTGCCACTCCTAGCACCAACTCCGCGGTAACAAGAGCTCCACTCGGCACCAGAGCTAATGGAGTAATTACCAGCACATTGAAATTGCGGTTGAGTTTCACGTGAAATGGGTGAATGGGTGAATGGCACATCGGTTGGGCTAACCTATCTTTCTCCCTCTCTCTCTCTCTCTCTTTCACATTACTCCCTATCTCTCTTTGCCTTGTTGCTCATCTCATTGCTGGTAAAGTGAGTGGGTTAGATGTGGTTTCAATTGTTACTATTGAACATGATATCTTGGGGGATCTGCTTATGACACCCTACAGAAAATGATCTTATCAATCAAGGTTGGCGTTGAAATAAGTTGTTGGCCTCTTGTTTTTTTTATATATCTTTTTATCCACGATAGAACGATTTTTATATGAAGACTTAAACAGTATATTCATGATGTTTTTGTTCAAGTTTTTTCTCTACAGAAAAAGAGCATATTAAATTCAGTCTTTAATTTAAATTTCGACATCTTTGGTAGCAAACTTTTCATTATATCTGTATTTACTCGTCACTAGCGTAGACACAGTCCACAGTGATCTTTGAGTGCAGAGTATTACAAATTCAGTCTATGCTTGTTTTGTTTGTGTTGCTTGATTGTTTGTTTGTCGACGAATCTTTGGCATGAGCCAAAAGCGTTGAAGCGCCACAAGTAGCCGTTTCCCCTTCTCTCCCCCTAATCTGCACCCCTCTCTGTCCTCTTCTGCCACATTCCCTTCACCATTTTCAGCGCACGTAACGCTCGAGTAAAGCGGCGAATTATAATGCGAAACTCTTTGGCCAGCCGGGCATATCAACAGTTGGCTGCTGGCGTTGAGAGTTGGTTTGTTTGTATTCATTGGGAAAAGAAAATGATGTGGTAGGGGCAGGTAGCAGGGGAGCGGGGGCAGGGGGCAGGGGGCAGGGGCCAGTGGCATGAGGTATACAGCATAAAACATAAAACATAACTCTTGATTTGTGTGGAGTGTCTTTAGTGTTGTCGCTCTGTATTTTGATTTCATTTTACGCGCGTTTTATAACACCCGCAACAAAAGATAGTGGAGGGAGACAGCGAGGGAGGCAGAGAATGAGAAAGACAGAAATATAGAGAGGGAGATAGCAGTTGAGATGCCTTTCTCGCTGCTGTCGCATTGTCTCGTTATGTCTATTGTCTAACTGGCCATATAATATCTCATCTCTTTTACAATGAGCTACCGTGTTGATATTAATAACTGTATTGCCAAATTCAGATATGCTGTCAGCATATTCAATTGCTTAATTAAAATTAATTTCGTCTGAGCTGAACTGGATCAACATTTTACATATACATAAGTACAAAGATAATATATAGATCAAATAGAAAAAGTACAGAAGTCTTGCCAATGCCAACCTGACAATACTCTTGTTAATGGTTCCAAAAATACATTTACTATGTTATGAATTACGATTAAATACATTTGTTTAAAAGTAAATCTAAGAAACATAATATCGCTTAGAATTGGCTTAAAAATTCAGTAGAAAAACATAGAGTATCTTCATTACAAAAATATTTGATACATTACATATTATCTAAAAAAACATAGAGCTGCAAAGATACAAAGATTTTAAAAACAATATGTTTTTCTCTGAATAATCTATAGCATATCTTCAATATTATATTGTATACAGTATTAAAACATATTTCTTATAAATATAAAATATAAAAATATAAATAAAATTTATCTATATATGTAAATATCAGAAACAGTAACGTCACGTTCAACATGACGAAACTTATGTATACATCTACTGAAAGTGTATAAAATGAGACATGATATTTTATGTTGCTGTATTTCATGGTCAACGTACATAGCTCGTTATCATAATAATGGAAAATGTATGAATAATTGATTTTCACCATGTCATTTGTTGAATTAGAAAACAACTTTTTGCTTTCCTTTTTTTTAGCCAGTTTCGTGATTATTCTACTTACTTACTACACATATATTTCTCTATATTTTTATTATTTGCTATAATTATTTTAATTTATTTAATTTATCATACAATATTTTGCTCAGTTTGTTGGAAAATTACAGTTGATTGAATTGTCTAGCCATTTAGACGAGTGTGAATATGTGTCTGTGTGTGAGTGCGTAAGTGTGTGTTTGTGTGTTGACGTTTAATAGACTTGAATGGCCTTTTCATTGTCAGTTGGTTGTGCAGCAACCCTTGAACATTTAATGACCCTTCCTGGTTTAAAGTCAATCTCAAATATACGAGTATTGCCCTGACCCAAAGAGATGCCAATAAACAATAAAAAAATAACAATAACAAAAAGCAATAACAAGAAACACAACACAACCTAAAGTGTTGCATTTAAGGTGCAACACTCCGTTCCCTAACCTCATTCTTAATTACATGCAATGTGCAGTTAGTTTTCCCGCTGTATTTGTTGTTGTTATTGTGCGAGCGACAGTCCGTAAACTCTTATACTCTAGTTTACAAGTTTGCCTGCAGCTTGACTGCGGGTATAAGAGTTGTATTGAGTTGCGTTGGGTTGCGTCAGCGCAACATGTTCGATGTTGTCTGAGGCTTGTTGCGACCGCTTGCTGTAATACATGTTTGACGTTCGTTATTATTGAAATTGCTTAGATTTTTTTATTAAATTCTATTTTAATATTTTCAATGCAATTTTCATTTACATGCATGAGGTATTTAATTATTTAGAGCATGCTGCATGTCATGCCTGTTTTATGATGTCGGTTAAGGAGGGTTATAGCAGGAAAAGGAGAGATTTGTTGGAGAAAATTAAAATATTTTAAAATATATGTGCTCTCCAATGGAACATGGACATTTGACCTTGATCCCTGTTCATACTAAAACTAACACTTAAACTATTAGCAATAATAATAATAATATTTATTGCTCTCGTTGCGGTTTTTCATGTTTTCAAAATGTTGCAACAAATGTTGGAGTATTTATCTTTATTATTTAATTTGCCCCCTGCCTTTTAACCTCTTTTTATTAAATTTACTTAACTTAATAATTTTCATTTTGAATTTAGCTAAGCTTTATTTGAAGGTAAGTAAATAAGGAAATCAGAAATTAAGTGTATTCTAGTTTATGCTTTTATATCTCATTATATGTCTTCTCATTTTCTTTGTCTCAATTACATTTAAATTCTGTTTTCCATGCCAAAACTGTATTAAAATTAAATCATTTTATAAAGCTGCCATACATAAATAATCTTTGATGTAATTAATTTGGTTTTACGACTTTATTCTGAAAATTCATTAGGGGCTTCAATAATCCTTGGCCCGCACCTTTCAAAATACAATTATTTCTCAGCTTACAGCGTGCTCTATTAATATTTTAAACTAATAATTTGTTTTAATTTATTTCTCAAGCTGCATTTTACACTCACTTAAGCGATTGCACTGTGCAAATGATTAGTGGACCGTTCAGAGCCACCTAAGACGACCCAGTAGAGCCAGCGGAGTGAAAGGCAAACCGACTACATCTGGTGGTGTTAAGAAGATTGCAGCAACAGCTAACGATGCTGGAGCTGCCACGAAATGAAGCAAGCTCAAAGATGCATGCATCAGCAGGTAAAGCTGCCACTGCCAAAGGGAAGGGAAGGAAAGCAAAGAGAAGGGGAACTAACTGAGACAGAGGAAGATAATACCAAGGAAGGGCCCTCACACAATAAGGAAAATCTGCCACTCGATGCACTCGAGAAAGATGCAGCTGCAACTAAATGTTGGTGCATGCAACAACGTTTATGGAACAAACGTTCGAATAATTAAAACCCCCGCTGCAATGCAATTGTGAAGAGAAGCGAAACCAACTAATTGGTTTTGCATGAACTCATGGGGGGAGGTTGGCTTTGGCAGAAACCGTGAAAGAGGGAAGAAGGGGACACTGCATACTTCACTCACGTAATGTGCCACAAGTGGCATCGAAAATCACGCTGCGAATTTGTTAAAACAATTTCGCTGTAAGCTCGAAAATGTAAAGCCAACATCAAATTTCACTCGACTCAACTCGACTCGACCAAAATAAAAATGAAAAGGCAACAAGAGAATGCTCTAGTTTTGTAATATAACAGGGAAGGGAATTTGAGAAAGAGGAAGATTCGTGATTGTAGAGTAGCAATTGTCAATTAAATCCACTAACAGGAAAATAAAATGAGTGAGTTTATCCATTAAAAAGACTTTAAATTGGCTGCAATTTGATTTACTGTAATTTGTTTAAATTGATTGCATCTTTGTTTGCATCTTCGAAATTGCACAAAAAATAATTAATAGAGCAATTATAATTTGCAAAAACAAAAAAATTCAACATATAAAACTGGTAATTGAAAATACAAATACCTTGTTTCATAAATTAATATAAAATTTGTATGAATGATTTCAAAGTAAATCTGTTACAATTTTTAATTTTTTATGGACTCATAATGAAAATAAATAATTTCCAAACTTATTAAAGTAACCTGAGGATAAAGAGATTGAATTACTCAAAATACTCTTTAAAAAATGTTGATCAAATAAAAATTGAGAAGCTGCTGTGAGAAGTGCTCAACTCAATTAAAATTTCTGAAATCCTGATGACATTTGGTGGTGTAAAAGGGGATTCGATTTATGTATCTCTTATATTGCCTCGCTGTCATTTGACATCCTGTCAGAATGACAAGCGTTGAACTCTCAGTTATCAGAAGAAAAAACCACATTGAAGTTGTTGTTACTTTTGAAATATGTGGTAAATCACTCTAAACTTTTTTTAGCAGCGTTTTACGAGTAACTGCGAATGACGCCAAATAGTGTCAAAGATTTCAGTTACAATTTTCCTGCATTTTCCGCACTCTTTTCTCTGCATTGTTGGCATGAGAAAGCAGTGACGTGAAGGCAGCATAAAATTTGGCTACAGTAGTTGCATTTTATTATTTATGCACATGTATCTCACAGATACACATACAAATTTATAGATACATATGTAGGAATATGCAAGCCATAAGTAACTTTTGGCCATATTTCACAATTTATTGTGCCTGTCAATTGCCTGCAGGCAAAAAATAAAATATATTCGAATTCGTATTCGTATGAGTATAAATGAATATCCTCCATATAGCACTTACACACTCATTTCATACTCGTCCTCCGAGTATTCTGCATATGTTGTCTCCATGTATATGCATAACACTTGAAAGCAAATTTATTCTTTTGAATATATTGCATTTTGATTTCATTCCCAAAAAAATAAACTCACTTTGTCAACAAAAGTTATAAAAAAAAAAGAAATGCTTGACTATGAAATTTCAAATATACTAAACTTTTATCCCGAGTGGTTGCTCACATTCAGATAAAGACAAAGGCAGAGCAGACAAGTGCCAATTGTAGTCCAAAACAAAAGCTGTTTAAAGTGAAGAGGGGAGAGTGATATGAGATACGAGTACTCATACAACATTCAGATGATGGCTAAAGGGGAGTAAAGATAAGTACTAGTAACTGAATTCACAAGTACATGAAGAAATTCAGGATAAAGCACTTTGAGATATTTCTTTTTCATTCCTATTTTGTTAAGATGATGTGATAAATATTTTTTACATTTTACCCATTGCAGTGCCGAGTGCATCACTTTGTAAAATTTATATTTTCATATAGTACAAATAGTCTACTTTTAGATTACCATTTTCATAGCAAGTAAATTTAAGTAAAATCCGAACGCTACAAGTTTAACTAATGTTGAGGTTGCTTAATATTATACATATTTTAGTTTGGAAATGTTTTTTGGTACTAATTTTATATATTAACTTATCTAATTAATTTTATATATTTTATGGATGTCTGTCTATATTGATTTAAAAGCTTAAAAGCTGTTAGAAATGTGTTAGTAATATAAAATTTGATATCTCAACTGAGTTTAAAGGTAATAAATTTATATTTCAATAATGAATTAATAATTATCGCTGTGAAAACAAACTATAAGTTTCTTGTGAAACTTCCAATAATTTCAATTTAGATTACTAAATTGCTTGAAAACCCTAAAACCACAGCTTTTCTTCGAAATACAATCAAGATTTTCCAGACATTATCCTTAAACCACGGCTAATTAAGTTATTACCAAGAGAACAAATTGGTTCGTGGTTTTCAGGTGTTCACAAACTGTTGGCCCGTGTCGTGACAGCGTCAGATCCTTTGTTAAATTGGAAATAGAGACAAAATCAATAAATGAAGTTAATTTATAATTGGTAACAAGGCAAGTGGCAAGTGAGAAGTGGGTTAGCCTTGCCACAGCGTGTGTGTGGCATTCAACACGGACATTAACCAAACAGAAGCGAGGGCTCAGGTTTAGGCCGAGTGCTTAACGTATACTTGCAAGTATTTTAGCCAACTCATGTGGAGGTTGGATGTCTGCAAGTGGCTTTTTGACTTTGGGCCATTAACATAAACTTGACAAGTTGCCATCCTCGTCGTCGTCAACGCCTCTTGACGTCTTGTCAGCCAGTTAACACTTTGTAACTTGGCTACCTGGCCACTTTGGCTATGGATACGTTCAGTTGGCCAAGACATTACTTTTCAGATTTATGATTAGTCACGATTTTAAAAGCTTAAACGATTTTGGCAACGGTTTTCAATTATTACATTTCTGTTTTCTTCATGTTTTTTCTTCAATTGCTGTTCGCTTTGTTGTTGTTGTCGTTGTTGTTGTTGTTGTTGTTTGTAAACAAAGGTAATTTCACAGGCGATTGGGGATTATTGAACAAACACAGTTGTCGTCCGCCCATCAACAGCCAATTAAGCCGCAACTTGATTGAATTACCTGGCGTGCAATTTCGAATATTCGTAGCCAAACTCACAACAAGTGCAATTGCAATTGCGACTGCAACTGCAACTGCAACAACAAATGCAACGTCATCTACGTCAGCATCCGAGATCTGCAACTGCAACCAGACCGCAAACAATTCACGAATCTACAACTACCTTGAACTGCTTGGGCTGTCTCACGTTTTCAGTCCTCAAAAAGTTGCCACTTCATAATTGTTTTATACCCTGTAGACATTTCAAAGTGCTCATAAGGGCTCCTAGTAAAACAGTTGAGTTGTAAACTAGGCAAAGTCAAATCTCTAGGAGGATTTAAAGTCAAATTCCAGCTCGTGGTTGGAAAAAGGCAGAAATTTTAACGATTTCTTAAATTATTTTCAATGGTTTTTAGTAATGTTTTGCAAAGAGACAAGACGAATTTTGGCACTCAGTATATTTTTTAAAATTTAAATACAAGACTGCTTAAGGATACTTCAGCAAACAAGATAATATTATACAGTTTATTAAGTGCCATAAATCAAATCCGATCAAATCTAATCAAGTCAATCGACCAATATCATCCTATAAAGAAAAAAATACAATTCTTCGTAGCATGTTTAAGTGTTATAGGAGAGAGTTGCAGATTCCAGCTTTTAAGATTATTTTTAGATATATGAAAAATATGCCAATATTCTTAGCAGTTTCTAGTGTCGAATTGTCGGTAACTAACTATTTATGACAAATATTATCACTAATTTATTTTACAAACTTTATAACAATCATTAAAAAATAAAAAAGTAATTCTTATCTATCTTAGCAAATTTTAACTATAAATTTAGTACACTTGAATGGAATATCTATGACTTCAGGGTATTTTTTAGTCTTTTACACTCCGCTTTTAGTAATGCTTACTCTTAATGTTGCAATTTTCTGTGTGCCTTGCAATTTGCAATGAAATGTATTTCCATTTTTGCTACGCCACTTCACATAATTTCAATGAACCGCATTTACGTTTGGCTTATAAACCTCTCCCTTTCTATCTCTTCCACTCTCTCTCTCTCTCTCTCTCTCTCTGTCTCTCTCTATTTCTCTTTGGCCGTACTTATATCTCTGTCTTTTTTTGCATATCCCACGTTTTCGGTGTTGTCCTGACAATGCCACAGACATCGGCGGTCCTCAATGCTAGGATGAGTTCATATTGTTGTTGTTGTTGTCTGTGGCTTTTGCCAATCTCAGTGTGCCTCACATGCCACACAACAACAAGCCGCACACCCACACACACTCTACACAGCAAAAAAAAAGAAAAGAATTTCACCAATTCAAGCGCAACTCGACGAGATACGCGTATTTCGCGCTCATCAGAAGCTAGATTCAGTGCCACAGGAGGCACTGCCAGACCCCAAACCAAAACCTGCAACACGGTTACCCCTCCTGCCCCTTCGAAACAGACATAAGCAACCCATGCAAATATTGAACAGACTTGCAGAAAGTTATTCCTCAGAGAGGATGTGGCATGTCCTCATGCTTAAAATAGCTAGACTGTTATGGAAATTCAGGGATTAAAAATGAAAAAGGGTATACAAATAAATATATATATAGATATCGAGTAAAATAAAAGATAGAAAAAACTGATAAAAACCTTTGAAGCAAAAGCGAAAATAGACAGACATATTTGTAGAGAGATTTAAAATTGATTGGCGTAAAGAATATCCATACGTTACTTTCTATATTGAAGGTTATTGTCTGTAAATTACATTAAAAAAAGTTGAAGTACGTGTTAATATTATGTTGTAAATTGAATAATAAAGCATGTAATAAATTACATTAGCCCCCAAGGCAGCTTCTATCTTATGTTAGTATTTTAAAAGTCCAATATTAAATAATCTTTTTAAAACCAATACAATACTTTTAATGGGTACAATCTCTGATGATATTTTATTATGTTAGGGCAAAATGTTAGTGGTTTCCCTTAGTAGTATGTAAGCAATTTAATAAAAAAATATAACAATACTAATAATAAAGTATAGAAAAACAAGTGACCTGCTTCTTCTTAATAGAGAGAGTTAGTTTTAGGAATATGTAGATTACAATTAGATTTCATTATCAGGAACCTTATTTAGATATGGCTAAAGCTAATCTCTGATGAGATGTTAATAAAAATAGATGTTTCCTTAACGAGTTCGTAAACATATGCGTATAACAAATGCGTATTAATAACGGATCTGATACCATTATCAGATGTTATAAAAATGTGACAAATACTGATTAGTTTTGATAGTTCGTATTGTTTCATAATTAGCAATATTTATGATTCGCTTTTGCTCAAATGGCAATAATTAAACTAGTTCGCTTAAAGTGATTACCCCCTGTGTGCTATCAACAAATATACGACGTAATCTCGATGAATAAAACTCACATAAATCTCTAATGGCACGTGGATAATCTGAATGAAAATTCGAAATTGGTGGTCTTATCGTTGACAGAATTGGGGGTGTGCTAAAAACAGAACTGAAGCCACTTGAAGTGCAATTGTTAGATTAGATTCTTTCTGACAAATTAAAGGCTTACAGAGAACGAAATTTATTTAGTTGAACGGCAACGTTGAACTGAAGTAAACGTTGTGCTAAAAATGCTGAAGGAAGTGTTACTGATCCTGGCACTATCCGGGGTAGTCCTGGCCAGAAGTGTCCCAGATGATGACGACTTTGATCCTTTTATTGACATACCATTTAAGAGACTCAAGAATTCGGTAAGAACCCAATGTGGAAATTGTGAAAATTACCTTTAATTCTCATTCGTTTCTTCTGCTCCTGTTCCATTCACAGGCCCAACGCATTGAATCATATGGATACCCAGCTGAATCGCATTATGTGGAGACAGAGGATGGTTATGTGCTGAACATGTTCCGCATTCCACACTCCCCCAAGCTGAATAATGCCAAGGATACGAATCGTCCTGTGGTGTTCATACAACACGGTCTATTCAGCTGCTCCGATTGTTTCCTGCTCAATGGTCCGGACGATTCCCTGGCCTATAACTATGCTGACAAGGGCTACGATGTCTGGCTGGGCAATGCTCGTGGCAACATCTACTCTCGGAACAATACCAAAATTAATATGAATCATCCCAATTTCTGGTCATTCAGTTGGCATGAGATTGGCGCCATTGATCTACCTGCAATGATAGATTATATCTTGGATTTGACGGGTCAAAAGGCTCTGCATTATGTGGGTCATTCCCAGGGCTGCACCACATTCTTTGTGATGGCCTCCTTCCGTCCTGAATACAATGCAAAGATTAAGACTGCCCATATGTTGGCCCCACCAATTTTCATGGGCAATGCTACAATGGGCATAATCACAGGACTGGCTCCCCATTTAGGTACTCCTGGAATTGGATCTGAGATCTTGCAGAATCAGGTCTTCCTTCCCTGGAATGAAGTAATTCAACGTGTTCTGGACACCTTCTGCAGCAATGAACCCAATATCCATGAATACTGCGTAACTCTTGCTCTGATGTGGGGCGGAGATCTTGGAAATCTGAATGCAACTCTCTTGCCACAAGTGGCAGAGACTCATCCAGCTGGCATTTCCACCAATCAGGGTATTCACTTCATTCAGAGCTATGCGTCAAATGAATTCCGTCGCTACGATTGGGGTCCCAAAAAGAACCTGGCCAAGTATGGATCAGAGGTTCCACCATCCTACGATCTGACCAAGATTACATCTAAGGTGTATCTATATGCTGGACCTGCTGATGGCTCTGCCAATCTCAAGGACATTTCACGTCTTCCCCAATATCTGAAGAACCATGAATACTTAGAGATTGACGATCCCACTTGGGGACACTTGGACTTTATATTCGCTCTCAAGGTCAAGGAAGTTATCAACGATGTAGCTATTTCTCTAAGCGAAAAATACGATAAGCTAAATAAAGACTAAGCCCAATGGGGTTGTTATCTTAGAGTGGCTTACACTGGAGTCACTAACCGCTTACTAACGAAAAATTTTAGTGGTAGTTATTTTTTCTGTCGCTGCTCAGGCAAAAACATGGCAGATGAGCTTAAATTTGTGACTGCCGCTCTCGTAGCGACTAAATATCAGGAGACTAAAAATATCAAATGTTATTAACATAGGCATACCATTTGTATTTTGCTCTACTCCAACGCTAGAAAACTCAGGAGGCGAAAAATTTAAAAGTATTCGCAGACTTTTAAATGGGTGCTTATCGACAATAAGGGTATATATATTAGTATATATTAATATATTAGTATATTAATATATTTATATTATATATTAATACATTTATATTATATATTAACTAATATACGAATTAGGTTGAACCAAAACTGAACCAAAAATTAATTTATAATTTGTGCAAATCTGTGTAGCAGATAGATGGAGGCATGGTAGAGGTAATATAGCCATGTCCGTCTGTCTGCCTGTCTGTCTGGCCCTTTTTGGGTTACCTAGATCTCAGAGACTATAAGAGCTAGAGTCACCAAACCTGGCATATACGTTCATCTTAATCTTGCAATTATAATGTTTATTTTTAATCTTTAATTAGTTCATATTTTTAATGCTTTCGTCTTGATTTTTCAAAATATATACACTATGATCCGAACCTGTCCTGAAAATTGCATTTCGATCGGATAATAAGCGCGGAAGTTATTATGGAGGAAGAAGAGACGCGAGCGACCTCTGTGCTTATAAACTAATAATTTCGTAGTGGCGCCACATATTGAAATTTCTGGTACGCAACATTTAAGAACAATCTAAAGTGAACGCTTTGCACACGAAAAGTACAGGGTCTCTTACTGTCGAGTTTCCTCCACTGTAGCATACGCATTTTTAAAAATTATATGGAATACAACAATTTTTATATTCGGTAGCAACCTCAAAAATGTTGTTCTTAACTATAAAAAATTATATTTAGCTATATCTAATACAGGACAGTTAAATAAATATATATAATACAGTTAAATAAATATAATATAATATAAAATATATATACTTATAAAATATATAAAAATAAAAAAAAGTTTTGGTCCAGTCTAATGTATGTATTATTCAAATTATAATTATTTAGTTTAATAAGTTGCTGTTATTTCAATTTATTTTAATTTTCTTGAAGAATGTACAATTTTTAGTCAAAATCAAAATTTGGTAAAAGATCCCGCTAACATATTTTGAATTAGCTCCGGAACACCTCTAGGTCTCATCACAGTTTTACACACTTGGTGTTGAGACTCCCAACAAACCTGATATTTCGCAAACTGTCCATATAAATACAGCAGTAGCTATCTGATATAATGAGGAACAACAGGTTCACATCTTGCTAAATGGAAATATTTTTCTCAAACTCCTCAAATACATACAATTCAAATTATGGTCAGAAGCCGCCGTTTCTTTGAACTGCCATTTAAGCACTAAATACGGTCTAAAAATAATCTTCAGCTTCCTTGCTGCTAGTATAACACAACGGCCCTCTAGTCCTTTCAATATGCCGCAGCTTCAATGCATTAAAGACTGGTCAGAGCCTCGGTAACATCCATATTAGATGCACTCAGTTTTGTTTTGTTAAATATATTTAATTTTGTAAGCAGCCCAAAAACAAATCAACTGATATCTAGTGTCAGTTAGTGACTGCCGCTACCAATGTAAATGAAATTTTTTCCGCACCTAGCGAAGTTGCTTAGTGACTTTACTGTAAAAACCTTATTATCTGTAATCATTTGAGGGTTTATTAAATTGAGTAACGGTAGAGTGTTTGGGGCAAGTGGCAGCTGCTGGGGGCAATGCGACAGTTGCAAGTTCAGTTCCGCGATCTAATTGCATTTAAGCCTAGCCACAACTGTCCCGCAGTAAAACTTTTTTATACCCTGTAATCATTAGGCTTAAGTGGATAGCATTGTTATACCAATATTCTGGTCTCTTCTTATATTCTATTTTTAACTTGATAGCTGTTTTTTTAATTTGTACCCGGAGAGAAAGCTTAGAAAATACAAATAATCTCTACAAAACAGCAGATTAAGAGAGGTGCAATAAAAATTTAACTTATCGACGACAGAATTGGGGGTGTGCTAAAAACAGAACTCAAGCCACTTGAAGTGCAATTGTTAGATTAGATTCTTTCTAACAAATTAAAGGTTTATTGAGAACCAAATTCGTTTAGTCAAACGGCAACGTTGAACTGGAGTAAACGTTGTGCTAAAAATGCTGAAGGAAGTGTTACTGATCCTGGCACTATCCGGGATAGTCCTGGCCAGAAGTGTCCCAGATGATGACGACTTTGATCCTTTTATTGACATACCATTTAAGAGACTCAAGAATTCGGTAAGAGCCCAATGTGGAAATTGTGAAAATTACCTTTAATTCTCATTCGTTTCTTCTGCTCCTGTTCCATTCACAGGCCCAACGCATTGAATCATATGGATACCCAGCTGAATCGCATTATGTCGAGACAGAGGATGGTTATGTGCTGAACATGTTCCGCATTCCACACTCCCCCAAACTGAATAATGCCAAGGATACGAATCGTCCTGTGGTGTTCATACAACACGGTCTATTCAGCTGCTCCGATTGTTTCCTGCTCAATGGTCCGGACGATTCCCTGGCCTATAACTATGCTGACAAGGGCTACGATGTCTGGCTGGGCAATGCTCGTGGCAACATCTACTCTCGGAACAATACCAAAATTAATATGAATCATCCCAATTTCTGGTCATTCAGTTGGCATGAGATTGGCGCCATTGATCTACCTGCAATGATAGATTATATCTTGGATTTGACGGGTCAAAAGGCTCTGCATTATGTGGGTCATTCCCAGGGCTGCACCACATTCTTTGTGATGGCGTCCTTCCGTCCAGAATACAATGCAAAGATTAAAACTGCCCATATGTTGGCCCCACCCATTTTCATGGGCAATGTCACCGAGGGCGTAGTCACAGGCCTGGCTCCCTACATTGGTACTCCTGGAACTGGATCTGATCTCTTGCAGAATCAGGTCTTCCTTCCCTGGAATGAGGTAATTCAACGTGTTTTGGACACCTTCTGCAGCAATGAACCCAATATCCATGAATACTGCGTAACTCTTGCTCTGATGTGGGGCGGAGATCTTGGAAATCTGAATGCAACTCTCTTGCCACAAGTGGCAGAGACTCATCCAGCTGGCATTTCTACCAATCAGGGTATTCACTTTATTCAAAATCATGTGTCAAATGAATTCCGTCGCTACGATTGGGGTCCCAAGAAGAACCTGGCCAAGTATGGATCAGAGGTTCCACCATCCTACGATCTCACCAAGATTACATCTATGGTCTATCTATATGCTGGACCTGCTGATGGCTCTGCCAATCTCAAGGACATTTCACGTCTTCCCCAATATCTGAAGAACCATGAATACTTAGAGATTGACGATCCCACTTGGGGACACTTGGACTTTATATTCGCTCTCAAGGTCAAGGAAGTTATCAACGATGTAGCTATTTCTTTAAGCGAAAAATACGATAAGCTAAATAAAGACTAATCCCAATGGGGTTGATTATCTTATCTGTAATCAGTTTTGGGTCTATTAAATTGAGTAGTGGTAGTAGTGGGGCAAGGGGCAGCTGCTGGGGGCAATGCGACAGTTGCAAGTTCAGTTCCGCGAACTAATTGCGCTTAAGCCTCGACACAACTGTCCCGCAGTAAAACTTTTTTATACCCTGTAACCGTTAGGGTTAAGTGGATGGCATAGTTATAACAATATTCTGGTATTTTCTTAAATTACTATATTTTGTCAATAAAGATCTTTCCCAGACACAGGTGTTATAAATCAAAAATATCTGTGTAAAACAGCAGGTTACGAAAAGTGAAAAAAAACTTGGCGCAAGCTTTCATAATCTGCATAATATAAAAATATACCTCAGATATCTTAAAAAAACAAAAAAGTTCTTTATACTAGTTATATTATTATACCCTTTGCATATTTACATTCCCATTTTCAAAAGATTTTAAAATTCTTTATTTCACTTTATTAAATAGTAAACTTTCAATGCTAGTTCTATTTACAGGGTACCCAAAGGTCGCATACTGATACTGGCGACACTTTTTTGTATGTGTTGACAAACTTTAGAGCCAAAGCACGTGGTTAACACAAAGTGCAACTTATCGCACAACTTGTTTGAGAGGTGTAAACCGGACAATGGTGGTCAAAATTGTAGTAATTAGCGTATGGCGGTAACGCCCAGCTGTTGCATTATAGCCTGGCTAAATTATACATACAAACACTTTCTAAGCTGCTACTGCGACAAATATGTTTAGTACCTTATGCTAATGGTATTGAATATATTATTGTTAACTGTGACTCATTCAATACAAAGTATAAGATTAGCTCTAGATAAGTTGAAAAATATTTATTAAGTCGATTGTTCAAGTCAAGTGTGTGATTATTTAGAATCTTACATTGCAATCTCTAATGGAATAGATAAAAGTAATAAATATAGTCCCATGTATAAAAATTAAATAAAAGATGTCGGAAAAAAAGCTGAAATAGACAAAAGTAATAAATATAATCCCATGTTTAAAGATTAAATAAAAAGATGTCGGAACAAAAGCTATGAGATTCACAAAACTGCATTACTTTATATCAATTTCTAGAACGATTAATTCTTATAAAATAAGTAAAAATGATTTTAGGCAGCATAGAATATTGATTTTATGTTTCTTCTGAATTGTTAGAGACTTGATACAGATCCCAACATTCTGCAGATTAATTAAATAATATTAAAGCAATAAAAGAGATTAAGGCCCTGAAGTAGAAAATCAATAATGCACTTTATTACAAGCGAGGTAGAAACGATATTTCGAGTTGAGAGTGCATTAATTAGACTTAAACGAATGTAACCCACGGGATATTTGAAACCAGAACTTACATACACTCTGACTTGTTGTTTAGGAACCACTTACCACTCAAGTTTTAGCAAGTGGTTTTCCTTTTGGAAACTCAACCACAGACGCAGCGAAGCAGCTGAAATTTCATTAATGACAAACTGCTGATGTGGAAAATGAATAATGCTGATGAGTATGTCGACGCCGTTAAGTCGAGTTCAGGTCGAAAAGTTCGAGTCGGGTCGAGTAGAGAATAACAATTACAAAATTAACAAACTGTAAAAGGATTTGTCGCGACAAAACACAAAAAATACAACAACAAAAGAAGGCGTAAATATTCCGATGATAACCCTTTGTTTTCAGCTTTCAATTTGCAGCAGCAAAGACAACAAATAAAAGTGTTGAAAGTGTCCCAGCTGAAGAGCAATGCAAAAGTTTTTCCAAATCAAAAAGAGAGAAAATCTTCAGTTTTAGTTGCCACTAAGTGGCATAGAGTCTTTTGGCTTCGTTCTGTATGCATAATTTAACAGAAGGCGTCAAAATAGCGACAAAAAACTTGCGATTTGCGAATTGAAAAATTTGGTGCATAAAAGTGAGAAATGAAAATGTCCAAGAAAAACAAAAGAAAACTTACAAGTGGCAAATGTCGCAGCATGTACACTGCCAAATGTTTATTGTCAAAGTTGCAGCAGGCAAAGTTTTACATTTCTTTGCCCAGTTAAAGATGCGCATTTATATACATATATTCACTTACTGTGTAATAAGAACTTTTAAAAGTAAATTGGAATAATTAAATACTATGTAAACACTGCAGACGTCATCATCTGAGGGCTACTGACATCTTGTTGACTCTAAAAGTTTTGCGTTTTGCTTTTATTTTCTTTCAATTTGCATTTTAAATGGCTTTCAAGACTGATTTAAAATTGAAACTAACTGAAATGCAGTGCATTTGGGCAAGCAGTTGCAGTTTCACTGCTTTTGAACTGCGAAGCAAGCAGTGCACAACTTGGCTGTCAAGCAGTGAATTTGTGGAATTGTGGCGGCCACGGGAAATTTTATGATATAAAATTTCCTGTGAGATGGCGTATCGGCATATTTTACACTATTTTCATTTTCAAAGTGGGCGCGCCAATTTGAACAAGACTAAGAAAATTTCCCGGTTTTCATTTAGTATGCTTGAATGACGCCATTTCAGTTACTCACTTCAAATGATTTTGCTGCAAATAATTGACCAAGGGCGAAGTCAAAATGGACTTGCAACGTAAGAAACAGAGACAACCGTTTATCTTGAATGGAAAGATATTTACACATGCATGGCGGGATGACTAGACAGGTATACTAAAACTATTGTTACGCCAGAATATGTGTTTGAGAATAAGAATTTATTTTTTAATTTTATTTTAATTTGGCTGCGCAAACTCGTCACTCACATTTCATGAATTATGTTCCGCAAATGACAAACGACTAAGAAGCATAATTGTTAAAAATTGATATTCTTTTGGAGTTGACTGAAACTAAAAACTCAAGATACAGATATAAACAAATAAAAAATTTGCTAACCAAGGGTATCTCTTTATTTAATAATAAAATTTTATTTTCATAAACAAGCTTTTGGGTAACGTAGAATCAATATATACATAGATCAAATGATGTTAAAAATGCCATTCCACATTAAGATCGGCTGAGTTTTGAGTTTAAATAACCTTTGGGCTGGCAACTTTAATCAAA
Organism: Drosophila putrida; assembly: GCA_037043535.1. Lineage (NCBI taxonomy): Eukaryota > Metazoa > Arthropoda > Insecta > Diptera > Drosophilidae > Drosophila > Drosophila putrida. The sequence continues at coordinate 268,963 of JBAMBI010001127.1, forward strand.
TTATTTGAAGACTGCCTATTATTTTTTTGAATTATCAAGAAAATGAATAAATCACAACTAAATAGTTGTGGTCAAACAACGATGATTGTTGTTTTCAGTTGAAATTGTCATTCACATAAGAGCTTTCGATGACAATTTTAAAAACCTGCCCTTTAACATGGGTAAAAGTAACTAATTGGCCAAGTCAAGGTGATTGAAACAGTTTATTGACACTCTGGGAAAAGGTGAGCTAAAAGATAATTGAATGAACATATCAATTTTCAATCGAAGCAAAATCTTATTAAGTGCACAACAAGCAATCGACAAAACACCATCAAAATAAATGAGGAGGATTGAAAGAGAAGTGAGAAAGAGAGAGAGAGAGAGAGAGGGAGAAAAAACAAGAATCTTTCACGCCACCAACAAAAGACGGCAATAACACGCCCCGCAGCTAATCAGGCTCTAATGGCGATAAATATTTCATTCTATATATTTTGGCAGAGAGCACGAGCAACACGGACACGCCTCATCCGCAGTCTCAGATGCAGACAAAGCCTTAACTCCATGCTCTTTCTGAAGTGCAACTTCAGTTTCGATCATCCTCAAGCCAAAGACAAAGGCAGACACAATCTTCAATGCGATGCACAATCTTCAAGACGATGACGATGATCAAACAGTATCTGAAGGAGACCAGAGGGGACCGTCAGTCCAACAGTTGGTCAGCTGAATCTCCAGGCAAGGCCTTTACCGTCTTACCTTATGCCATTCTTTTTGCCATTTTTGTGTTATGAATCAAAGATTTTAAACAGCTTTTGGGTACAACATGGGCGGGTGCGGCTCTGTTGCTGTAGCTGTAGCTGTAGCTGTGGTTAAGGATGAGGGTTAAGGCTAAGAATTGGAAGAAGAATGAGAATGAGGATACGACTTGCTGCCATTATGAGTAATGGGAGTAATGCCTGGAATTTGTTTACTTGCGGCGCTTCATTGCCGGCAAACCAACAACTCCTCCATTCCCAACATCTTCAGTCTCAGTCTCAAGAACATTTCTCAAGTGTGCGTTGCATGTGCTCTATGGATTGCATGTGGTTGCCTTTTGTGGTTGGAAAACATATCACAAGTTGAGCTATGAGTAAGCAGGGAGAACCACAAGACGGCTTGGAAAAAACAAACAATTTATAGAAATAATGTAAATATATTGGCAAATATTTCACAGCAAATAGGTATGTATACCCCTAAAATTATTACGTTAATAAAGAAAACACTGATACTAAAACTTTTACTGTGGTGAAAATTGAGTATCTTATTTTTCTTCAAGAATATTTGTATTTTGAATTTTAAAAAATATTTATTTTACAATTTGGAATACAAATTTTATGTCTTTTGTACTTTTATAATCTTAGCTTCTTAAATTAGTTTTAAGTTTTACTATTAAACAAATATTCTTTAACAGACTGCCATTCAAAGCGTTAAATAGATTAAATTTAAAAATAAATAAATAAGATTATCTCTTTATTCATAATTAAATTTTAGACAAGCAGTTGTGCGTTTTTATTTGAAAGTGACTTTTTTATTATTAATTATTGCAATTCTTAAAGAGTATTAATTGACTTCAAGATGATGATAGACCTCGACTCATTTTCATTTTCGTCTTAACAGAGTCTTCCAAGTGACAACTCCCCCACAAGCGAATATCTTCCATTTAAAGATCTCTCTCTTAAGTAACCACATTTAAGAGAGAGTCTGCTCTCTTTGCAGCAGCTTTCAAACAAGAATCTTTGACTGTGGCAAAGCCCGTAGTAGAATTTTGTATGCAGGCAACTTTCTTTGGGGGCTTTTCTTAAAAGCAACGCGCCAACACGATGGGGGCTTCAGTTAGTGGCCAACACGCGACGCGTTCAGAACGAACAACGAAAAAAATAAAAGCAAAGACAACTACAACGAGAGACTTAAGACGAAGGGTAGAAGAGTTTGTCATAAAAATAAAAGTCTAAGATCATTCTGGTTAAGGATGAGAGAACCTTGAAGTGAAGTGAAGTGCATCCAAGAGCAAAGTAAACACACACACACACACACAAACACAAACTGCGATTTTTGTTATTGTTTCGGTAATTCTGAAATTGAGTCGCCGCGTGTGGAAGCAAAAACAACAAAGAAAAAAGTAGCCAACGAAAAGCAAACATACAACTTAATGGTCAACACACAAAAGTGGATAAACAAATACTAAAACAACATCAACAACTACATAGGTATGTGAACTTTTGGGATACTTGGGGTACAACTGAAGAAGTCATAGTCTTGAGGAGGAGACCGAAGACTGGACGAAGACTGACCGACTCATTAGCATGGTCATGTCTCCATTTCTCTCTGCCTCCCTCTCTCTCTCTGGAATGCCTCCATGTAAACTGTCCAAAGAAATTCTTGACTGCGGTTTTCTTTCTACTTTTTCTTCTTGTTTTTTTTCCTATTTTTTGGCATGCAAAAAAAACTGAAATTTAATAAGTGTTTTCCGTGAGTTTTTCCCGCTTCTGCAACGTGGTCGCATTTCAGCTAACAGTTCTTCTTGTTGTCTATTCTTTTTTTGTTGTTCTTTTTATTTGTTGTTGTTGCGGTTGCGTTGCACAAACAACAAACATACTTACTTACATGAGTATAGGAATCGTTCATGCAACTGAAATTTGTTGAGGTTGAGGTTGGGGTTGAGGCAGGCAGACAGTCGGCAAGAACTTGGCAAATTCTTGGCGTTGTTTGTGCAACATGTTGTGGCGTGTTAACGGTATTGTTTACAATGTTAATAGAACCCAGCGCTGGGTGGCAGCTTAAATAAATAATTGAGACGCAGAAAGACAGACCCAAAACGATTCGCTTCGCTGCACACACAACTCACAATCAGTTAAAGGAAAGCCAAGCAAACAAATGACTTAGGCAACGAACTTGGACGCAATTGTTTGGCCTGAGACCTGACAGCGGAGTCGGAGTCAGTAGCGATTACTTACTCGGGAGAAAAAAGGAATAGGAATGCGAATTAGTTGCTTCTGGGAGTTCTCACGTTCTTCCTGCACTTTCAATTATTTTAATTAAAGGAATTTTAACTGTCTCTTGCGAGTTTTTATTGCACTGAAGCTGGCAATAATAATGATCAGAAATTACTTATAATGAATAGAAGGAGTTTGGGGATGTTCATTATTATGCATGCAAAAATAATTAAATTTAGGTAAGTTTTAAAAGATGGATGGATTTAATTGTAAAAAATAAAACGAGTTTAGGATAGGAGCAAATTTCAATCAGGCATATCCGAGCCTCTACTTTCTTATTTGTTTCACTACAAATAATATTAACTACAGTTTTATTTGAATACCCTAATTAGTATTCTCGATATCTCATATTTGCTTCTTCATTGTAGAAACGCTTAAGAAGCTTCAGGAAGTTTCTATACTTATTTTGCTTCAATCAGGAGATGTAAAGCACAATTTCGAAGCTTCTATTTTAGCGTATTGTTAATTCTACTCTAATTTGTCTGTTGGATTAAAAAAGCATTATATATCGGATAGCTCTCTAGTGTTTTGTTTATTCGCTAAACACTTAAAGTAATTGAAACATTTCTTAGGTAAATAACTGAATTTTAATCTTTATGAATAGAGTTTTTCCATTTTCAATAGATTATATATTGTTTATTGTCCTTTGTTTATTAAATTTGATAAATAATACAACTTTATTAGTCTGAGTGTACAGTTTTCTTAAGTAACGCTTGTCATCGCTACGAAATGAATGCAAATCTACACAAATTAAATAATCTGCCAGGCAATTAAATAATAGCTTAACGAAAGACAAAAGAAAGAAAGAAGAAAAAAGGTCATAAGAAAACTGTCTATTTATTAAGCGATAGAAATGAAGATGGAAAAACTGAACAACTGAAAACAGTTCTCTGTTCGCTCTTCCTCACTCACTTGTCTCTCTCTCTCTTTCTATCTTATGCTGTCATGCTAATGATGTAAACTAACCATTTAACTGTTAAAGTGCCGACAGCGCCACAAGACGACAAAAAATGTGGCATCTGTGGGTCACAACAGAAGAAGATGGTAACCAAGAGCGATGACAAAAGCTGAAGAAAAACTTTGGCTTTGACTTCGACTTTGACTTTGACTTGGAGTTTGGTTTGAGGTCTAAGTCTAATCAAAGCCGTTACAATGATCACAGAATGCGACTAAGAAAACGCACTCGCGAGAGTTGAAGAGACAACAAAAGGGTTAAAAAAAGACAAAAAGAATGTGTGTGGAGTGTGTGTAGTGTCTGTAGTATGTGTAGTGTGTGTGTGTGTGTGTGCGGAGGTGCATGTGAATGTAGGTTGCATTGGCAATGAGTGAAAATGTTCACGGTAATCTTTTTTAGAAATTACCGTTCCTCTGTTGTTGTTGCTATTGCTGCTGCTGCTGCTGTTGTCGGTGTTGACAAAGCGGCAACCAGTTGCTGCTGTTGATGTTACTATGGCTGTGATTACAACGCGTTCTTAATGATCATCATTAGATTGCTGCCGTGCACTTAAAGGGTGTTTTTATGACTAAAAGAACAGACAGAGAGAGATAGATACGGAGAAAGATAAAAGATGAAAGAGAAGAAGACGACGCAGCTAACGTGTCGACATGCAATCTACAACCAGCAACAATCAGCAACAACTTCAATAATATTTGATAATGCAAAGCGGAAGCTATAAAAGCCAATGTGGAAGACATTTATGTTACGAGTTAGTTAGTCGCTTCGTTACTTGGTTACCTCATTCTTCAGTTAGTTAGTTAGTTGTTGGTATCGTTCTAAGCACAGAATTTGCTAATTGCCTGCAATTGACTAGCGGTACTCAGGTATAGTATAAGGACAGGGGCAAGGTCTTGGGCGGAAGCGTCATTAAATTAATGGACCTAAATGTAATCTGAAGCAGCTGCCGACGTGACTTTGCCGCAAATTGTGGCAAATCTTTATGCACGAGTGGCTAAACTAAAAGTATATTTCCCTCAAGGTCAACTTGAACTCGTACTCAGACTCAAACTCCTTTTTGGCAACTGCCACATCTGATATGCCTAAAAGAGCCAAGACAAAGCGAACCGAAATTCAACTCTTGATAAAAATGCCGCATGTAATCAGATATCGCAACAACAACAGCGAAGACTTGCCATATGAGGAGAGATTTTCTTTGGTCTCCAGTTCTCTACTTTTCTTCTTTTTTTGTTCTATCCAAGCAGTTTTAAACTCATACATATGCGCGGTTATCCAAAGGAACCAGCCAAGAAGTTGCCTTGGCCAGCCAGTAAAAGAGTAAAGTTAGAGGTGATGGAGGAAAGAGGGAGTGTGGTTGTGTAGTGGATACAGTTCCAAGCGAGTGCTCTGTGCAGTAACAGTGAGCGGAAGAGATGACAACCAGGTGCATGTATCTTGCAGATATAAATCAAGTACGAGAAGTATAGAGAACTTCTTTTAACTTTGTAAGCATGGAACTGTTCAAAAACTGATCGAAAATAAAAGAGTTGAACAGAAAACCTGAAAAGAAAAACTGTTCATTTGAAAAAAAATTATTTTAAATAATATATATCATATATGCTTTCAGGAATAATTACTTAAGCCACTAGTATTAATGTCTTGGTGCTAAAAATAAAATTAATAATAATACAGATAATACAAATTGAATTGTAAAACAATAAAAAAATAATAGTGAACATAATTTATGAGAAAATGAAGATCATGAAGTAATATAAGAATAGAATTGAAATTATATAATTATATAGTACTTAATAATACAAATAAAAACATAAATTGCTATTTCAAATTTAATATACAAAATAGATTGCTGAATAATATGCTTGCTAATTATAACAACTAATATAAGCTACTAAGTCAGCTAGTCACAAAAAATGAGACCATAAACAGTTTAATTTGTAGTAGAAACTCTTCTAAATTTGATGAACAGTTATCAAATTATCATATGCGTGTACTCACATCTGATAAAATGGCAGTTAAGCATCAAGAAGTCTTCTAGTTAACGCAGGTTTCGGTTCAGATACATTCACATATAAAGAAAACACCTTATATGATGGACGGTGCTCAGCAGCCCGTAAGATAATTTCTTTTTCTCAGGTGAGAATTACTTGCACTAACGTATATTATGACTTTTCTATGACTTTTATCTTACATAAATCTCATATTTACTAAGAAAAAGTCGTTCCAGTTATGATTTTTATATCACATTTCGCACTGTTTTATACTGTAACTGAAATCGCAATAACCATAAGAGGAGAGACCAAATACTGTAAAAAAAATTAAAGTTGCAAAAAGGCAAATTTAACTCAGGTCTTAAGAGTACTTTAAGAATGATTCAGAGAATTAAACAATAATATATTTACACTCTTAATACATAATATGATAGAATAGTGGTATGAATGGAAAATTTAGATTCATTAAGAATACTCAAAGCATAATTCGGAGTCTAGACAAGCTAAAGAATTTAAAGGATAGAGGATAACGAGTACTGTTAAATTAAAATCAAATTATTGTATAGCACAGACAGTCAATCAAAAGTCAATCAATATATCAACACGGTCCCAAAGGCATCAAGTTTGAACTTAACGTATACGACAATCATATAAAAAAGACTGTTATTGTTATTTGGCAAGAGTTGACTTGGCCAGAAGAGTCCACTCAGTTATTTATCCGAGCTGTCAGCGAACGCCATTTATAGACTAAAGGAGTGTATGTATTTCTGAAGAGTCCACCGATAATAAAATTGGATAGAACACGCAAATTTGGGTAGACAGTTTGCAGTTTTCTAACGGCTCTTGGCCATGTTTACAAGTTGTCTTTGACAAATGTGCCCGGAAATTGTAGTCGAAGCACATTCGTGCGAATTCCGAAATGGAAATGGAAAATACTCAGAGCTGGGTTGGGAACTTTGTAGTTGCATTTTGATAATGCATTGTTTAAGACATCAGGCAGGAAAAAGAAACAACGTTCAACGTCTCGATTCTAAGTCGAAAAGTCAAAACAAGTTTGCCGCCTGAAGAGAAGAGCTGGAAGTAAGTTTCTGGAAGAGACCTGAAACTACCTCAGGCACTGATTCGGTCGTTGGCTTCGGCTATAAACTGGCAACTTCCCCTTCTTGACACAAGCCGCATCATTAAATTCAAATGGCAACCAAGTTTGTGTTCCAAGTCTTTTGTTTTTCTTTTTGACTGTAGTCATGATTTATGCTTGATAAATTGAAGTCTATATTAATCGGAGCTGTCATGTTGACAATTTTATTGTAATGCGAACGCGAATCACGATCAGCAACAATAGCAACAACAACAACAATAACAACAATTTGGCTTAATGACCCACAACAGTGAAACAAACAGACAAATTTATGGCTAAGGCTAGGAAATGGCCAGTGAACTTAATGCTTTGGTACTTAATGATGCTTAGAACTTGGTCTCTCTGTACCACAGACATACATACATCGATTCTGTGAAAGGTGTGTGTGTACTTTGTACAAGAGTGTACCTTTCCTTTGCAATCGCTTTGTCGTGCTGTTGTTCTAATTTCATTTACCTGGCGACTGACTTTCACCTGCCCAGCTGTAGTTGAAGTTGTAGCTAATACCCATATGCAGGTTCCACTTCTATTCAGCTCTCGACTCCCTCAACTCCACAGTTGGTTCAGTCCAGCCCTGTAAGCAACTAATTAAGCACAACACGTGCCCAGTTAAGACAATCCCCTATTACCTCCTTATAAATAATATTCACCTCAACAACTGATCGCATCGCACCTTAACAACTCCACACGGATCAAAGAAATTCAATTAAATTTTATGACAAGTGCTTGACTGTGGCAAATAACTATAAGTACGTGTAAGAAAATAAACTTCTAAGAATAGAATAAAACTAGAGTACCACAACATTATCAAAAGGCTTGCAAACTAATCGTACAGATTTATAATTTGATAAGATTAAATAAAGATAGTCAACATAAATTTATATATTGCAAAAGTAAAAATTTAATTAGAGCTTAGTGGAAATTTAAACTCACATCCTTTGAAAGTTAAGAAATAAACTTATTTCAAATGTTTCATAAATAAAATAAATACAAAAAAACCTTGAGTAGAGTTCTAAACTAACTACGAATCTGATATATTTATAAGATTGATACAAGATTTTATAATTTAATGCAGATAAATAATATGTTCAATAAAAATATACTTGTTGCCAAGAGAAATGTCATAAAAAATTAGTAGAAAGCATGGACATTGAGATAGAAATAGAGATCATATATAATTATAATTTATTTTGGAAATATCTTATAATTATTATATTTAATAACAAAATAAATCTGAGCAAATCGTGAGTCGAGCTCTATGCAAAGAAGTTTCAAAAACATTAATTTAATTTGGCTTAAATACAAGCTATTATTTATTTAAAATAAGGGCATCAAAGTTTTGCGTAAGTCCCTTGACTGCCTGTTGTTCTTGTATTTTTTCATTTACAACTTCCGCTTGGCAAACAACAAAAGAAATAGTACAAAAAAAAATGTGTAGAAAATGAAAAAAAAGAGCTGCAAAAAACATTCGATGCGATCACTGCAATCGCTGATGATGAGGTGCATAAACGACGCCCATTTATTGAGCCCTCGCGGCTTTAATAACTTGGGACGAGAGGAGTTGCTGCTGCCGTTGTGGCTTGGATTGATTGTGGCAGCCACAGCCAGAGAACAGGGGAGAGGTGTGAGGAGACTGGAGGAAACATGTTTGCCTGCCACTAAATGACAGGCATTTGTCTGTCTACTTGAAGGGATCGAGAGGGGGGAACTTGAAGTAGAAGTCGACAGGCAGGCAAAAGTCGCATCAATTGAGTTCGACATGAAAATTGCTCAGTGTAAAGTTCTGTACAGACCTTTACTTGTTGTTGTTGTTGTTGTTGTTGTTGATATTGTTATTGTAGTTGTTGTTTGTTCGTAGAATATTTAAAAAGCCACACATGTAGCTAGACAAGTCCAAGTCTCGACTTCTTCTTTATGGCAAGGTGTGTCTACGTACATACTGCTCGAAATGGCCAACGTCTTTTGGCCAAATTAGTGAGCACGCGTGGGCCACAAATTGTTTAACACACTATAAAGGCAACTGGCACAAATTTCACTGAACAAGGCTGAAGAAATATGAAATGGCCAAGTTCGAAGATATGAAGTAAACAACAAGAAAAGAATGCTCAAGTCAAGTGTGCTTGAGAACACAGTAAATACCCTATAAATTATTGAGGAATTCGAAAATCTATCATCTTAGTAGGGAAAGCAAATATTTGCATATAAATTTGCCTAACTTATAGTCTTTGACTTCTCGAGATTAATGAGAAGAGATGGAAGACAGTTCTAATACATATAAAATAAAACATAACATAAATTCATACGAACATACGAACTTTAAACTTTTAAAGACTACAAATTCAGCCCTAAAATTAAGCTATTTCTTTAGATTTCGAGTTATGGAATGCTTAAAATAGTTCTCAAGTACATAGGGTATACAACAACCTGCATTCCAAATTTCATAGCTCCATCTCATTAAATTCTCGAGATTGCCGAGAGTATGTTAAAGCTAATCGTTTAAATACGAGCATTCCACTTTCACAGGGTACAACAATAGAGTTCTTAACTCGCAGTTAACCGAGTTTTCTAGTTTATTTATGTATATGCTACTCATTGATCATTGATTCATTAGTTGACCGAGTCTGGTTTCGATTTCCGTTTCGTGTTCTTGGTCGATTTGCAAAAGTGAAAATAGGCTCAGTTGTGCTCCAATCAACGTATTTAAATCTTTTCTTTTATTTTCTGCTCGACTAAGATTTACATAATCTGTGCTTATTATTATCCAGCTGGGTGGGGATTGCTGTGAGTTGGTGAAAGTTTTTTTTGCCACAAATTATAACTTAGAACATGCCCAGTAGCCAAGTTGCGCTGATTAGAGCCCAGTTGTCTTGTTGCCTTTCACAAATCAACGTTTCAGCCCCCAAAAAGATTATAAGCAAAGCTCCAAAAATCTGTCTATGCATTGTCTTCCACTGAAGATTTGTGTCTATTGGTATATGGAACAACCAAGAGCTTCAACTAACTGGGTTGATTTCTTCAGTGGCATTCACAAAAACAAAGCTGAATGATTAAAGTTAAAGTTGTATTTGGAAATTATCAAAGTCATTGAATAATTGGAACTTCATTTAAGCTCCAATTGTTCTCTCTTATGAATTAACAAATAAACTGGCAGCTGTCAAGATTTTTTATTCAACTTTGAAATCAGTAATCAAATAATCCTCTTTTTTTGTAAAAAAAAAACTAAACTCGAAGTGACAATTACTGAGCTTTCCATAAGATTTAATCAACCAACTTTCCTTTAATCATAAGTTTATCAATATAATTTGTAATTAAAAGCATTCTATTTTATTTTAAGCCCCAAATTTCCCATGATCACTTAAAAATCTCTCTCTGACAAATTCTTTTCTTTTCAATTTCCCTTTACACTAATCTTTGGCAAAATCTTTACAACAGTTAACTAGGTTGCTGAAATGTAAATTAAAATTGTAATTTCCTAAACTAATAATCCAATCTGCAGTGAGTTAATTCGTTGACTTTCGCCCCGTAACGAACACAAGAAAGCCATCAAAATTAATTACTATATTAATTTGTCTAGCATTTTTCTGTCAGTGTATTGAGAGAGCTTTTGTCGAAAAAATTATATTGTTGGGGCGTAATTGTTGGCCTCGTTATGGCACCTGAGCCAAGTTCTTGGACACTTAAAAGACAATTGCTCCCACAGCCTCAGAAATCGGCTTTCTTTGGTCTTGACTTTGGTTTTGTTTTTGTTTTTGTTTTTCTTTTTGGTATCTTTGTTAACTTTGTAACTACTGTAATTCTACACACATTCTGTATACACAGCTATGACTGAATTCGTTCTACATTTTCTACATTTCCTCTATGTTTAGTCACCGGAATTATGAGCCTGAGAGCTGCCTCAATGCGAATTGCGTTAAGACATTGTAATTAAGTTAACAACATTTTCACTAACCAACAACTTCTTTAAAGAAAGTTCCATGTACTCTAAACTACTCTTGGTCTTACTCTTCATATAATATCGTCAATCTCTTAAGAAACCGTTTAAGAGAGTTCTTCAGTTAAAGTTTAAATACTTTTGGGGATTCTACAATCTGAACTTCATGGTTTCCATGCAAATGACAACCAAGTGAATTTAATTAAAAAGCCACCACAACTTAAAAAATAAAAGTCAACTGCAGTGATTTATTGTGTGAAACTGAAACTTCTTTTTCGGTTTTTTGTTTGTTTTTGTTTTGACTTTATCTTTGAGTGTAACTCTGAATTTAGCTACTTCTTTTTTCCACGTGAAAGTTTCAGTTGATGTGCTTGGGGCTTGACATTAGGATAATGGCTTGATTAAAAGTTGTCATGAGAAAGAACTGAACTGAACTTTACATAGTGTTTGCTACAGTGTTCCATGCCATGCCATGAGAGCTCCAATTAAGCGCACTTCTTGATCATGTCACACTTTCTGCACCTCGTACAGGGTATAGCCAACTAGTCGTTGATTTTGTAAAGTCAACTTAAAACAATAATTCTAAATATTTAGTTTACTTAGTAATATTTTGTTTACTTGATAATTTATCACTTTTAACTCGTTCTTCTTTTGTTTTTGTACATAATCCTTACATTTCCACATAAGGAATATATATTCACCACCAGTCCCGCAATTACAATTTTTTAATAATTTCATTTGTATTATTATTATTTGAGCGTTTTAATTAATGCAAAGAACGTTTTTCTTGGTTCATTGAAAATATTAAATATTAGATGATAAGACCAAAAAATATACCATCTTTTAATATTTTAAACCTCTAGTTCTCTTAATCTCTTTAAATTAATATACACGTATTTCTTATAATTAATACTAATACATTTTTAAGATTCAACTGATTTTCATATCACAATTATCTTTATTATTTTAGAAGTTATTTAAAGTAAAATTCAGTTCTACAATGAAATTAATTACATAATAATAATAATAACAATTTTATACAGCTCTGAATTTTACAAAACACAGGTATTATCTCATTATTTTTTTTTTAAATGTCATCGGCAAGATGAGAAAGCGGTCTTTACTAATTTGCAATGCAACTTTAGAGCCAAGAGTTCGTATATTATTAAGTCCAAGGGCTTAACAGAGTTTTCTTATAAGTAATTACACTCCAAAGAGATTTATTTATTAGGTTTTTTTTTGAGTTTTGGTTCTTTTAGAGTATCAGTAATTTGTATGAATCCCAATAAATTGTTATTCTTGTTTCAAGTGGCATGTTTTTCATTTGCATGCAAGTTTGTAGTGCCTGTTGCTAATCACGTTCTTAATGAAAGTGGATGCGGTACATGGTCTGTTGGTCTGTTGGTTTGTTGGTGTCTTGGTCTTTTGGTCTCGTCTGGTGTCTTGGTCTCTTTGTCTCTTTGTCTCTTTGTCTGATGGTCTGTTTGGTCTGACGAGCCATGGTCGAGTTATAATCGTGTTTGGTTCTATTCTGTGTTGTGGAGACAAGTCGACGGTTTGGTTCTTTCACTGGCAATGACCGCCATTCGCTTTGGAGTTGTTTGATTTTCACGTTTGTTTATTTGTTTGTTTGTTTGGTTTTTTTCGCATGCAACCTGACTGAGAATGAGTTTCGAGTCCAAGTGTTGCTTATTCTTTTTGATGCTGTGCTGATTCTGAGTACCAGTTTTTTCGCCTCTTTTTATTTTTTTAAATTATTCTTCTTAATTTGCTTAGCTTTTTTTGTTGATTAATATTATATATAGCAGTGGTTCGTGTCGCCAGCTGATTTCTTTTGATAAGCTTCTTACAGAGCTTCCTCTCCGTCCCATTTGTGTCAGTCTCTGTCGATTTATTAAGTCATAAAGTTAACAGAAATATTGTAGCTCTTAAGTGGAAAGGAAGTGAAATTCTGAGTGTACTCCAAATAATATATATGTAAATGAGAATTAGAAAAATACTCACTCTCTAATTGTAGAGTGCAATGATCTTAAATTCCATAATGTACAATAAATACACTTTTATCTAATATCTAACAACATTTTGTTGGATGCGTCACAAGCCAAAAACTGGAAACCGAATGAATTTCACATTAAATGGAGAAAACAACAGTTAAAATCCCCATTAAAAACAGTTAAGGTTTTCTATAAGCTCGTTTATCTTCAGGTTAAAGTTGGCTTTTTTAGCCGTACAACAAGTTCAAAAGTATACGCATATAGTTGAGACCTCTGTCTGCTTCTATCGTTTGACTAAATTACGTGATTTACCTACACAGAAAAAACAGTTCGGAATTTGTAGTCTAAAATCAGTACAAAACTATGTCAGAGGTTTGATAATACAAGATTTTGTTTCGTTTTTAACATATATATTTTGTTAAGAGGAGCTTCTACAAAATGTTTAATTTTAACAAAATGTAATGGGCCTATTGCCGATTTTAGTGATCAGCTATTGCCATTTAATCCGCATATAGTCTTAACTAGGCAATTTTAAAATCAAGTATTTTCCATTTGATTCTAAGTATGGATTTTTTTGTGTGTAAGCTCTTTTAGTATAAGATGAAAGCATTACCAGCAAAGTTAGCAGACAGTTACCTGAATTGAACCCAGCTTAAACCCTCTCTCACTCTCTCTGTCTTATTTTTTTCTTACAGTGTTAACAAATTTGTGAACATTCGTACCTGTATCATTTGCTCTGAATGTCTAAACAATAGTGCGGGTAATTCCATCTAGTTTAATTCGGTTTATGACGCCGGAGCATGAGTTGGACTCCAGTTGCCGGTAGACAACGCTTCGATTCGCTTGTCATTGGAAAGTTGCCGCTGCGTGACACACATTTCACGCATTAGAACCGACCTCAAGTTGCAAGTTGGTAGTTGCAACTCGCTTCTTGCCCCAGGCAGAAGACAGTACCGAGTTGTAGAAGCACAGCTCAGAGAATCCCCAATCGTTGCTACATTAAGAATAGAAGAGGAACAGGAGGAGAAGCAACAACAACAACAACATCAGGAGGAGGAGCCGGAGGAGGAAGTGAGGCAAAGATGACGCTTCGCTTAGTCAGCATATTATCTATGGCATTACTTTTTGTATTGCCCGCACAGTTGGATGCATTTATCACGCAGAATACAGGTGAGTTAACAACGGTAACTTGCGTGAAAACACTGATAAGAACAGACTAGTAGAAAGAGGAAAAAGTAGTACAGTCCTAGTGTTGAGTATAGTTTGGGAAACTCTTAATTATATCATGCAAAAATATGTTAGGTTTGAATCTTGAGGAAGCGAATATTAAATGGGTCATGAAGACTTTATCCAGTTCTCAGATAAAATATTATTCATTTGAATCATATCTGTAAATCTTCCTTATATCATTGATTATATTATTATTTTTCTTTCAAACTCTGATAAGAACAGACTAGTAGAAAGAGGAAAAAGTAGTACAGTCCTAGTGTTAAATATAGTTTAGGAAACCCTTAATTATAGCATGCAACTAATTAAGCTACTATAAGGCAGGTTTGAATTAAAATTAAAAACAATTTTGTTAAGCTGATACATTTTTCAAAAGATGAATTTAATGCTGTTTAAGATTTAAAGTGTTTATTTTAAAGTTCTTTAAATATTTCAAAATATTAAATTTGCCTAGAATTATTATTAAAATACTTTAAAGTACTACTATACTTTTAGCTTACAATTATTCAGTAGTTATAGTTCATTTTATGTATAAGCATCGCAGTTATTATAATTTGTTTTTTAACATATATTTATTAAGCTTTCTTTTATTGAAAAGAAGATTGGATCTGTATTAAAGAAATCTTAACTTTTTTCCATCTCTCATTTAGTTAGATCGAAGAAGAAAGTGCAGTGTAATTCTTTATAGATCTTAAAGTACACACAATTTTATTTATTTATTTTAAATGTTTACCTTAATTTTCCATCCTAAGGTTGTCATCATAATGGCACCTGGTATGCGGATAAATCGGTGGTGCCCAGCATGGAAAAGTGTCTAAATTGTCAGTGCAATCGGAAAACCCTTGTCTGTCGACTTAAAGTCTGTCCCGAGATGCCAATGCCACCTCCAAGAGGTTGTGTGGTTGTCCAAAAGAAGAACACCTGTTGTCCTTATTTATCATGTGCTCGTCTAGATGCCTTCTATAAGATTCCCACCAAGCGACGCATCATCGCCTACCTGGATCACTATGAACGCGAGTCCATCGATCGTGTGGTCAATGATAATATGCTACAAAGACGTTCAGATGACTCGGATGTTGATCTATTTGGTTAGTATAGAATCATAAGAGATCTTTTCAAATATTTTAATAATATAATAATTCTATTTTTTTTTTAGTTTGTGTAAAGAATGGAACTGTTTACAAGTCGGGATCAGCCATGTCCTCGTCGAATTTGTGCAGCTATTGCTACTGTATTGGTAAGCTAAATAGACAAAATAAAATTTTGAATGCAGAGTAACGACAAGAAGAAAAAGAAACAATACTAAGTGGCAGTTTATAATTAATAAAACAAGGTATTAGAAAATGGATTTTAATCGAATCAGTTTAAATAAAATCTGAGAGCACTTATTGGAAACATATAAATATGGGGTGGTGCATTGAATAATACTTAAATTAAAAGAAACAGATGGAAAAAAAACTTGTTGGTAATCCAAGTAAGAGCTGTTAGTATTCTTACTAACAGTAAGTGGGAATAGATAATGGAGACATAGGATAGGTGAAATTATATAGAAGAAAAAGCATATGGGATAAGAGCAGTTTCTTGTTAAACAAAATACAAAAGCAAAAACAAGAAAAAAATTTTAAATTTTATTAACGCGTTAATATAACATTGCTGCAGGGCGTAAAAATAAAATAATAAAATAAAAACCTACACTTGATATAGTTAAAATAGCGAGAAAGAGACCGATTAAATAAATGACAGATTGTCTTTTTGCTAAATATTTTGATATCCAATTGGGAACAGTTAATAGGAAAAGTAAGCAGATAAATAATGTGAGATTCTGCAAATGGAAAAGTGACAAGAACTTACAAAACATAATGTAATTATCCTCATACTAATTTGTAGACTTTCTCTTTTTCTACCTTTAGGTGGAACTGAGAAATGTGTCAAGCCCAAGTGCATGTTACCCGTGGAGGGATGTAAGCCCATTTTTGTAGACTCCACCTGTTGTCCCGTTCGCTACGATTGCAGCAGCAAGACATCAGGCAAATCCTCGCAAGAGGTGCGTTATCGGAAAACCTCAAACAAACATTTCCAGAGAATGTCTCAGCGATTGCAAAGGAATCGAGGTTGTACCGTGGGATCACAGTTCTATGCGGAGGGACAAAAGATGCGATCGGATGCGGATAAGCCATGTGACATTTGCTTCTGTATACGAGGAACACGACGTTGTGCACCCAAGAAGTGTTCCCCAGCACTTAAGAATTGCATTCCTGTGGTGCCCAAGGGACAGTGTTGCCCTTCCAGCTACGATTGCGGAAGTCAGAGGGATTATCGACGTTCCCAGAGTTCCAGGCAATTCAATCTCTATAATTTACTGTTTGGCAAAGAGGAGCAAGAGGCAGAGGCGGCAGCAACAGCTGCAGCTGCAATGATGCCCCAGAATTCCATGGCAGAGCATTATCCACAGGATCGTCATCCCACAGAGTCTCTAGAGCCACTTCAAGCGAGCAGTGAGAAGAGTATTCTCGACACTTTAAGAGAGGGACTTGAGTTCATTGATGGCAACAACAATCAAATGCTGGCCAGCAACATGGATCTTGTGACAGCAGCCACACCTACACCCATTACAGAAGTGGGCGTGATCGGAAGCACCACTGAGATCAGTTTCCTTGATTTACTCTTAGGGCCGAGCACGGAAAATGAAAGCAAGGTAACGCCAGAGTCGACAACTGCTAAGAAACCCTTGTCCTGGGTGGATTTATTGCTGGGTCCCGACGAGGAGGATACTCTGCAGGCATCCTCAATGGTAACTGAGTCATTTCTAGATGCCAGCACGGCTTTGGCTCAACCGGAAACGGAACCAGCAGTGACCAGCACCACATTGAGCAGCATTAAACGCTTTGCGGATGACTTTGATGATCAGTTGGGCAGTGATGAGATTGCAGTGGGTGAATTGCCAGCAGAGGCACAACAAATTGTCCTTACCAACACTGGCAATTGGGTAGGATCAAAGGAACCAGTAGTACCAACTAGCACCACGGCAAAGCCACCACCTGACTTATTCAATGTGCCCTCTTATGGTCTGTCTGATATGTTGGATGACAATGTGACAACGACAACAGCAATACCCACGACAACAACCACTACAATAACAACAACAACAAGGCAACCCACCAGAGTGCATGCACCACCCATGTTCCGTCCATTACCCAGTAATAAACCATTGCATAACCGCATCAACTCGAAGCTGGCGAATTTGACAGTCACTCCACCAATGGTTGTGGTCACTAGTAAATATGGACAACCCGTGACCTATAGAACAATGCCTAGTACCAGCAGTACCAGCAGCACTACCACGACAACCACTACAACAACAACAACCACTCCAACACCTAAGTCAACGTCAACCACAACAACAACAACCACAACTAGACCCACAACTACAACAATCAAACCGAAACCCAAACCAAAAACCACCCGACGCACCACCACAACAACATCCAGAGCAACAACCACAACAACAACCACAAAGAAACCGACAACAACAACAGCTCGAACTACCGTTACACCCAAAAAACCTACACACATCGTAAGCTCTCCAAAACCGTTGATTATCAAAACGAATCCAAGTATTTTGGAAGCGGAACTTTTGGATGATAATGACAGCACCGACCCGACTTTACCGCCTAGTTTGCCCAACCTCAAGATCATACCCTTTCTTCCCACGGATGCGGTGAATACTGCACCTAAGTTGCAATCCCAGAGCAACTACAACAACCCCGCCAATTATTATCAACAACCGATTGCTTCCGATAAAATGGATATCGATTATGATTCTGCTTACGATGAGACTGGTGTACATTATCCATCGATAACCTCAGCCTATCCACAACAACAACAACCGCAACAACACCCCACCAACAATGACAATAACAACAATGATCAGGCTGCCTATAAATACAAATTCAATGTGGAGGTGCCAGCAGTTGAACCACCTCCGGAGCCAGTGGTTCATCTGGGTGGACAATATGAGGGAAGTGCGGATTATGTGAAATATGATTTTGAACAACAGGTGGTGCCACCGGCACACAGTGGTTTCTCACCACCCACCGAAACCGAGGGTGGTTTTATGCCCAAGGAACCGCTGGTCATTGATGGCGAAGTCCTGCAGGATCACGTCACAGCTAATGTGATACTTGCCATCGGAAATAACTATCAAGTCACTCAACATGTTATCGATATAACTACGGAGTCAAAAGAAAATGATACAGCATCAATAGGTGAGTAAATAGATTAACATAATTTAACAGAGAGAGAGAGAGAGAAACTTAGAGGGAGACAGAGATATTTATAGGTATAGACTTAGTTTTCTGAAAAGGAAAGAAAAGTATAGAGAAGATTCTTTTCGTTGTTTCGATTCACTTTGCTTTTTAGTTCCGTTTATAAGTTAATCTATCTGGATCAAAGCTTCAAAAATTATAGATAAATGTCAAGTAATTAATTAACTTAGATAAAACTGAGGCTAGGCTTTTTTTCTGAATCCTTTTGCCTAAGCTTGAATTTAATGTATCCCTTACAGGAACAATATATTTTCTGTCCAGTTTACGAATAGATTATTCTCAAATTGTATACAATTATGTAAATCAATTTCTTTCGTAAGCTACTCAATCTCAATTTATAAAACCTTTAATTGAATTTTTATCCCCACCACTTTCAATTCAACCAACAAGTCTCTAATCGT
The DNA here is from genome assembly GCA_037043535.1 of Drosophila putrida. Lineage (NCBI taxonomy): Eukaryota > Metazoa > Arthropoda > Insecta > Diptera > Drosophilidae > Drosophila > Drosophila putrida. The sequence goes on from JBAMBI010001127.1 coordinate 287,933, forward strand.
TCCCCATTTTTCATAGAAATCACAACACCTGATCCCTTTAAAGATGTCATACACACCGAAAGTCCGCCAAATCTGGACTCACTGATTGTGGACAAACAGCAGAAGAAACCAACCAACCAACAGCAGCAACAGTTGCAAGAATTGCAGCAACCACAACAGCAACAGCAGCAGCTGCAACGAGTTGAGAGCGTCAGTTACAGCATCAGCAATACTTCCGGTGGCAAAGCAACACCAACAACAAGAGCAACATCAACGACAACAGCACCAACAACAACAACAACAACAACGACAACAATACAAACACCGTTAATAGACAAAAACGAAATCAATAAACTGGACCAGTTGCTGGATGAATTGCTGGGAAGTGTAAGTCCCAGCAGCAGCAGCACGGTGCCGCCCTTTAGGACATTGCCACCCGGCACAAAAGCAACAAGTACCACAATAACATCGGCAGCAACAACTGCGCGACCAACAACGCCAACACGTGGCAATAAAAAGGGCAACAAAACAAAGAACAAACCGGCAACCGGCAACAGACGCAATAATCCAACGGTAATTGCAGCCAAACCCAACAGATCGAAAGTTCAACAGGCCACGCGACGAACTCCCGCCAGCAACAACAGCAACAGCAACAGCAACAATAACAGGAACAACTCATTGGCAGCCGCAGCGTTGACAAGTGTTAAACCCAAAGGCACAACAGCAACTACAATGATAACAACAGCAATTGCTAAGCCAACAACAGCAGCAGCAACTACAACATCTACAACTACAACATCCACAACAACGACAACAGTGCGTCCATTTTTAATGTCACCGTTCGACAAATTGCCTTTCATGAACGCCAGCTATGAGGTGAGACCGCACATATTGCAACCACAGCAGCAACTGCTGCAAGAGTTGCAACAGCAACAGCGACCGCAGCAATTCCATCATTATCAGCACGCGCCCAGCAGCAGCACAACAACAACCACATTTGCCCCCGATGTGGCATCAGCTGAAGCAAGTTCATCTGGAGGCGGTGGTGGTAAGGGGGGCGTGGTTGGTGGTGAGAGTTTAATGGACCCCACGGGCATCCTAAAATTAGCCGGTTGCAATATCTACGGTCGCATGTATCGGGTTGGTCGCATTATAGTCGAATTATCCAATCAATGCCTAGAATGCAAATGTACGGAGGTGGGCGTCAAGTGTGGCCCATTAGACTGTTAATTTAAGCCAACTCCCCCCACCTCCCCCTGCCACCACAACTCTCCACACTTTGTATGTATGCGTGTGTGCTTGTTTTTGTGTCTGCGTCTGTGTTAACTGACTCCCCACTGTTTTTAATTTTAGCTCTTGATTAATGCAATTAACATTTAGTTTACACTAAGCTTACGCTCTGAAGAGCATAGTTTCCATACGAGGTGTACACCTAGCTTGATTTAGTATATTAGGGGGTAACTTTAAGTCTCTCCATTCACCATAAGTTGTATTATAGAGATTTAACAATTAATTATAAATACATTTACACTTAAAGAAAATGCATTTAAAATATGTTCTTTATAAAATAATGAATAATTTAATGACACTTTATTTTAAAAGAAAACATTTAAGAATAAACTTACACTCAAGAAATCAATTTACAGGAAATTCTGATATAACACTTAACCCTCCAATACCAGACACAAAGTGTAGAGGTATTTCAATTTATCATCTCCAATACCTCTCCTATGCATAATCATAGTATGGTTGGATCTCTCGGGGGTTATGGCTCCTAAGATGGAGAGCCAGCAGACGTTAAGAGGGATTATAGCATGGAATAATCGGTCTAACATGTAGAATGCTTTTCAAAATCTATCTGTTTAAATTAGCTTAGAGATTTTAATGTTTTAACAGTTTTAAAATTCGCATAAATTTTAATTATAGTCTCAAAATGAATGTGGAAGGAAATGAGTTTGAAACTGTAATGGAACAGATTGGTAAATAAAGAAATTTCTTATCAACTTAATTTACCATAACTACCTATAGGATTTGGAAGAGTTCACTGCTATGTTATGATCACTTTGGGTTTGCTACAGATGTTAACCATTCATGAAACTATGGGAATGGGTATTATAGCGCCTTCGGCGGTATGTGATCTACGCATGAGTCTTGTACAATTTTCGTCAATAACCGCTGCAGCATTTTTGGGTATCATCTGTTCATCTTATTTCTGGGGCTATATTGCTGATAAAATGGGCAGACGATGGACTTTATTACATACCATAACAATAAGTAACCTATGTTCAGTCATATCAATGTTTATGGTCAGTTTTACAAGCTTTTTTGTCCTGCGCTTTCTTACGGGCCTATTGTAAGAGCCTTTTAGAGTACATTACCGTGTATATTGTATATATATATGATTTCCTATGTATATAGTGTTGCTGGACCCAGTTTCGTTGCTGTCACTTATTTAAGCGAGTTTTGCAACAAGAAAATATTAGCACGATCAGTCACCCACATGCACATGTTTACGGGCTTTGCAATGTTTTATTGTCCATCGTGGGCCTCTTTATTTCTATCTTCTAATGTCATGGACTTCGAGATATATCTTGTAGGTAGTCTATCACTTCGACCTTGGCGTCTACTCGGCTGCTTGTTTATGCTGCCAGGCCTACTTGCCTTCTTTCTATTGCTAAAGATGCCAGAAAGTCCAAAATTCCTATTCATGATTGGCGACACGCAAAAGGGCTTGGCGGTTATGGATTGGATAAGCTTTAAGAGTACTGGTCGTCACCTCAGTCCAGAACAGGTGGCCTTAATGCAAAGATATCAGGAATCCACTGGGGTAAGACCAAAACAGAAACGCTCAAATAACGTATTCTGGACAATGCTGAACGATGCCATGCCTTTATTTCGCAAACCCTATGTCGGTTTATATATTGGTAGTTGTTCAGTTATGTTTAGCCTGGGCTTGGTGTAAGTTGAAAATAATCGCAAAAGCTCTCTTCAGACGATCCGTTTTTGTGTGTCACTTTTTGAGGACACACAGAATCTGGTCACACTGTATAGATTTTCATTCAAAAATTGATGAAGCTAGTAGGCGACAGCTGACTGAAGCAAAAACTGGCGATTGTCTACATTGGTCAACTTCACTTTTTAACCGAAGCTCTAACATTTCGTTTGTTCACACGACTTTTTAACAAAAAGTTACATACAAAAACGGACCGATTGATAGAGGGTCAAGTGCAGAATGTAAAAAGCATGTTTTCTATTTTTGTTTTTAGTGCTAATGGCTTGGGTATTTGGTTTACCTCAATGCGCAATCGCTTAAACATGCGACTGGATAATAAATCGGAAATGACCCTATGTAAGATATTGTTTAGTACAACGGCCAATGAAATTTTAGATAGTGAACCGGATCTAGCCGTCGTAAGTTATAATCCTTATTGTTAACTGTTAATTGTATTTTAATTTTTATTAATCTTCTCATAACTGTAGGCATGTAATGATGGCTTTCAGGGCTTCGTTGATTCCCTTATATTGGGCTTCATCTATATTGTTCTTTACAATCTTTGCTGGTTCATGCTCTTTTTCTTACCCCGCAAGGCCATGTTCATTGGTGCACTAGTCATATCCTCGTCTTGTGGCTTTGCACTGATTTTAGTGACCGGTCATTGGTTACAGCTTTTTAGTCATATTTTATTTATAGCGCTACCGGGCGTGGTTATAAGTCTCCTGGGCGGAGCACTTCTCGAGTTTGTCCCCACGTATCTACGTGCTAAGGCCCTTTGTATTAGTTTAATGTGGGCTCGCTGGGGTGCTGTAGTGGGCACAACAATCATTGGTATGTTTGTGGAAAATAGCTGTGAGTTTACCATTTTGGTGATTGCCACCTTTCCAATGCGTAAGATACTGTCCCGTATTTATAGATTTTAGCTCACATTTTCAATTTGTCATTGCAGTATCTGCCAGCATCGAGGGTTTCTTGCCACTTTAGAAGAATGATCGAAAAGCCTGTCATTGAAGTACTACTTTTAAATTATTGTTTTTCTTCAAAATTAATGCAAATGATCAATTGAATACATATTTACAATGCTCAATTCTTTTTTTAAACAAAGCCAATATACCCCACAGGGTATAATGAGGGTAATAAATCGAAATCTAAGTCAGCTTTAAAAATAAAAATTAATTATAAATTAAACATATACATATGTGCTGTTTTATTTGTATATTTCTGAGACTGTGTTCAACAATCGTTCACTGGTTTATTAACAAACAGTCTGATTTCAGTCAACAAATACAACAAATCGAAAACAGATTTCACATTTAATATTTAAGATTTTAAAAAATGAATATCGATTCAAATGAAGAAGACAATGTTCCCAAAGAATTGTGTAGAGAGGTACGTTATGCCAATAAATGTGTATCTAAGGGTGAACCATCTGTGGGAGTTGTCGCCGAAAATGGAGTTGTTATTGTCAGTGAAAGAAAAGTGAGCAGTCGACTGGTTGAAAGTAATTCCATATTAAAAGTGACACCGATAACTGATAACATTGGAATGGTCTATTCCGGTCTGGAAGCGGACTTTCGACTGTTGACTGGAAGCGCTATGAAGATCGGAGTCGGGTATATGTGTTTGGAAGAGCAACCAATACCAATGCACATGTTACTTCAACATCTGGGCGAAAATCTACAGGCTTGCACCCAATCTTGTGGTGTGCGTCCCTTTGGAGTTACACTCTTAATTGCTGGGTATGAAAATCGTTCCCTCCTCTATAAAATGGATTGCACAGGTTCCTTTGAAGCTGTAAAGGCCATTGCCATTGGCCGTAATGCCATGGAATGTAATGCATATCTGGAAAGAAACATATCGGATGGATTACTCTTGGAACCTGCCATCTGTCTTGCTATCCAGTCTCTCAAATTGGCCTGTGGTGATAGTTCAATGAGTGCTATTCAAATGAATGTTGGCATTTCCGATGATCATGGTTTTAGATGTATGCCAGACACCGAAGTTGACTACTACTTGCAACATTTGAGGTAGTTTGTCGGTGTTGCAAAAAAATATAAATGCTTCGGATTAATTAGTTAATATTATTATTATTATTAATAATATATTATACTTAGCAAAACTCTGCTGCAATGTCTGTGGTTTCTATAAATCCAAATAAAAAATGTTACTGTTGTTAAATATAAGAACGATTCGAGAGATATTTTCTTTTGAACGTACGACTAGGAGTGTTTTAAATATCCTGCAGATTGAAAGCTAGAAAATTATTTTAAATAGATTTTTGGGTATCCGTTGAACAGATAAATTTAACTAATTGCTCTAGTGGTCATAGTTGAAGAAAATAATTCTACTCAACTCTATAGTACCCATTTTGCTTACATTATGCATGGAAATTAGCAATGAAATCCCGCTTATTTATAGAAAACGGATTATAGACAGACAGACAGTTGGACCGACGGACAGACAGACAAACGGATGTACCTGTCTGATGCTAAACAACTTCTATGCGATATTTAAAAACAAATAATAATTTCCTCGTTAAACGTTAACAAATAAAGTGTAATGGAAAATAAAGTTGAAAAAAGAAAACTCTTGATGAGTGAAAACTTAATTTACTACACACAGATTTCTCAAGTTTTATTGGAAGGAAATTTTAAACCAGTTTAAAATTAACAAAGTTAAGTTGCTGCTAAGTACTCATCAGTACGGATAACCGGGCTTTTTTATCGGTAAATCCTGATTTGGGGTGTCTCCAGGTGTCAGGAATGCAGTTTTTTTATTATTGAGCAAACTCACTTCCAATTTATTTTTTGGCTGTTATTTATTCAACGATTTTCTATTTGACTGGGCAAAAATCTCTTCCTACTTCTTTTATTTACTTTATCACTTTTATGTAAAAGTAATTCAATCGCCCAGCAAATACACTTTCGATGTATTCATTGTAAGTTTACTTTTCATCTATTGAAAGTATATTTACAAGTTGAAATGCAATGATATTTTATTTGATTTTTAATTTGAGTTGCAACTAGAGAACATCCGTACATCAATGAATATTTATATTGCATGTATATTAAGAAATTTCAAGCTAAACGTTTAATTATCACAATGTCAAATGGAAAATAAATGAAATATCGAATTTCCAAAGCGCAAGTAACATTAAAAAGCAACATAACTATTTAATGAGCCATTGAACGGGCGAGAATTTGCGAGTAATTAGCTGAGAATTTGCGACAAAGTCATAAAATAGAAAATCAATATCAAGGTGTAAAGTAACATTTATTTAAACAGAATGTTCTCTTACAGCATAGAGTGGTAATAATAATTATGTGTAGCCCTACAAGTACGTGACCATAAAATTCACTCGAGTTGCCAAAAATAAAAATGGGACAGAAGAATGATTGAGAGATTGTATAATTTGCTTTTTCCGGCGACTCGTATGGAATTCCAAATTGTTTAAGACTAATTTAAAGCTAATTACAGTGGGTCTATATAAAGGAAATCGAATTAATTACTTATTACGCACTTCGAGTACCCAAAAAATGCCAGCTTGTTGTTGTCGATATGCGTTGGAGTCTCCGGTAAAATATGAAACCGCAAAGGAAACCAGCAACAATGCCACCCAGATGGGCCTCAAGACTAATGCGGGGATTGCGATTGTGATTGATGCAAAAATGATATGTTGTGAATGCCACATCGCTGATTAACAATATCAAAATCACAGCAATGCGTACAAAGCGATGTGACAATTGTGAGAAGTTCTAAAAACACACAAAAAAAAAAAGAAAATTAAAAAAACAAATCTAAAAAAATAAAATGAAAATGTTAAATTGCGGTTGCAATTTCGATTTGGACACAGTTGACTGACCAAAACCAGGTGCGGCACATGACTGCACAGCATCGCATAGACGCCCGCGGAGGCGCCCAACAACAACAGCTCCGGCTGCAACCAGCTATTGGCCAATGCCCCACAAATGCCGCCTGCAATATAAACCAGGCCCACACGACAATGACCCTGCTCCAGTTCCAGCCAGATCCCAATAAAGCACTGACACATTGAGAAAACAGAAAAGATCAAAAAATAAAAACATGAATTAAAATATACTCGATATATACATTTCCTAATAATAATGATATTAATAAGAATAATTTAAGTAATTATAATTAATAATAATAAAATCAAAATAAACCTTTCTATTCAGTCATTAATTTAAGTTTATATGTAAAACATTTCCTTTATAATTTTAGGATAAATAAATTAAATGAATAAACCACTGAGGAATTGAGAAAACAGAAAAGATCAAATAAAAACTTCTATTACAATAAACTTACAAACAATAATAATAATAATAATTTACTGTTTTTTTGTTCCTTGTAAATTGACCAACTTTCAATTCTTATTTTTTATATTCTTTTGAATTAATAGAAAAGTTATAATAATAGGAGGTAATAATAAAAATAATAACCAAAACTTATATATTCATATTTATATATATTATAGAAAAGATTACTGAATATTTAAATTATATTAATATTACATTTTTTGCATTAGTTTATTTATGTATTTAAAATTTATGTAATTTATTACAATAATACAATTTTTAAATAATATAAGTATTGAAAATAATAAGTAAGTAATAATTTAATATAAAAACCACATTTTTATTGCTGTCTAAAATATAAGTAAAATAATTGATATGGAAAAGTAGAAAAGTAATCTTCAATCTATGAACTTTACTTATAATTATATATCTAGTTCAATTTATTGCAAATTCTTTTTGATCTCTTAAGTTTTAATACCATTGAAATAAATAATTAATTAAAATAAATAACTAATCTCACCTGAAGTGACATATTAATACTCAAATGCCACGCGTCCGCATGTAGCAACATATAGGTAAAGTAGCGCCAATATTCGTGGCATGATTCCGGTCTATAGATGAGACGACGTTTAATGCACTCATTGGCAATCAGATGCAGCGATATCTGCGAATGTGGAAGCAACAACATTGACCTTAAAAGTGGAACTCGATCATTACATGAATCAACAAGAGTGCGGGCTAACTTGGGAGACTAGCCTGGGATTCATAATTAAGTATGAATATTTGTAATTAATTATAATTAATCTATTATATTTTTAATAAAAGGGAATGTGCTAGATTCAGCCATGACTGTTCAATATTAATATTATATATTCATATCAAATTTGATATTTAATATAGAATGACATTACTCGTTTAAATACAATTTTCATATCAAAATATTCCATACTCTAATCAACTTTTATATTGACCAATAGATATTCAAGGTATTTGAGATTCCACATTATATTGTAAATCTGTGTTTAAATTTCGAATGAAGCTAATTTTTATATTCATTACTGGAAATTAAAATCCATCTCTAAGAATTTTATCAATTCATAATAATAGGTGTCATAACATTTCCCTATAATAAACCCAATGCTTTGTTGCACAGTGTCATCGATCAAAAAATGAGAGAAATAAATGTATGCCAAGTAATCTGTCACTTTCGCTCAGCGGCCAAGTGTGAAATATCCAAGTGTGAGTGCCAAGAGCTGACACACAAATGTTGAATGTTAAATGTTGAAGCATTGTCAGTGGCAACATCTTGCGTCTTGAGGCAACAACACCAAAATAGTGGCAGCATGCATCACACCAAATATGACAAATGCCAATTGCAACATTTTAAGTTGTCAACTGACTCAAATGGCAATAAAAAAAATCAAGACATGTCGCTAGTGATTGTGATTTGGATTGTGATTCGACTTCGAGATTGTGTAATATGGAATGAATATCGTTTTGTGGGTTGGGTGCAATTAACAACAACAACAACAACAACAACTGCAACAATTAACGATATCAGCATTATTGTGCGTATTTAGCAAACATTTCAAACATTCGACTTGCCACAAAATGGCACAGACACTTGTGAGACTTCCCAGGTGAGTGGGTGGTTTCTGCAAGTCCATAATTCCACTTGCTACAAGACAATAACCAACACTTCAATCAATTGAAACAGTCTTACATTTAACGTACAGAGCTAAAGGAAGGCGGTGGAGGAGATACAAAGATACTTATTAATATCAATGAACAGCCCAAAGGTAAGTTATGCTATGCACTTAGAGATAATTGCTGTCATTATACAATACAATACTTTACACTGAATTTTAAAAGCATAATAAATATTCAAAGTAAATATCATTTAACATAATAAAATAAAACTGTATACCATAAATATTTTTGTTTATATTAAATTTTTATTTTAAAATTGTTAAACAGTTAAACTCACTATTATTAAAGCTTATCAAATAAAGCAAATGCGAGTTAAGAATTTTAATCTACTTTCTTTTTAAATTTCAAAACTTTTAGACATGTTGAATATTATATCAAATCAAATAAATTTGAGATAAGATTTTCAAATGTAGTTCAAGAACTTGAATCTTTATAAGGTCTTCAATTAATACTAAATATATTCTATTTTATTTTAATTCACTGCCACTTTGTTCTTTATTATGTTTGTCTGATTAGTAAACAATTTAAGTAGCAAGGTTTAAAAAATATCTGATCGCAACACAAAGTCAAGCAATGCAAGTTACTCAACTATTTTCTGATTGTTGTTTAACTTTTCCTTTTATTTTATTTATAAATACACCTTTATAGAATTCTCAATAAAACACTCAGTAGCACTTTACGATGTGCGAAAACGTTTTGGAATTAGTCTTTGTTTCAGTCACAGAATTGCTGATTAAGAGTCCAGCGACCTCAAATACTCATTAAATACATTATTCAGATAAATACATGTAGAAACCATGCATCAGCTGATAAGCTGTCGAAGAATGATTCGGTAAAAAATGCAATTCATATATAAAAAGATTCAAATACGTTAGCACAAAGCAATCTTTCGCAGCCAAAAAAGAGAGAACGAACAATCAACAAACAATAAACATGCGGGTGAAATATAAACAAAAATATAAAAAAGTACAAAAACAATTATAAACCACAAGTGGCGCCGGAATATGCCAAAAAGTGTTAAATATTGATTTGAAAGTAAAATTCGGCCAACAGAAAATTAGAAAGAGATACTCAAAAAAAGTTTGGCACAAATTATGTATACGCCGCGTTTGCCCAGCCTCTGACTGGCAGCTAGACATAGAAATGGGAAATGTGGAACAAGTGCGTCATGAATGGGAAACTACCTGCATAAAGCACATCAATAAAATGAACCAGGGAACACGCCACTGACGACGGCGCTCCATCGAATGTGTTGTTGTCAAATCATCAATGAATATTTTCTGCAACGGCGCAATGCGAGGATATGTTGGCAACAACAACCTGGCATCCTTTGTGTCCTTGTTGCTGTCCTCGCAAGGCAGTGACATTATGACACAACACACACACACACACACACACACTCAACGCCCACACACTTTTATTCGATACAACACAGAAATTCTTTAACAAAAAAACTCAACGTAAAAAAAATCGAAGAACCAACGCGACGTCCGTTGTGTTAAGCGCTTAACCCACGACTACACTGCACTACACACAACACCCAGTTCAAAATAGCGCCCACCTATCCAACAACAATAGTGCTTTGTTGTTGCTTTTACTTTTTGTGACGTTGTTGTTGCTGTTGTTCTTCTTGTTCGCAATGTTCAAATCGCACACGCATCGAATCGAATCGAATTCATCGATCGTTTTTGATCTCAATTGTTTTTCAGCTGATTGTTGAAATAAAAAAACTGTTGCATACTTTAAAATTAATATCTTGTTGGTTTGTGTCTTCGCTAGTCCAAAGAACTCTGCTTACTTTTAGACCCTGTACTTTAAAGATGTACAAAAAGGGAAAATTAAGGTTTTTCTTTTTCCTTTGTATGCTTTCAACATAGTTGACCAACCGATTTTTTTTGATATGCCCGAAACCAAGAAGCGAACAATTTCAAATGCCTTAATATTTATTGATAAATTCGATTTGATAAATTAAGCTTTCATGTGATATTAAAGTTAAGAAATAAATTTGAAGACATTTTTTTGGTTTTTTTAATAAATTAATAATTTATAATATTGTTTAAAATCTAAATATATTTATGTTCTCTGAATTTTATTAATACCGACATTTTATTGGGTTGTTTTTATAAACAATTGTTTTCAAAATATCTAGAGATTCGTAGAACACAACTGATACATATTTTTCATCAAATGCTGATATACCCTACTTGCTAAAATTTTAGATACAAAACTTGTCTGGCAAAAAAATCAAGGTAAAAGAAAATCTACCTGCATTCTTGAATGTTGCAGAAGGCAATATGCAAAAGAATGCGAAAGGGAAAAATGCTGGAAAAATGCTGGGAGCATTTTACAGTTCCTTGACAATATTATTACTTGCGGATATTACATTTCAATAGTTTTAAAGTTCATAAATAAATAAAACTTGAATATTTATTAAAAAAAAACATTTGTCCTTCTGGACATGAAATCAAAATAGATAATTATTAGTTTTCTCTATTAAAAAAATAAGGAACTAGACAATAATATCGTAGACAGTTTCCGGAAACAAAATGAGTCATATTCAAATATCCAAGGATTATAAAGCTATCGTTAAATGACTTTTATTGGTACATTAGCAGCTGCATCATCAAATCGAATCACATCCTTGGCATTTGACATTTTGCTAAAATCAACAAATTGCCAACGAGTTGTTGCACTTCTAAACTTGCAACAACATTCCAAATAGGAGTCAAAATGTTTACACGAAAAATTTGTCGTTCGTTGTGTGTGTGTGTGTGGTGAAAAGCTCTCTTTCACTCTCTTTATCTCTCTCTCTGTATTTTTCTCTGACTTTCTCTCTTTGGCTGGGGCAGGACACGTGTCTGGGTTACGATTGTGGCGTGGGAGGCGCCTGTCAGCACCGTGTGGCGTCGTTTATGAATGGCTTTCAATGAAATATTTATGTAAGAAGCCATTAAAACCGCTAGAGAGACCAAAACAAACGGCGCGAATAATTATCTAGGGTCAGTCACAGTGTTGAGCGTTAAATTGAGGAAGAAAGGGATAAGGATAAAGCATATCAAATGTATATAAACCTAAGGCCAGACTTGAGTTTCACATTGACTTGAAAGTTAACGCAGACACGCACAGAGTCATTAAGAGGCACCTAACTCAAGTCTACGTGCCACAACATTTCCTACACACAACTACAACAAGTTAACCAAATAACACCCTAGTTGTTAGGGTCAAAACCCAGCCAGCTAGTTAAATCTTAGCTTGGCTAATACGCCAGTGTGAACTCTGTATCTTATGCACCCTACTCCTGTAGAAGTATCCTCACGTTTAAGGGATTTAATGTGCTACAAAACATCGAGCAGCTATAAAGCTTCTTTTCTTCTTATAAACAAAATATAACTAAACTATTTATTCACATATTACGAATACTTTGAGAAAAATTCAAGTGATCTGATCAAAGAATGAGGACTATATAAAATTATTTATAAGCCCGGACAGATACGTTAAGTAACTTTAAGACTCTGATAAGAGCTACTATTTACTTATAATAGAAGCAAATAATTTAAATCGAATATCATCGATACTTTGCGACTGGTATAAATATATTGATCTAAAGATATTTCGAAAAACTCATCCAAAATTATTAAGAAGCTTTAAAGCTTTTCAAGTTGGAAATAAACAAAGCAACCATTTGAAAATAAGTCTCACAAAAAAATTCATACAATTAACCTTTTAGAATTTTTATTTTTCTTCAAGGAAACTGTTGTTTTTTTCTTTATATGTTTATATATATATTATGAAAATGTATTTTGTAAGTAGTCAACTAAAGCAAATGATTAAAAAAATTATATTGTTAGAAGATGTCAAAAATGATGTACAATCTATGCAGCTTGTTATTTATGTAAGCAACCTGCAATAATGTGTTGATTAAATCTTAGTCAATTAGAATATGATAAATTTACATTTACATACATTGACATTATGAAGTGCTTCTATTTCAGTTAGGTAAAATCTTAAGCGTTGTACATATTGATGAATTTAAATCGGATAAATTGAAAGCACACAGTTTTTACCCTTCCTTTAAATAACGAAACAGACCTACAATTAGCTAAGAATTTAGCCATAGGCTGAATCAACACGATTTTTAGTCAGAAACCCACATGCTCTCTAATTGTGGGTAAAAAAAAATTGTAGCACAGTTTTCCCCAAAACTCAAGAGCTTGTAATTTTAGGGCAGGCAAAGAAACGTTTAGGCAAATCTTTGCGCAAAAATCTTGAGCAAACAAACTCATTACTCGACCGAGTGGCAGTCGGAGAGAAAAGTGGGCGGGGCTGCCAGTTGATTGAGTGACTGACTGACTGACTGCGGACTGAGGAGTCGTCACTTGGGAGATGTGTTTAGTGTGTAGAGGGGAGGAAGAATGGAAAAAGGGGCGTGGCAGTGCGTAGCGGCCTATTGCGGTTACATTTTATGACCGCAATTTTATTGATACCGCCAGTGGGAGTAAATAAAGTGGCAACTCCGCTTCCACTTTTCTCCCAAAAGAGGTTGTTTAAATTGACTATAAAGCACAGCGCCTAGTTTCGGTTTTTTGGTTAGTTGGAAAATTGGGAAAACTGGGGAAACGGGAAACAAACAGGGCGTGTTTATTACTGGATATCTGCAATGCAATAACAATAACTACAAGCGTACTAAACTAATGCGCTTGTAAAATTACAATAAGTAAAGAAAGGGGACTCGAGGGAAAGAAGGAAGAAAGGGAGGGATCTATAGACCAAGGGGGCTATCAAAATTTAAAGGCAGCAAATGATAAAGCCGCTTAGACTCTGCGTCGAGATAAATCTATTTTACAATTTTCGCATGGCAAAGTAGGCGACTTGCCTAGTCAAATATGTAAGCGAGTATTACCCAAGTGCCATTACAGTTAGTTATGTGTGTGACTGTGAGTGTATGCGGGTGTGAATGTGTGTGTGTGTGTGGTCTTAAGGCGTGCAGAGACATAAGCTTCCAAGTTACTTGTTTACTCGGCTGGGGCTGTGGCACAACATGCGTGTGTGTGTTTGGGTGTGTGTGTGTGTGTGTCAGAATATAAATATATATATGTATATACATATTTTTGTATGTGTGTGTGTGGGGGGTGTGTGTTTGTACGTGTGTGTTTGCTGTGATGTGCGTGCCTCAGTTACAAACTCAATTATTAACTATGCAAGGCCAATGGTAACACCTTCAACTCCCTCTTTCTCCATCTCTTTCTCTTCTCTCTCATTTCTCTCTCCCTCCTCTTTTCCTATCCTTTCTACACTCTTTAGAGGCTTAGAGCATCCGTCAACTCGAGGGAAATTTGCATTTTATCATCCATGTGTCGGTCTTAATGCTGCAAAGGGCTTTGCTTTTAATTGGTTTTCTTAGCACTCGATGCTGGCGTTGTACTTGTTGTAATTATTGTTGCTTTTCTTGTTGTAAAGTTAGTTATCGCTGTAGTTGTAGTTGTAGTTGTAGATGTAGTTGTTAATTTGTCTGAAAGCCGACAAAGATGCCAGCAACGTGGCACTAACTTATAATTGTTTAATTAGCAAGTAAAATACGGTGAAAATATGTGGAAATTATTAGATCAAGCTCGCGCAGTGTTGGTAAATTGCTCAAAGCTTCTCGTAATTGCTAATAAAACAATGCAAATAGGCCTAAATAGTTCTTGGTAAACTAGCTAAGCTTGAAATAAATAAAGTTAAGAACTATAAGTAAATTAATACTTTATTGACAATCAAATGCTTAAAAATCTTAAATTATTATTATTTCATCTTTTTAGCGTCAACTAACAGCAGATGACCAAAAGTAGTTTTAATTAAGACTAGGAAATTGAGCTTAAATAATACATTGAATACATGCCATACATAAATATAAATTAGGAACTGAAAAAATAAAAATTAATTTAAATTTCTATGTAAAGTCTGATTTTATTAAGAATAGCTTTGTCACTAAATTAGGATCTAAATTAGATATCATTTTTAACATACATTATATACCAAGTCTCAAATCTGATGGAAAGCAAAACGTTAAATTAATATCTAATCTAATATTTTATTAATTTAATTTTATTTAAGTAAAAATACATATATCGTATTTATTTTATTTCGAATTTCACTTTCCTCCTCATTTGAAAATGACTTTAATGTATATTTTTTCTCTTTAACAAAGAAACACACTATTTCACACTAAATGCGCCTCACAAATTTCGCTCAGTGTACACGTACTCGTTCACATTTAATAAACTAAAAGCATTGACAACCCCTCACTAACTGTTTTGGGGGTCGCACAACTCCGAAGATATTTATCTTAAACATATGCGCATTATAGACACAATGAAAACATTTTTATTATGCCCACAAACCGTATAAACATTGGGTAAATATAAAAACCCTTTTGCCGTGTTAGTTTAGTAAGAGGTTCGAGCCGAATCGAGGCAGTTATTAAACGGAAAACAATTTAAGTAAGGCCCAATTAAAATGATACAAATTATGAATTGGCTTTCAATGGTGAGATAGTTTTGGTTACTTCTTTAAAAATCGATGTAAAATTCTAATTTGAATATTTTTCGAATAACCTGTAATATAGGCCATTGGCCTGATACCCTTGAATCGCCAGCAGTTACATTCCAATTTTCTGGTCGATTACATTATGATGTATCTAGTGCCATGTCTGTATTTAGTTGCATATTTTGGCATCAATTTGTTGCAACGTTTTGGACTCTCATTTCTGGATGCATGCAACAGTGTTTGTCGCCTGAGCAATAATCTTTTTATGCACCTAGGCGCTTTTCTATACGTGACCATCTTTGTTCTAAGTTTGTATCGTCGAAAACAGTTTTTTGTGGATTTCGAAACTCATCTGGTTGAGATCGATGTCGTCATCCAGAAGTGTCGTCGTATTGCCGAATTGGACAGGAATCGTGTCAAGGCCGTCAAACATAGTGTTGCCTATCACTTCACATGGCTTTTTGTTTTTAGCGTGTTCATCTTTGCCTTGTACTACGATGCCACTTCATTGTACAGGTGAGTCCGATGAGATATTTTATTTTAAATTAAGATATTTTGATAAAATCATAATGCAACAGTTTCTCTAAGGTCCAATAAAACTATTGTGTAAGATTGTCGATAACGTTTCAATCTAAATAAACTGGCCGATAGGCGAATACAATTACAAATTTGAAAAGATTATTTCAAGAAAATAAAAGTATATTTTTTAAAAACGAGAAGATATTATGGAATGGCACTAAAAATAATGAAAATAGTAATAGAATTGATAAAAATAATTGTACAAATTATGGAATTAGTAGTAGAATTTAAACCCTTAATTTACAGTTTAAGGATTAATTGTATTACCATATTTTTTATAAAAGAATTTTTGCGGAATTATTTTTATATTAGCCTCAGACTAAGATATTTAATTCTAATATTAATTTAAAAAGTGAAAATTTGTGAATAATATTATATTCTTTTATACATATATATATACATATATATCAATATATATTTGCTCTTGGAGAAACTTAAAGTGTGAGAAAAATAAACTTACTTTTTATTGTGTTTACGTCAAATTTTTGGCTTAATTTTCAATAAGCTGACAAGGCTGTCTCAATAGATAGCTAGCAACGCCGTAATATTGTGCAATTATAATTATCAATCTATCGTAGCTTAGGACCACTGCAATTATTTTTCATTTAATTAATCTAATGAAGTCTACTTTTATTAGATACACTCTGAAAAATAAATATTGATAAGCATTATAATTAAAACCAACGGACGAAGACTTTTATTAAGTAAAACGAAACCATTTGAAGTCCATTGTAACTACGGTCCAAAACAAAAAACATTATAATTAAATTAAATTATAATAGACTTTAATTAAATTGGGAAGCAGACAAAAAAAATTGTTAAATTAAATAAAGGGGGTCACAGTTAAATTGGGAGGTCTTAATAAAATCAACTTTTGCACAATGCTCAGGAAGTAGTAAAATATATTTATATTACTAAATTAAAAGCTCATAGAAGAAAAATAAAGTTAAAAGCACTAAACCAATTTTGTTACTCGCAAACATTCAACTTGACTATGATTAAGTAATAAATCATGGAAAATCACATCAAAAGTGGTGGCATCTCCATCTTCCTCTCCTCCTCACCATATTTAACTGTTTGTGGTTTTTGCAGCACCTTCGCCGAGTATGCGATAATTCCATTCATGGTATCGAGTTTTCCATATCTGGCTGGAAGCATCATTCAAGGAGAATTCATCTATCATGTGTCTGTCATTTCGAATCGCTTTGAGCAAATTAACACTCTGTTCGAGAAAATTAACCAGGAGGCACGTCGTCGTCATGCCCCACTCACAGTTTTTGACATTGAGAGTGAGGGCAAGAAGCTAGAGAGGAAGACGGGGGCAAATGTGGCAATGGCAACCAAATCAACATTTGGCATAGAACAAAAACTGGCGGATGAAATGAAACGACAAAAGCCGCAACAGTCCGAGCATGAGGATGAGGATGAGATGAATACCACTGATGAGGAGGAAGATGATATTTTTGATTACAACGATGGCAATTCGAATGAGAATACTGAGTGAGAACTCAACTCTGTTTACGTGTCCTCCTTTCACACATACGTACATATATCTATACCGAATCCTTTCAGGAGCACCTCGGAGGCCAATTTGCCGGATCTGTTCAAGCTGCACGACAAAATCCTATCGTTAAGTGTGCTGACAAATGGAGAATTTGGACCACAATGTGTCCCATATATGGCCGCCTGTTTTGTGGTCAGCATTTTTGGTATTTTCCTCGAGACGAAGGTCAACTTTATTGTCAGTGGAAAGAGCCAAGTTTTGGATTACATGACCTATTTGTATGTCATCTGGAGCTTCACCACAATGATTGTGGCCTACATTGTGTTGCGTCTCTGTTGCAATGCCAACAATCATTCCAAACAATCGGCCATGATAGTTCATGAGATCATGCAAAAGAAACCAGCCTTTATGCTCAGTAATGATCTATTTTATAACAAAATGAAGTCCTTCACCTTGCAGTTCCTCCACTGGGAGGGATACTTTCAATTCAATGGAATCGGACTATTTGCTCTCGATTACACATTTATTTTCTCGGTTAGTCTGCAAATATTTCTCGTTTTATTTGTCGTTTCTTCTATATTTTTATGTCTTTTTATAGACTGTCAGTGCAGCCACATCCTATTTGATTGTCCTGCTGCAGTTTGACATGACATCCATATTGCGAAGCGAGGGCCTCATCACCTAAACTCGGCCCAAATTGAATTATTTTAACTTTTTACACGATTTTCTTCTTTTTTTCACAGCTTTAACATTTTGCAAGCATTTTTAGATGCGCATAAAACGCGGAAAGATATCAATATATCGAATACGACATACTCTTTTACGGCAAAGGAAATTTATTAATTTGTGGAAATAAAAATACTTCAAGCACACTAAACATATTTAAACTACATTTAATATGTTTAATTTTTAATTAATGATTAAAAACTATCTTATATCTATTCAATCTATGTCTATTTTCTGATTAATCTATTTGTTTGGAAATATTATGTTTATTTATGCATTTTACTTTCTTTTCTGTTTTATCTTGAACTTATTTGTTTTACCATTACCATGTCTAAAATATACATAAGACAACCTACCCCATTCTATCCTATCATATCCTTGTCCACCTTAACCTAACTTCAGTCAAACCAAATCCAGTTATTCAATGGACTACTGACTAAAATAGTCGAAGGTTTTTCGCTATGGTAAGTGTATTACGAGATCCGAATGGTGATGTTATCCCGTTAATCGCATCTGCGCGCGTTGTCCAACACTTCAGCGGTTATTTTTGGACAGGAGAGAGAGAAACGATGACTAACACAATTTTATCAAATGTCAATTGAAAAACACGATTTGCCAGTCAGTCACACAAACCCAGGAGAGAAATCCGGATGGAGGACTTGGATGAAGTGCAGTCAGAAAAAGTCAGCATCAGGTGGGAGGATGTGATGTGCCCCCATTTTGTGGCTGTCAAACGGATGCGGGGGAACAAAAAAGAAAGAACATGGCGCAATTTCCGCTTTCAATCACGTTTAGCACTACGGAAATGTGTGCAAAATTCACTTCATATTCTTGCCTAGTATTTAATATGGACCTATAAGTACATTATAGTGGGGCCACACTTTCTGAATATTGCATTTTGATAGCTCATTCAATTTACAAGGCTGCGAGGGACGAAGAAAGAAAGCTGTAGCAATGGAAGCCATCAATTAATTTTTCATTATAATGAAAGCGTGTCAAATAAATTGATTCTCACTGTACAAAGTTTGTGTGTGGATTATTTTTCGACATACCGAGAGACAAAGTGTGGTTTATATTACAGTCCAGTAAATGAACGGATACGTTGACCAACTAGTTACCATGTGTCGACTCCACCTACATTTCTTCCTCTCCCTTGACAACGGAACAGTGCTGTTTAAATTTTATAGGCTAAATTAGCTTCTTTAAAAAGCTGTAGAAATAGCCAAAAAAAAAAATATATAATAACTCTAAAATAATATCAACAGTTAATTATTAAGTATATAATACATAAAATAAAACCAAAAATTTATAATAACATATTGTATTAAAATTGAACTTTGCTGCAAAGTCTTCCTATTTTTTATAGACATTGAAATTACTAAATATTGTAGTTTAAACAACATATTCAGCTTTTTAAAAACTTTTAAGACTTGTCAAAAGTAGCTAATTTTTATCTAAAACACTAGTAAATTAATACTTAATTGCTATACTTTTTAATATTCTGATTATTTTCCATTTTATTTTAAAGAAACTTTAATGTTTTATCCTTCCAAAAATACCCAAATCACTCTTTTTAACAGTTGGATTTCTTACTAGACTCCACAAAAATGTTTAGCTATTTGCAATTAAAGAAAATCGGTAACTCTAGCAATAAAATAGCTTAAATGACAACACTGCTCTGGACTCCGCTCGATTGCCATAAATCAATATGACGCGACGCCCAGCTCGTTTGCACACATGTCACATGCCAGGAAGGGCACTTTATAGTCGATGCAGTTTGTTGAGGGAGAGGACGAACAGGAGAGAGTGAGTGAGAGAGAAAGGAAGATGTTGTCACATTGTTGCCACACTTCCGCCCAGAGGGCAACAGGCCACACATTACCTGCAAATTACGGCAACAGTATTTCGCTTCCTTTTTCAACACTCGGCTCGGCATCCTGAATGTCCTTTGGCCAAACTAAATAACCAGCAACGTTGGCAACGTGACCAGCGACTAAGCAAAATGTCAGAGCACTTTTAAGAGTTCATTTCGAATTGTCACAAATTATATTAACTACCAAACAGGCGTAGACAAACAACCAGCCCCCAACAGGACGAAGAAGTACGAGACCGAGAAGAAAAGGAAAAGAAAGAGTACATACCAGAGAAAGTGGGAGTAAAAACAGGACTCACTTCCACGTTGAGGTTAAATGCCAACAGGTTGTTCTGTGAGTAATTGAAGCTAAAATGCATTGACCAGTCAACCGTATACAAGTTGGCCTTCAATTGGTACTAAACATCTGGCTGAATGTGAGTATGGGAATGGGAGTATGAGTATAAGTAATGAGAACGAGGATGTGAGCATGAGTATGAGTATGAGTATTAGTATTGTCCAGAACTTCTCAAGCCTGTGTGGCTTAAAATAATCATTGTATATATATTTGAAAGGTAAGGTAGCGAAAGTACAAAGTACAGATAAAAAGAATCAACTTTAATAATTATTTACGATTTACTCTTATTTTTTTTTTTATTTAAAGACTTCGACAGTTAAAAAATCCTGTACAAGTAAAGAACTTCCTAGATGAAATTGTAGGTATGAAATGTTAAGTATAACTACCTCTTAAATTTACATCGAAATCAAGTTAATATTATACTTTAGATGTCACGACTCCTCCGGTGAAAGAGGAATGAGAAATACCATTTCAGTTTAATTTTTGAAAGCCAAAATACTAATGACTTCTATGACAGTAGTTTGTTCTTATAGTAGTAATAAATAGATGAGTGCTGCTAAAGTTGATATCAAAATTCTCAATAAGTCTGTTGACATTTGGCCTTAATAAAATTTGCCCGTTCTTTGATATGGGTTATCACTAAGAATCTGTCTTTCACATTCTTTGCTTGATAAAAACAAATGATTTAATGCTGGACCTAATATCATTTGCAAATTCAAAATATTTAGATGCAAAGATATCACGATATGGTGATAATATGTTATCTTTACTGGTTAAATGCTTAAGTTATTTAAGTTAGATCTCTATCAATTTCTCGCAATGAGTTTTAAAAGCTTGAAATATTTAGCTCCTCAGCAGAATACTCTTCAGAATATAATATAATTTTTTGACTGCGGAAAACGTTTTATAATTTTAAAAAATGTACAGTCGACACTATCTTAGACACTTTATTAGCTAGAAAAAATTAAATTATTAAATGCGGGGCTTTAAAATCTGTTGCAAAAATATCTCATTGCAAGATTATTTGGATGCTCAGACATTATCTTAATATAATACTCTGGTAATATTATCTTAACTTTGTTACTCGACTGGAAAATACGCTTTAGAACTTAAATAAACATAAAGTTGAATCTATTTAAGCTTGATAAACATTAATGATGTTATGCTGGGACTTAACATTATTTACAAATCCAAGATAAACTTATTTGGATGCAAAGACATTATGATAAAGTGGTATTATTTCATCTTTATGGGCAAAATATTCAGATCTCTGATCACATCTTGTGCACAATTTAAAGAGTTTAAAAGTTAGAGTTAAGATACACTTACAGATAGTGGCAGGTATTGTCGTGCTTCTCATAGAACACTTATAATAGTTTATTGAATATTCATTTTAATATACATATATGGTATTCGTTTTCACGAATAAAAGCAAAAAATCTAAGTGAATATACTAAAAGATTTTACTTAATTCGATGAAGATCCATTAGCCTTTTTATCAAGAAGGTATTTAATGAACAAAGCCAGGAATTAAACTTAAGAATAAAATATGTAAAATAAAAATAAATTTTTAGTGATAATACAACAGTGTGGCACCACTGGCTGCGGTTGAAGCTGCAAAGCTTTCCTGCCAGCATACACACTACAGGTGTTTGCCTCCGTGTGGCACACACATCAAACAAATAACAGAGAGCGGCAACGGCAGCAACAGGAAAATGTGTGGTGAGTTTTCCAAAAGCGCGCTCACACAAACACACACACAAACACACACACACACACACACTCACACACACATGTGTCCACAAGATATCCTTGAGAAGAAGCACACATATATCCCTCGGCCAAGTGAAGGCAAATTGTGCGAGGACCTGCTGCTGTCGCTGCCACATGCCACATGCTGCTGCTGTTGCTATTGCTGCTGTTGTTGCTGCTGCTGCTTCTTGCAACCAAATCAAATCAAACTGATAACAAACGAGAACAACAACAACAACATGAGGACTGTGAATTGCGTGAGAGCGTCAATCGTTCGTCTCTCATTCGCTAGAGAGCCGAGGGCCACACGAAGTACAAGCGGAACTTGGAGAAGGACTCTGGCAGAAGGATAACAGAACAGTTCGTGGCGGAGTTGCGAGTGCGCTGGTTGTGCGATGAAAAATTAAACGGAGCTGCAAAATTCGAATGTTAACATTTACATTTACCGTGTGAACAATTTCAACAGTGAGTGTGTGTGTTTGTGTGTGTGTGCTTGCGCGTGTTTGAGAGAGTGTGTGTGTGCTTGTGTGTTATTCTTGAATTTGTTGTAAGGAAAAGCGAAAGTTCTGCGGGCGGCGTCAATATCATGGGAATTTAATTAACACTGAACAGCAGAATGAAAATCACACAAACCTATTGAAAATGATGATTTTTAAATAATATTTTCAAAATTTGAACTGATGGCATTTTGCCGTTGCTGTTGAATAACAAAACGTCGAGATGCGCAAATGGCGCCGCGTGGGCGTCTGCCTACAAAATGTATAAGCAAAAAATACACTACTCCTCTCCTCTCCCCTCATCTCCTTTCCTCTTTCAACTCTGCGTAATAGGGAAGAGCACGATATCTCTCAGATTTTATTTACAGGTTGTTCTTGTAGTTATGGCCTTGCTGAAAGTAATAAAAGGCGCTCAAACAATGTTTGCATAGAAAGTAACCATCAAAGTAACCGAGGCCATAGATAACATGGATACAATTAATGCAGTACAATAAATTAATTACTTCTGGCTTGGTTGAAATATTTATATAAGAGTGGAACATAACCAGTATTTGCACACCTTAAAAAGTGTTTACAAGAAATTGTCTAAATCGAAGTGAATACACAAAGTGCTTTAGTTTAAGTTTCTCAATAAGTTCTACTTGTAATTTAATTAATTAGTGAACTCTTTGAATGCGTGCTAAGTTGGCTTAGTTCTATAAATCGCTTTTCAAATCGTTGTAAAGCAAAACGTAATTTTATTTCTTGTGATAAGCAATGCAACAAGATATCAAAAATAAACAGCGCGAAAAACTGAAACTTTTATGAATTAAGACAGAAAAGATGAGGAAACTGTTGCAATTTGAAAGAAGTAAAAAGAAATGAAAAATCATTGAGAGAAGCAGTTAAATGGAAAGAAAAACACAAAGTATGCAGAGATTTAAAAGGTCTTCAAGAAACGATTAGTCATAAAAAGCACTTAAAAATTGAGAGATAAATTTTGTAGAGATTTATAAATCTCTAACTCAACAAAAAACAACAAAATAGCAAAAAATAAATGTGAAAACAATTTTCATTTAAAACAGATATTTTGAAAGTACCTTTTAGTTCAAATAATTAAGAAGTTCAACTACATGCTGACTTCTCTTCCCCTCTCTAACAAAGAATGATTGATCGTTTCTCGTGAAAACATTTCTACTTAATTATAATACTTTTGCATATATATAAAAGTTCCAAGACTTTCCAACTTTTTCCTAGTCTCTTTTCCTTTTTCGCTCTTTACTTTCGATTATCTTTTTCTCTTAATGTTTGTTTAGCTTGTAAGAAGAAAATTCACGTTTCCTGTTTAAATTAAGTACGAATTATACTCGTTGTCCGAACAACATTTTCATTCTTTTTAATGCATTTAACATTTTGTTTGGACACGTTTTGTGCACCGTCGGCCATTTCTTTCTGAGGCAATGAAATTGAATTTGTTTCGCATGCCAGGCCATAAAATATTGTAATTAACTTCGCCCGCGGGCCAAATATTTTTATTGGCGACTGTGCGATGCGATGCGATGCGATGCGTTGCGTTAATGAGGCAACAGGTTTCAGAGTTTTATTAACGGCAACAGCTCCAATTAAGCTCATGCCAAGTTCACAGCTAATAAATATTCATAAATATTTCTACTTAAACTGTGCAAATATTTGTTTTCAACAACCAGGACCAGGACCAGGACCCATTGGAGAAAAGGGGCCGACAAGCGGTCAACATTTAAAAGTTTTCGCCAACTGTCAAATTTTGGGGTGTAACTTTTTGGGTTTGCTGAAAGTTTTCGTTTCATTCATTATTAACAGTAATGCGAGTCTGAGTGTAGCTGATAGTTGGCTAGCGAGGCGTTTACTTATGGCTCCCACTATGCCAAGCTGCCCATTAATTGCCAACTTCCAGATAAACCAGGCAAACTTTTGCTAAAGGGAGTTGAGAAAAAAATTAAGAAAAATCTGACATATCTTTGAAAAGTAAAAAGAAAAAATAAAATATATTTCAAAAACTTAGTTTCATCTTATAGATGATGTCTTTGCCTTATAAATATTTAAACTTTTTAATGCTTTTCAAATTCATCCAAAATTAAACTTTGTTCAGAAAAGACTTTGGTGTCTCTTTCTAAAAAAATTGTCAAAATTTATATAAACTGTCTGATTTATTAGTCTGTTGAAAGAAAGAAACATACATCTCAATAATAAATAAATTAAAAGAAACTATCCAGCTACTCTAAGCTAGCACCAAATTGAATTATTAACCTAAATTTAATATGAAAATAGAAATGTTTATGGACAAACAAATAATATGGTCGCTATCTTCAAAAAGAATATTCCATTATAATAATAATAATAATTATAATTACTATGTATATTTGATCTTTGGTAACTGAATATAATGATGATAAACTGTAAAGGTTTAAAACCTTCTGTGCCATTTTAAATTATATAAATATTACTCATAGGGTGACAAAAGAATTCGTTGCAGTTTCGCTTTTCATTCCCTACTTATATAGTAAAGCTTAAGAACAAACGGTTCATTTTGATAGTGATTGTTATTAATAGATCATTAAAATAATGCAGCTAATGGCATTTGTGCTTTCTGCTTTGGTTCTGATAGGACATCTTTATCTCGTTCAGGGTTGTAAGTAGAAATCTTCATGATGAAATTATATCTTGCGATAAATTAAAGTATTTTCAGAGTGCGATGGACCAGATAGTATAGGTGAGAAATTTTATTTAACAGGCAATTGTTTCGAATATACCTGTACTGATTCTGGAGCTTATAAAACATTAGGGTAAATAGTTTTAATCATTGACTAAAAATTTGAAAAACTTATGTACAGAAATATTTTAATAGATGTCCCGATGACCCTGATTTACACAATGAATCCTGTAGAAAAGTGTCGGATGAAAATATGCCCTACCCTAAATGTTGTCCTCGGTGTGCATGATTTCCACATATTGCCTATTATGAAAATTGTTTGTTTTACATATGTAAATTGGATTACAACAAAATTAAAGGAACTGGGAAATTTTTATGGCTTGTCATTTTTATTTTCCCATATAATAAACACAAATTGTGCCTTGTCAACATTAAAGTTAAATCGAGAAAACAAGAACAATTTCAAGTTATGTTATGTAGTTCGAGCATCTATTGAATCGGATGTTAACAAATATTTTATAGGGTTGAATTGTAACCCTTCGGAAGAACTAGTGGTAGTTAAATTCAAGTCAAATTGATCTTATAATTTTGTTTAATTTAGCCGAGAAAAACTTACAAAATTTCAGAAATGGTTGCCATAATTACTTAGTTTAAAAAGCTCATCAATTTAACTGTGTAATCCAGATATTAAATATTGGCTCCATTTACGGGCTATTTATAATTCAAAGATGGCCAAGACAGAAAATGAAATCCAAGAAAAACTATTCAGGCGCACAAAAATATTTGTGTACCGAAATTGTGAAATTTAAAAGCCAATAATAAACTACATAAATGCTACAAATTCAGTGAACAAACAAAGGACAAATTAACTTTACACGCAAGACAACACACAAATACACACACACACACACACACATACCACAAACACACACAAAAATACGGAGAACCTTTATATGCGTTCACATGTCTCAAAAAATTTAAATATTTGAACGCATATTTTGTTCAATAGAATTGCGCAGCGCCAGCAAATTGAATTATAACAGACAATAATAACAATATAAAATAAGAATATACTGAAAAAATAACGAGACGAAGTGAAAGTGAAAGCCAAAAGCAATACAAGAAGTGTCAAGACCGGGAAAAAAAGAAAGAGGTCCAAAGGAGGTGACGGTGTGTGTGCTAAGTGAATATTAGGAAAACAAGAACGTTGTGCAAATACAATACAAATACATATAAAATACTTATATAAGAGGCACATAAAAGCCAACCATAGACACAACAAAGCGATAAAACAAAAAGCCAAATACAACAACAGGACAAACAACAACAACAACAAACACAACATCTCCAAGTGGTTGACTCTGTGAAGACGACAAGGCGGTAACATGATTTGATTCTTTGTAAGAGAGGTAAGTTCAACACACTTTTTTACATACCCAAATAAGTATGTACATATACAATATATACTTATGTATATTCACATACCTACTTATAAGTATGTCTGGCATACTGCGCAATTAAGACAAATTGAAGTATTTAGACGGTCCTCCATGTTCACTTGCCTGTCGAAAAAGATTTTCCCTTACAGCCATCATTTATAGAGATTGCTCTTTTGCCGGGACACATGTGAACATATATACATTGTATTTAGGTTTCTTAGGTATTTATATATTAGCCACAATATTTTGGATCATGGAAAACATTTCAATTACAACAAAATATTTAAATTTTCAAAGTTATTACACTAACATTTCGATAATTTCATAGAAGTTCAGAGAGAGAGACAGTAATACATATTTAATTTAATATGATATATTGATTATATTCTAGTCCTTATATTTTCTTGAACTTGAACATAAGTAAATGGCAGTCGCAGTTAAGCACAGCTGCAAAGATTTAAAGTGCAAATTTTTATTAAACTTTAAAAAGTACAGTAAACCGTTTTCGTAAGCAATAAAAAACGGAAAAGTTGAAACTAGTTTATAGTTTATTAAAACTATAATCGGATCATTATTAAAGATATTAAATTCAGAAATCGATCTAACATTAAAGTATCTTTAAAATAGAATTAGCCAACTTTCTCAATTTGATTCAATTTTATTACTAAAAGTTTAGTGCCTCAGACTTACCAAGCTGTGTGTATTTATTCAATTATTAACTTTAAGCCCACTCTCAGCTAATAATATTGGAAACATAACTTTGCATTCAGCTCAGCTCCTTTGAGTATTGTGCGTTTAAGCTGTGAAACTTGGTTGAAATTGATACGCAGAACGTGGCAGAGCGCTTATGTAAGTATATTTAGCAAAAGGCGTTCATTTGTATATATTCCACATTATTATACATAATTGAATACGCTAAATTATTTACTCACTGACTTGTGAAGCACTCGCTGAGTTGGACCTTTTTGGATCGTTTTTTCCCCTTAACAGAGAGGGGGATTTAAAGCCCCAATCGGTTAATAAAATTAAATGGCTTTAAGGCCGAAGCCAATTTCAAGTGCTGTCCGTTTCAGTCTAGGCGCAGAAAAGTATGCTATGGTTTTTCTTTTTTTCATTTTTGTTTTATTTTGGGTGTGGTGTGGTGTGGTATGATGGGGGGGGGGGGAAGGAGAAGTGAATTTTCTCGATACGCTCACGTAGCTGTACTTTATGGGCTTTGCCCATTTTATTTATGCATATTTACATAAATATCGATGTGCTGTGTTCATTCACCTTTTCAGCTGAAAGCAGACGCACATTTAGCACTTGAGACCATCAGCAGCAACAAAAACTACAAACAACAAAACCACAACAACAACAACAATATCAAAGATTGTACAACAACAGTTTGGAGTAGATGCAAATACTTTTTGCTTTTTGCATGGTGGCAAAGGGAACGAGTTTGGTGACCCTGTTGACCCTGGGTTCAATCCCAATCCACTATGGTAGCCCAGGTAGTTGAAAGGTTTTCATCTTTATGCTAATGTGTGGCATAATAATCAATGTGGCATGTCGCCATCAAATATTGATATATTGTTGTGGCTGCAGTTAGATTAAATGGACTCTGCATATTGTCAATTTATTTCCAGCTAGACAAACAAGAATAATAAGTTGAATTATGCAATTTAGTATGTGAATTTCATTTAATTAATTTATTATTCACTTTATAATTGCAAAATCCAATTTACAGCAATTTATAATATGTGTGTGTAAAGCAGCCCAGCTAACTCATGTGGCCACCTGATTATTTGCAACGTTTACATTACCCAAATTCCATTTTAATCAAATTAAATACATAAATTATAACCGTCAGCGATGACAGGACTGAATAAATGAAACAGAGAATGACAGAAATTAAATTAAACGAGGCAGAGATGCTAAGAAATCACGGTGTGACATTCATAAGTCACTGTGATTCATTTGCCAGTGACTCACAATTGAAAGGAAGTAAATTGTTGATCTACAAATGGAAACGAATTAAAATAAATGAGTCATAAACTCTATCAAAAAAGGCTTGAATTAATTAACTACTTATTTGTTTATTTACTTTGCACACTTTATTTAATTTATTAGTGTCTTTATTTTTCAGAAGAGTTTTCAAATGTAATAATAATCAAATAAATACATCCTTCTAATTTCACATGAAAAAACTTGGCAGCAATTTTGCGAATTCAAATATCTGTCACTCTGACACTTTCCTTTTCTCTCTCTCTCTCTCTCTCTCTCTCTCTCTCTCTCTTTCTGTCTTTCCCTATCTATCTCTATCTCTTTCTTCATTTGTGTGCTTTCTCGTAGATATTTGTTACAATTAAACAAAGCCTCAGCTGTCGTTGAGTGCTCATGTTACGAGTACTATACACATCAATCATAGCTCTCGAAGGCTGACAATAATTGATAATAATAATGATACAAATACATATGTACATATATACATACATATGCCATAAGTCTATTTTATGTGTCAATACAATGTTACATGTCTTCATTCAATGAACTGCTAACTTTATTAGCTTTAAGCTTGCCAAGCACTATTCATCTTACTCTATCCATCCATGTCCTAGTTTGGGCCATAAAGCACATGCTATTGACGCGTTTTAAGCAACTACACACGTGTGCGTATATATGTATGTATCTAGGTACATATCGTAAATAGTTGGGAAACACACTAAAGTACCAGAGAATGTGCCACGTGTCTGACTGACAATGATGGCCAAAGCGATAAATATTAATGACATCCGTGGTACAAAGCCACTTCACTTTGTTTACATTTGGATTTGTCATTTGTAGCCAACAGCAAAAACACTAAAACACAAATATACGACCAGGATATGCCCTACTTAATAACTCAAGAGATTATCATTAAAAATAAAATATATATATTAAACACAAATTTAATTATCTGTAGAACTTGCCAAATAACTTAATTATTTACAAGATATTTTAATCTTTTACAAAATTATTGTTTTATTTGACAATTTTGAGGCAACTTAAGAATAAGCTTAGCTATTTATGTGTAAAAAAATATTTACAATAAAGGAAAACTCATACTAAATTGCATTTACTAAATTTAAACTATATTTCACATTTACCCTTTTACAGACTCGAATACAAAAATGATAAAAGAGATTTTTATCTATTTCTTTATTGGAAACCAATTTTATAACAAGCATATTGAATTGATGATCTCATGAATTAATTTTTGAACTGGTTTACTGTTTCAATCTGTAAAACACATTTCTACATTCAGATTTCAATCCCATTTAATGGGGTACAAATTCATATCCAAGATTTAAAAGATACAGTGCCGTTTTAACTCGAGCTCTCGGTTAACGTTGCCTTCACATATTTCAGTCTTATGTGGCGTCAAATTGATATTAAATTCCCATGACGCGAACATGAACAGCCATCAAATTGTGGGCCAGGCCCCAAATCAATAAACTCATTATGGCTTTTTTCCCCACTCTGTTTCTTTCGATTTTTTCTTCTTTTTTATTATTATGTGTCGCGCATGAAAATTGACTTAATGACCAATTTGAAGGCTGTGTAATATTATTGTCGGGCAGTTCAATTATATGTAGAGAGAAGCAATTGTATGCGCTCACTTGTGTAAATGAATGTTGGTCTATTACTGGCGGGTGGATTTGGTCAAATTAATAAAAATTAATGCTAATGATATTGGCCACTAAATAAATGCCTCTGAATATATCATGAAAATGGCTACAGTCGTTATTAAAAGTTACAAAAATTAAGAAATTGGAACGTTTTATGTACAAGAAGTTTATTTTTCCACATTCTCACTTGCAAATTGAGAGGATTATTTAATATACATATACTACACATATATTGATAATACTTGCTCTTTACTTCAGATTTTATTTAAATCACCCACATTTTGCTGACAATTGCCATAAAAATCTTTCATTCATACATACTTGGCGTATACGTTATCTCCGTGCTTTCTCAACTCAAACATTGCCAGTTTTTTTTTCTATTTATAAATAGAAAAGACTGAACTTGATAGCCAAGGATGAGTACAACATTTAGATGATTCTGATGACGACAACGGCATGTCTAATACCCGTATTTATTTATTGTTAACCGTTTTAAAATTTCACAACACGTTGCGTGTTTCGTGAACATGACTAAACAACGAATCGCGAAAATAAAACAGAGGGTAGACCAAAACTCAACGATGCTGAAGCAATATGAACAATATGCAGCATTCAGAATGTGGAAAATGGAAAACCCCAAAACACATAAAGCCACATATGGGAAAATACATGTACACAAACAAAATAGATATTAACGGTGCCTAACTTCAGCATACCCTGTATGCAAAATTCTGATATGAAATAAAAGTAGTCCTTAAATTGCTGGCAAACTGTGCATTTTAAAAGGTTTTCGCATAGTTATTTTGACAAAAGTGTTACCTATATTTTTATTTATTTATTTTTCATTTTAGGCAATAAACAAATTAATAAATAAATAAGAAAAAATATTTATATATTTATATTAATATATTTACATTACATATAAATAACAAGTTTTAAACAATTTAAATGGAAGCGCTGAACACAATCAGTGCATTTGTCAAGACAATCAATTGAACATAACTGATTAGCTTACAAGTTTAGATGATTCAAATAACAGCTGTACATTACTGATAAATTTATAAATTTAAATAAAAATTTCTACTCAACAATTGTCATACAGACATTCTTTTAGATTTTACCCACGTTTGCACTCACATATAATATCCCTTTTATGTTTTATTGCAATAGGTATCAAAAATGATATCTATAAGCGGAAGTGTTGTGAACATGTCCATCGATTGCTATTCCACTGCTGGTTGTTTTTGTTTATCCTTTTTTATTTATTTTAAAAAAATAAACACGAGTTAGCTGCTGAACAAAAGTCACTTTAAATCTCTGCCGGACAGTCCTGGCAACGCGATTTGAGGATTGCGGCAAACTTTCGGGTAGCTGGGAATAATTTTATTATTTTATGTTTGGTTCTCTACGTTATTTTTTTTTTTTTTGGTTTAACCTTGTTGCATTTGTTGTGGTTTTGCAAAACACGTTTTTTATGTGTGTGCTGTGTGTGTTGACAAGGTAAAAAGTATTTTGCTTAAGTCAAGGCACGTGTTAAGGACTTTGTTGAATCTGCAAATTGGATGAGTTCGTAAAATGTAAAGGTATTGTAGGTGATTGATTGAGGGTTACTCAGAAATTATACAATAAACTGTATAATGTCCTTTAATGTCCTTCAACATATTGATTTTGTGCCTTTCTAGATTCACTTTGTCACCATGTTTGGATTATATTTTATACTTAAATAATTCAAAGCTTATATACATTTTTATAAGCCTCAATATGCAATGACTTCTTACCATATATTAAAAAAAAAATTGCACCTCCATGCTTGGTTATTCCTTCTTATTGTTGTACAGCCGGTAAAATGTTTAAATATTTTCAATTTATTGTCCATTTAGTAAAATCGATTAAGAAATCTATTGAAAAAGAATACTAATATTAAATAAACAACTTATATTTTAATTATTACTAAAATATATAAGTCGTATTTGTCATGTATTAATTTCGAAATACATAAAAATTAATGATAGTTTGATTTGTCCATAAAATTACAACGATTGATTAATCTCTTTAAAAAAAACTATAAAATTAATAAATAGTCAACTAATACTCAAATTATTACAAAAATTAACTAAGTAATTGATCATCTTTCAATCTTATTGCAACTTTTTAAGAAATGTTAGCCACTTTAGCTGTGTTTCTTTAATATTTTTAAATAAAAATAAACTGCGTTGTTTTTATATATTACTTGAAGTGAATAAGCCGTCTCTTGTACTTAGATTTACATCCATTATTAGCCCAATATGCGCGGTCATATGCCCTAAGTCCTCAGATCTGTTTTGGATGACTATTTTGCATGTCATAAGGAAATTCCGGCAATATACCAAGAGTCTTTTTATATACATACAAATTAAGCTGATGCTTAACAGCCTGAGGCTGATGCTAGACCATCATTTTATGTCGGTTCAGTTTGGTGTGGTTTGGTTTGGCTTGGTTTGGTTTGGTTTTGGCCCCTTCATTGGCAGGGCCTATCAAACATTTCAAATCTTGGGACAATTTCGCGAAAGACGTTTTCGCCCAGGAATTAGTTTTGGGAGCAGCAGCAGAAACTCCTGAGGCTTGCATTAATTTAATGAGATTTTTTTGCCTTTGCTGGTTAGACTTTTGGTTTGGTTTGGCTACTTGGCCATCATCTCATTTGCGTTTAAGTGTTGGCCGAAATGGCATTGACGGACAGGACGAAAGGGAAATGAAAGTGAAAGCATTGCCAACGCCTTTCATTGTCTGACTGCCTTGAATCGCCTCAAAGCTTTTCCTTTTTCTTTTTCGCCTTTTCATTGGCCAGTTTTGTTGCCCGGTTGCGTCTTTTTTGGCCAAAATGCGTCACAACTCAAGCGGAATAACTGAAGTTGTCAGCTGTTGATGTTTTGACTTTGTTTATCCAGTTGCTGTTGATTGTAGTTGTTCACTTTATTGTTGTTCTCTTTATTGTTGTTGTTAGCTCTGATTTGTTATTGGCATGTGTTTTGCATAATGTGTGCGTCGATAAAACATTTGATTTGACATGATAACATTCCCAACTTTCTTCTTTTTATACCCTGGTCATTTTTGCATATGAGTGTTTGGGTGATTGTATCAGTGTGTGTGTGTGTGTATGTGTAAATTAGTTTGCTAAAATTGGCTGTCCGTTTATCGGATCCTCAGGCGGTCTTAAATATTCACTTCACTTAACTGTCGGGACCTACATCAATCCCTTTGACATGAAATCAATTCAAAATTATACTCCTAAGGCAAATTGTACAGCAAATTGTATTGCAGAAATTTCAAACTATTAAGAATTTGGGAACATTTAATCAATACATTAATAAGCTCTTTCTCATAGTTTAGTTTCCAAGCAAGCTTCAAATGCTCAATAACTTTGAAATATAATTTTAACTCTGTTTTTTGCATATTTTTTTAGAGTATCTACTATTTTACTTTCAACAGAAACAAAGTAAGCTTAAAGACAATTGTTTTGGTTAAGATTCATTTAGTTAAATAATTTAAATTAAGATATTTTCTAAAGATATATTATTTCAACGTTAATAGGATATATTAATGTTCACTTACTTATAGCACTGAAAATAAGAAACCAATGATCTTTCATCATTATTATGAGTAATTCCATATATCTATATCTTTCAAGCTCAGACAAATTCATTCCATTACATTTTAATGGGTATATTTGTGATTCGCTTCCTTTGAAATTGGAGTGATCTGACATAGAAACTCGCATGATTTCTATTGTGAAAACTCCACATAACTTTAAGCGCATTCCGATTTTATTGCCAGCTGTTTAAGCTTTGTTCAAAGTCGAATCCTAAGAGAGATAAGATTCACATTATAAAGCCATAAAAAAGAATGACGACAAGACATAAAAATCAAATCAAATGCATTGCAATGACAATTGCTGATGTTGTCTGATTTTTGCCTGGCAACCAGAATGAATTCCCGATATGAGTTTTAGCCGCTTTCCGCCACATAAACCACACATCAAATTATTATGATCGAAAATCAATGACAAAGAAAACTGACAAAATCAGCAGTTGTTACTTTATGTTTTCTCCCTCCCACCATTTTCTTATGTAATATATGTTGGTTCTTTAAGGAAAATGTTCGATTGTTAAGCTGAAAGCATTTCCCAGAAAGCAACGCACAAATGTGTAAAGCAGATAAAAACGTGCTTATGAAAGGGTCGAAAAGGGCATAAAGATAGTTTATGCTTCACACTCTGTCTCCCTCTTTCATATCCTCGACCCTTCATCTTGCCTTTGGCAAGAACAACTGCCACTGATGGCCAGCTTAAATAAAGCCACTGGACACTGTGGTAACATGGAGGCGTCATTGAAAATGATGGGCGTGGCTGAAGTGCCCTCAAAGTTTTGTTTACTTTGCTGCCATGCCAAACGAGGAAGTCATTTAACCCATATATTTATGAAAGAGAAAACCCCGTCTTTTATAGAGTACAATCGCCGCATACAGAAGGTTTAAGGTGTAGGTTTAACTCTTGTTTAGCTCTTTATAAATTAAGCCGGCTTCTGTGACAGCCAACAACTGTTGGCTGTTGGTTGTCGGTTGTTGGTTGTTGGTTGTTAGCTGACAACGACTTACGACGACAACAACGATTATAAACATGTTGACAAATTTTTTGTGCGATTTCTTTGAAACGCATACCATGTTGAAAAATGCACAGAAAAGCTAAATATCAGAATGCCACAAAGTAAATACCCTTTCAACTCAGCTAATACTTATAATAAAAGTAACTGTTTGGCTAATTTCAGCTTAAAATTGCAGTATTTTGAACATTATAAACACTGTTATAAAATAGTACAATAATAAATTAATCCTTTAATTCTTCCTTAAAAATTTTGAACAAATAAATATATATTAATCTTACGAAAACGTCTTTCTTACACATATATTACACAGCAATATAGTGTAAAATCTTTTTAGTAAATGAATTGATGTTATTGAGAAATCATAAGCTGTGTTAATAAAAAACTTTGTCTAAAATAACCTACTTAGAGATTATAAGATTTATTATCTCAAAAGTTGAGCCACTGAAAAGTTATGTTCTGTTCTCTAGCTTAAATTGAACTGAAAGTGAAATTGAGAACAGACTTTCCTAGAAAACCGTAAGTAACATGTTCAAATCAGTCACAACAGACGCAACAGACTTCTTGGAAAAGTTATCATATCCTTTGTAAGCGTATTTAAAATACTTGACGTTAAATTTAAGAAAGGTTGAGGGAAAAAAATGTGAACAAGATGGCAACTGAGCAGCAGCTGAAGCAACAGCAATGGAAACAGCTGCGTTTGATGTGTTTGCCCCTGAGGCAACAAGGCGTGGCAACAGCAGAATGCAATGCTGCTATTGTCACATTTTTACTGTTATTCCTTTGACTTTGGAGCAGAAGGCGAAACTTTTGACAAAGTGCAACAGCCGTTAGAAGACATTGTGGGACACATTTCAAGGATGTGCGTTGTTATTAACTTTTAAGACATAAGAGGGCTCTATTATTGAAACTGGAAATTTCATAATTTTCAAAAAAATAGCTCTGAAAGTATAAAGAGTACAAAAACTTGCTGTAGCTAGTGTCGCACTATGACTGGCTTAGTTCAAGTTGGTTGCAAAATTCTGTAACTATTGAACTATATGAGATATTGGGCTGAAATTTTAAATATATATTCTTAATACTTAAAAAACAGAAGTGAGAAGTGAAAGTAAATTAAAGAAGGTGTGGCAATTGAATTGGCCAAAATTAACGGTCACACACGCTTAGTTACTTGTGTACTTATGTATGAAACATAAGTTCGCAGTATGGAAAGTTTCTTGTTTAACATTAAAATAAATAATAGAAAAGTAAAGTTCTACATTTACATATTTTTTCAAATGCCTTATAGTATTTTATTTGAACACCTGCTTCATAAGGTCTTTTGTCCGCTTTATGAGATCTTGCATTCATTTTAAAGTTATGGCGGTATCACTCTACACTATATGATATAATTTTGGCAAAAGTAAGTAGCCAAGAGGACTTACTGTATGTCATTGCGAGTTACAAGATAAACAGATGATTAAATAAATTTTAAATGAACAGATCTTTTATTTCAAATTTCACTTGAGTTTTCTGTGAGTTTTAAATCCCTTTCAAGCTTGTTAGCCCCCATAAATATAACAGTATAATTAAGCCCTTTATAAGATCAAAGACTGCAGCTTGGCACACAAGGCAAACAGTTAGACATGGTTGTGAATTTCCTCACATATGACGCAATATTAGGATGCTCATAAAAAACACATTCCCCATAAAAATGAAATACCACTACTTTGAAGCAAGAGTTCTGAGGCAAAGAGGATGTCAATGTCGCCGTCAAGCCAATTGCAGTTTGCATATAAATTAGTGTAATTAAAAGTCGTCGAACAAGTACTATAAAATTACAAGGGGGAGTGCAAGTGGAAAATGAACTCGTTAAGTTAACTATAGTCCCGTTTGATGTTATGCGATTCCAATAATTATGCTCAGCACGTTTTTTCAATTACCATTGAAAGGGAAAAAACCATTCATATTTCAACATGTGGCTGAAGTTCCGGGAAATGTTAATAAATGCATTTGATGATAATTTCAATTGTTGTGCATAATTTTGATGAAAGTAAAATATACAGTATAAGAGAGCTAGAGTTGGGAGTTAATATCTCCCTGAGACCTAGATTGTAGCAAAGCTAAAAAGTGTGCGATAGATAAGAAAAAATTCAATTGTTTGTAAAAGTTGGCAACTTTTGAACTGATTCTAACTTTGCTGGAAACCATCAATATTTGGAAGGTGTTGTTAAAGTGTGAAATAATTAAAGAAAAAGGTTTTGATAGAGAATAAAATTCGGGCTTAATTTGACAGAGACTGACATAAAACAAGGATTCAAAGCGTAACTGGTTTATACCGATTGAAATTTGCAACCGTAACCGAAAGTGTAACCGAAACAAAACTTCATTATTGATCCGAAGCCGAAATAACCGTTTAGAAACCGATTCATGAATAGCGGCGAGCAACTGTTATTCAATGTTTTTTTTTTCAATTTGGAATCGATTTTAAATATTTGCCAGATGGTATTCAACATGAGGACCATGCCAATGCACTTGAATATAAATATAATCAAATTTTTCTAGATGATCATTGGATTGAATTAAAACAAAATAAATTTTGAATTAGCCTTGGATTAACTATACTGCACTGAATTCAGACGTTAATATTAAAAGAGCAGCTTGTGGATTTTTAACCTTTTTTTAGGAAACCGAAATCATTCCTTTGTTTCGAAACCAAAACTTATGGAAAGCCATTAGCCATACCTAAACCGATATAACAATATTAGCCGAAAACCAAAACCCAACCATAACCATAACCATAACTGTACCTGTAGTCTATCGTTTAGGTCAGATCTGTGATTTAAAAGAGCTTTAGTATAACTCTGGTAACATTTGTAATATCTGTCTTGGTTTTGGGTGGTAATATTCTTCTGGTACAGGGTTTCAAGTACTGAAAATAACACTGCGATAAATGCTTCTAAGCTCTAACAGACTGTGACTGGAACTAAATACTGGTCTTAAATAATAATAAAATAATATTTGTGTATGACAATGATTTCTACTACTATTTATTTACACATATAAAACTACTTCTAAACAGTTAGACTCTTTATAGCGTTCCTAATAGTTTTTCTAACTAAATATATCAGATGGTACCAAACTCTTTCCTAGTTAATTATTGTCCTTATTGTTTAAGACTTTCTACTACTGTCTATTGGTCTCTAACCCATTTTTTCGTATGTAAATTGAATTACACCAAATAAAAAGGAGCAAAAAAATGTGCAAATTGTATGGCTTGTATCTTTGATTGTCGGACAGAATAAACATAAAAAGTATTCCGTCCTGTCAACATTAAAGCAAAAACGAGAAAACAACAACATTTTTTTTGCTAGTTTCCAGCTCGTAAAAATAAACTAGGATGAAATTCCAAAATATAATAAAAATGAAAAGCGAACAAAAGGGAAAATGAAAATGAACAGCGAAAATTTGTGGTGTAAGCTCTTTCATTTGACTTTTGAGTGGTCGTCTCTCATTTTTGCAGCTGCTTGTTTTGCATGGCAAAGCAGAACGCCAGCCATGCCACGCCCATTGGCCCATAACGCCCAGAAGCGAACAGAAGCCACTTGCGACCAGCTGGATGCAAATTAATCTGCTCGCTGCCATTTAAAATGCACGCCCTTCCTCAATGCCACGCCCCCTATACTAAAAGGCAAAGCCCACTTTTGCCCACTTTTCACAGTGTTTAGTTATTCCGAGTGCTCTAAATAAATATATACTATGTTCTTATGTATATGTGTGTATATACTTATTTTAGTCAGTTTTTTGGTAAATTAAAAAACCAGGTAGACGAAACTAGCTATGATTATTCATTAGCCACAACTGCTGACGCTTTGTTTATCTCAGTTTTCATTTGGAGCTCTTCTTTTTCAGTGTATATTGTAATTTAAATTACAACATTTAATTAGCTTTGCTTTTAACTAGAAATATAGAGGGTAGTTCCCAAAGTAAAGCATATTATTAATAGTTTTAAATATCTTATATATTTTTTAACGATTTAGTCTTGCTGGTCTGTTTCATATACTATAAAAGTATATTTCATTTTTATTATTATTTGTCGAACATATCCTGCATTTACTTTCACTAAAAATGTATAGCCTACTTTCTAGAGCATATTTAGAGGCAGGTAAACAAAAAATTAAGGTCCCTCTTTCTAGTCTAAATATATATAAATGTCGTTGAATTTGACATTTATTTCCAAATATTTGACGTGAAAATATTATTCACTTTTTTAATTGAAACCTAATAAAGATATTGGAAAAACATCCCAAATAGTAATTATATATAAATCGAAACACGAAAGCTCTTTGGTTAAATATAGGCTAATTTCTAAGCTGTACTTAACATACTTTCTTAAGACATTATGGAATGACAATAACGTTAATATATTTTCGTACATATTATCGAAGTAAAATATTTCAAATATAGACCAATTATATTTCGGTAGAGTATAAACATTTTTTCTAGGAATACAACTAAATTAAAAGTTTTTCACAGCCAGAAGAACTGATGAAATTCTGAATTTCAATGCCCTACATTCCTTTAATCATCATCAACCCACAGTTAAGGTAAAAGAATAAATTACAAAAGCTTGTTTATATGTAAACTATAATCAATAATAACAAATTGTATAGAAATACAAAATTCGTAATACATACATACTATATATTTAAGGTTGCCAAGAATTTGGTATTAAATGGCAAGCAATTTAAAACAAATGGCAAGCCATTTAAAAAGTAAACTGCTAAAATGTAAATGGAACAGAACTGTCTCAACAGTTAACGACAACAAACTTTCAACCACTT
The DNA here is from genome assembly GCA_037043535.1 of Drosophila putrida. Classification (NCBI taxonomy): domain Eukaryota; kingdom Metazoa; phylum Arthropoda; class Insecta; order Diptera; family Drosophilidae; genus Drosophila; species Drosophila putrida. The sequence goes on from JBAMBI010001127.1 coordinate 327,943, forward strand.
TCACCAGAACAGTTTTTATGACAGGCAAAAAATAAAAGTGAATGCGTTTCATTTCAGTGATGTCCCCTACCCATCAATCCTTACTCCTGGTAATAACTCTTTCCCAGAAGTATGAGCTCAATCCTTTTTCTCCTGCAATTCTAAATCCTGTTGCACAACGTCACAGTTTAGTCGTCATTTTGCTGCTGCTTCTGCTAATGCAAAAGACGTGTACCATACGTATTTTTACTCTTCTTAAGTTACCCTGTAAAACGCTGTGCTCAAAAATTGGGTATACTACGGCTCGCAAAATTAAACAGGTAGAGAAACTGTTTACTTCAATAACTGTATAGTCAGGGAATGATTAACAATGTTTAACAAAGAAGTTATGTTAAAGTTTCCTAAACGCAAAACTTCAACATTTGGAATAGATTTCATTTGCAATTGATATCTACCACATATATAGGAACATCTAATTTAAAAATATTTACAGGAATAAATATATTAAAATGATCTAAAACATTTCCGTATTAAGAATTTAAATATGTAGTAGAAAATGTGAGTCTCCTTCAAAAAAAGAGTATTCTCTAGTTCAGTTTCTTTCATTTACTCTCTATTCTTGCGCTTTATTTCATATTTACATTTCTTTCGCATTCATGAAAGGCCCATAAGCACAAAGGGTGGCAAAGGGGAGAAAGGGGGAAAGTGGTATGCAAGTGTTTCCGCTTGTTCTTCATACATATACATATATTTTTTTCATTTTGTATTTATTTACATTGCGAGTTTTGTTGTAGGTTGACTTCGTTTCTACATTCACCTCAGGTGAGCACCGAAGTTACAAGTATCTTTATATTTCACGCTGGCTTTTTCATCTCTTACCTAACTTGTATTTACATACTTTTTGGAGCATAAATAAAATATTTGGACAATTTATTTATATATTTACTTAATCATTTTTCCATGTTGACATGAAAACTGAGCATTTGCTTAGGTTTGATAAAGCAATAATAAATACTTGTTGACAGTTTTAGAAGAGTTTCTACTGTAAAAGTGATGTGTTCATTTAAAAAAGCTGTTAAGCCATGACAAAATATTTTATATTCATTTACTTAGTTGGAGTTTTTAAATTCATAGTCTTTCAAAGAAATTCAACTTTACCTAAATGTGACATTTACTCATTAATTATAACATACATAGACGCAGAACTTTTCTTCCTCATAAAGTGTTGCCAACTTATTAATGAAGTGTGAAATTTAGACTTAAAACAAATAGACCGAGACTTTCAGCACAACAGTTAATTTGTTAAAGTTTCGCTTTCATAGTGATATCTATAGCATGTTCTTGAGGTAGCGAGTTCAGTTTGAGGTAGATTATCGCTGATAGATCATTAAAATAATGAAAATACTGATATTTTTGTTCTCAGTCCTGATTCTTGGTGACCACCTGTTTCTGGTGCAGGGCCGTAAGTATAGGGATCTTTATGAAAAATGTGAACATTGCATTACATTAAAGTTCTTTCAGAATGCGAAGATGCAAATAGTAAGGGGCAGACATTTCAACTGCCAGGTGAATGTGCCAAGTATACCTGTTATGGTCCCGGATCTTATGGTGGCAAAACGTAAATAATTTTAATTATTTTCAATGAATCCGTTTACTCATTTAAATACATATTTTTATAGCTGCAGCTCAGTCTCCTCCCCAGGGCAATGTTTAATACCTATGAATCTTACCAAGCCCTACCCTAAATGTTGTCCTCGTTATGTTGATTGTCCAAAAATTATATTAGTTTAAGTTATATTTATAAACTGTAAAATGTTATTGTCAAATAAAACGTTATTTGAACAGAGAACTTATTTATTGGGCGAAAAAAAGGCTGAAGAGACTAAAGCTGGAAGTAGGCTTGCCTATAAATTGTCCGTAAATTAATATTATCTCGAAGCATAATTACAAGAGCCCCTATACTATTCCATATAGTCCAAATCTGTACTCTTCTGTTCCTCTGTTTTAATCGGACAATACACTCGGCATTTATTCAACATTTAGTTTAATACAGCGTCGGGCAAAACGAAGAAGATAAAAATGTGTGTTTGCTTTTCACCACTATTGCCTTTTACCATCTTTGTTTTTACTTTACTTTTACTTTTTTACTTTTTGTTCTTTCCCATAAATACTACTACTACTGCCACTTTCGAAATTGCTCGTCTGAAGCTTAAAAATGCATTAAGTTCATTTATTGTTCATTATTGCTCATCAGCAATAATAATTAGATATTTTTAAAATTGTTCAGTCATCCATAACAGTTATTGTTTTTAAAGACTTTTTTTAGATAAAAAAGAAAGGTGTTAAAAAATGTTATTCCTGAATAGATCCTAAAAAGATTTGTAGAATGAGATTTCGCATGTATAACTATGTATGTTTGGTTTTGTATCATTTTTTCGTACAGCTAATTTTCTTTTACATTAAAGAAAAATTACGATGATTTTAAACGTTCTGGTTTGAATTACAACCATTCATAGAGTTCAAGGAAATATTTTTTAAGCCTCGTTCAAACAAATACCTGTCTTGAATACCTGACAGACTTCTTTAAAGCTCTAGGATTACTTTTAAAACACGTTTAGGGAGACAGAAAGTATAAAACAGGGTAGACAATAAAATGAATAAAAATGTATGGCAACCAAAGGCAATTCATTTAACTAATTAAATATAAGGCATAAAGCTGGATTGTGTTTTCACCAAGTTCTTATAATTACGAGCTGGGAGGTTGGGTTGGAATTACTTATTAAAATGACATTATTTGCAAGCTCTTTCTAATGTCTTTCGTTTTACATACAAATCTCTTTTCTGTTGCAGCTGCACAGTGGCAAATGCAAAACAACAATGAGATGCATGCTCAATGCAGGAAAGTGGCGCAAAAGGAGGCAACTGGAGGTTGCAACTCGAGATGGCATTTGTCAGCGACAGCAGCAACAAGTTGCTGGCATTTGTGTAATAGCGACAAAACAATTGCTGGTGTTGTTGTTGCTACTGTTGCTGCTGGTGGCAGTTGAACATGCAAATGCAACAACAGCAGCAACAACTTCAACAGCAGCAATAGCAACACACCCAACGGGCACAGCAAACTCACAGCCAACAACAACAACAACTATAATCGCAGCAATTGAAGCTGCAACAGCAACATCGTCATCATCATCAGCAGCAGCAGCAACATCTTCATCATTGCCCAACTCCTCGACAGGAGCAAATGCAGCCCTTGGCAATCCATTTAAAAACATTCTAAGAATTGGCGATGGCAACATCGTTTTGCGTGTAAGTAGAGAGCTTAAAGAGGAGAGAGGAACTAACTAAGTATAATTCATCATTAACTGCAATTAGCGACAAGTGCAATTGTTTTAATAAGAGCGAAGTATAAATTGAGGTAGAAATGAGAGGCACTTTCGACACTTTCAAGTATTTTAAGCTACAACAACTTCATATAATATATAATTGAATTGAGGTCGCGATTGCACAACACTTAGTCGAATATTAAGTGAACTTAGTTGGCACTTAGTGCCACAATTTGAAGCAGCTCCTTAATTCCTTAAGTGCAACTAGCCTGAAGTGTCTTGTGGTAATGGAAATCGATTGAAATGCTCTTGTGGCTTTGCAGCTAGAACTTAAGTAGATCCAATTATGGTGAAGTGTTGTCCGTATTTGCATTTAAGAATTATAAAGTTACTTTAAAAATCAACAGATCAATGAAAAAGAGTTTAAAGAAAATCCGATAAACAAAGATTTGTGCTTAAGAGGGAAACTAATTCTGAAAATCATAGAAACCATTTATTTAACCAGCTTTTTAGTCCAAAAACCGTAAATGATTCTTGCTTAAAAAATATATCTTATATTTAATATATTTATGCAAATAAAATTATGATAAACGTTTACAAATAAAGAATATGTCACTAATCAAATGCTTAAGAAATCAGTCATAGATGCGATAAAAACGTTTTATTTTCGCAAAGTGGTAAGCCAATTATTCTAATTTGAAGTTCCAGTAAGTTCCTTGAATATTTCCTTAGCTGAACTTCTCGAAAATAAATATATTCCAAATCTTAAAAGATTTTCCATTTAGCTAAATCAAATTTGTTAGCTTTTTTAGCTACCAATAAAAGAAAAATAAATATTTTTTCGTCGAAAGCTTTCCATTGCTTCCACTTAACAAGTGAATGGAAATAAGAACTGAACAAAATAAAGAGAAAGAAAAGTAAATCTTCAAGTTGAACTTCAAATTTCTTTGTACAACCGAAAAGTCAATCAAATGCAAAACAAAGCAATTGCTGACTTGGCAATATTGTCGAGTCACACAGAGAGCAGCTTTACGGTCAGTTGCTGGGAGGGATGCTTTATCAATTTGGCTCAAAACAATGGCCAAAACAATTTAAAGTCAGCTTTTTCGGCATTGGCATTGGGGCAAAGTTTCTCGCGATTAGAACAAAGTGAAGCCAATAACGTAATTTTCCACTCAAACGATAAAAGGGACCAACGTTGAGGTAGAAAAGGAAAAGATGCTGATGGCGAAGCAGCTACGAGTATTGGCCATGAATGTATTTAGCCAAAAATTTATTTTTAATTCGTTTGTCAACATGTTGGCCAACCAAATGATTTAGGTAAAAGCCATAGACAGAGACAGGCTGTCGTCAGCAAGATAGTCCCATTCAACCAGCTATAAATACTTATAATGAACAGAACTTTACACTGCTTTCCACATTATTTCTTTTCCATCGCATCCCATAGACGGCCATTGAGCAATCGCTGGTGACAATACACGACATTGCGACTGAAAACTTGGGCACATTGTGCATCTCAACGCTATATCGACCGCTTCAAGTGCCCATCAACTCGGAACGCTTTGAGAGCTCCAGACAAAAGGCCGATTTGGCAGCATCCATACTTCAGGAAGTGGGCATTATACGACATGGTGGTGAGTACCGATTACCCAAAAATATGTCCATAAGCACATAGAATGCATTACACATACTATTGTACATACTGTGTATTCTTATGTAAATATGTCTTATGCTTTATGCTACCGCTGCGTATACTTGATGTATTGATTCACATTCGTTTGCTAATTTCCTTTGTGCTCTGTTATCAATATATTCATTTCCGGCTAGTGAGGCCTCGTGATAACCAGTTCAATAATTTATAGGAATCATAGATTCTTTAATATGAGTCTTGTTTTACATGTATTATGTTAGTCATTTATAACGGTTTAAAGGCTTCACTAAAAAGCTTACAGAAAGTATTATTTCATAAAAATAATCCACATAAAAATTAGTTCTGGCTTAACAAGATGAAGACAGTTCAATTTGGAAAAATAAAGCTTAAGAATGGAGTGTAGTATTTGCAAAATTGACAGATCAAGGAATAATTTATTTATAAGGCAGAGATCGATTTGTCAATGCCATTTTAATTTTTATCATATACTTTTGATTTTGACATACATTTTTCTACAAAATCTCTAACTAAAGTCATTTGTGACCTTATGTTGACATTTTAAGATTCACTCACTAAAAAACAAATAATATCGACGGGCACTGTCTCAAGAGCATTCTGTGAATTATTTTAAATTGGTCTTTGTTATCAGAAAAGTATATTATTTGTGAACAATTCGAGAAATATATTTTGTACCTAAAGGAGTTGGCCAATTTGAGGAACACAATTAATAATGGATTTAAAAATAGCTTAATAAATTACTGGTTACATTCAAGAAAGTAAAAAGAAATGTTAAACATTTGTTTTGTAAAACCTTTTTCTTCCTAAACTTAAATCTTCAAACTGAGTTATTTTTGGTACTTTAATGTTCGTGACGCCTCTCAATCAAGGCATTTAAGGACAGTCAGGCAATTGATATTCTTTGAGTGGCAGACAAAGACAGAGATGAAGATGAAGATGAAATACCCTACCATCTACCATCACCTTTAAATTGGCTTAAATTTATTCGATTTGCAAGAAGCTTTCCCCTGAATAATTTATGCAAGACATCAAAATTTCAAGGACCTAACAACCAGGGACAGATGGAAGGGATCTATGGGGTACGGAAAGTGCCAAATTCAATACTCCATATGAGAGTACATATGGCTCATCCTGTTGCTCAACAGCAGGGACATCGGCAACAACAATGACAGCAAATTTGCTTTCACTTTATGCGATTTTTGCTGACACGTCGCACCTTTTGAGAGCTAGTTGAGAGATGATTCAGGAGAGAGAAATGATGGAGAGTTTCGGCGTTGCCCAGGACACAAAAGACAACCAGCTGACGCTGTTGCTGTAGCTGTTGTTCTTGTTATTATCCTGCGAGTGCGAGTGCGATGAGTTCATTGTGCGTCTGTTGTCCTTGACTATGTTCACATATACATATACATGACACACTGATAGCTCTTGCTCTCGCTCTCTGCCCGTCTGTTGTCAAGGCTGCTGCCTCTGCTTTCCCTTAACTGGGCTTGGTCTTGGCTCCGTGTCCGTGCCCGTGTCCGTGTCCGTGTCCGTGTCCGTGCTCGGGGCTTCGCGCCTGCCTTGGGGTTGACAACGACGCACTTGTGGCGCATCAAACATCCTGCTCTTACCCCTTACCCTTTGCCCCTCAACTTTGCCCTTTTACTGTCTTCTACATGCATACATTATATTACGTATATTTTTTCTTGTTTTAATTTAAAGTTGTGCGCTGTGCGTTGTTATTTGCCACATTCGAGTTGTTTTCATCTCTGATTTCTCCCCGAGTTTAATGTCCCATCAACTTTTACACGATAAAGAGAACAAACGAATTCTGCACAGATTTCTGTAAAATCAGTTAAAATTCTACATATAAATAACACACATACGCCATGTTATACAGCGGTATGTCAAAAGAACAGTAAAAAGTAATAACGACAAGAGAATGCTTTTTATTTCATATGCACTTCTACTTAACTCGACTGTAATCAGTTTAATGTAAAGGCAGAATATTAAAAGTACTAAATATGTTGATAAACAATTATCTTTCATTTTCAATCAATTTTTATTATTATTATTATTTTTATTATTATGACAGTCCAAACAATCACCTTAACATGGTCAAACTGCTTAACCTGTCTATAAGTTTTGCAGAGTCTTCAAACAGAAAAGTAATTTCAAATACATAACTGTAAGAAAAGTATTTTAAAAGCTTCCAACTTGTCCCACTTCCGAAAACAACTATTTTCATACAGAATAAACTTGAAATGATGCCAGACACTACACTTAAAATACATTTAACCCATTTCAAGCCAACAAGAACAGACTGTAGTGGAACTGAGAACAGAAAATATTTTTATGTTCAAATTTCGGACTCAGTCCAACTGTAAAAATATTCCATTATTGTTCATCTCTAATTGCCTTCGGGGCAATCGGAATCTGTGTAAAATTTAATTACTCGACGGGAGCAACAGCCACAGAAGTCACAGAAAAACAAGGGTGCTGTAAATGGGAATTGCACGACCTAAAAATACCCTACGTTTAGGTCTAGTTACATACAACAACTTATTTAAATTGACGGCAATTAGTTTGCAAAATACAATGCACTGCTTGCATTGGTATTAAAACTATGCACTGCTTGTATTTACGTGTATTTAACGCACTGCTTATATAGCAAGCAGGCGATATTTAAATGAAGATTAAATATCTGAGGATTAAAGTTATTGTCGAATAAATTCTGTGTTTAATTATCGATTTAAATGCCATTTTGTGTATAGTAAGATAAAAGATGGAAAAGTGTACAAAAGTGAGTAGCCTCTTAGCACAAGACAGTCGAAAATAAATAATGTTGGTTCTAATTGAAGTTACATACACTCCTTGTAGCTAGCAAACCCTTCTTCTAAACATTATCTGCCCCACATTTAACCCTTTTGCTAAACATTTTTCGATTGAAACAACCCGATACACCTGCAAAAATACTCACACATAAGAACACAAGCTCTCACATAATGAAAGAGTGTAGATTGTGGTAAGCGTGTGGCAGAAGTAAAAGAAAAACTTGTCTGGCTGTGTAACTTGAATAATTGCCAATTTTACATAGAAGAAACGCCGTTGAAGTGAGCAAAAGTTTTGTGGTTAGCGACCAAGGGTTGGGCCCAAAAAACAAATTGGTTACAATTGTGCAAGTTGCGCATGTTTATTTCTGACACCTACACAAAAAGCACTTGCTACACACGCTTTCACAGACACACACTTGGCAGCAGAAAGAGACTCATGCCACTCCATTCAATGGTAATAAATTCACAACTGGGGTCCAAAAGATTGATGATGATGCCAGTAGCCGAGTGCTACAAATCGCATGCAGATGATGAATGACAAACGTGACAAACACACATGACTAAAACTATAACTGTGAATGGGAAATGTGTGTTACTTATGTGTGTGTGTGTGTTGTATATTAGGTGAGCTTCTAAACTGAATGACAGACATTGGGCTAATGTTATTTACCATAAGACTGCCTACTTGCCCCCAGAATCGACCTGCCTCACTTTGCAGAATTTCACAGCCTTCGCAGTGTGGCAAAGGTTTTAGGTTTTGAGGCAACAGTTTGACGCAACTTGGGGAAAGAACTTTGACTGTGTGTTTATGTGACGAGATCCTCCTTTGTCCCCTTGCCGCCCTTTGTTGCCATTTCGCTTCAGCACCCGCGTAAACTTGCCACGTTTTGCTGCCACATTGCTTCCAGCCGGTGAATGCGTATTTGTTTTATGCCAAGCACAAGCAAAAATCCAACTCTAAAGTAACTGGCAACAAAGTTGCAAAGCGTTATACATACTAATCAAAATATATATGTATGTTCGGCAAGAAACAAACCAATCCAAAGAATGACGAAGATCGAAGACCCTTTCAATTATGTACAAGTTCTTTTGGTATCGGATATCCAACTGAATTCACAATGACATACAGTGGATTATAGAATTTTCTTAGAGCAAATGCTAATTTTTAATACAGTTCCTATAGAAGTTATTAGTAGTATACAAATGGATATTGTATTTGAATTTAAAGAGATCAAGTCAAGTGATTCAATTAGCTCGATTATTAGATGGATAATCCTAAAAAAGAGATACATTTTTATATTACATGTTCAAATAAAAAAAATTTATTCTGAGCTAATATTAATTTCTATAATAAAACTTAAAGCAAGCTTTAAAATAATTCTTTAATATTTAACAAGTAATTTTTAATCTAAAATGTGTACTTTAAAGACTATAATCGATATTATTATCGAAGTAAACTAAACAAATCTGAATTTTTTCACGAAACATGCTAATATTGACGAAACTTCATTAGGACAATCAATATTGATCTTTATAATAAGTATATTTATCAGTCTGTATATATTCATTCTCTATGGAAAGATGTCAACTTCCACCGTTAATGACATAGGTAAAATACCCGCTGGAAGAAATGGTCAACGACAGAAAGTGGCACGGAAGTTGCGCTAATCGAATTTAAATAAGTTTACCTTGTAAACAGTTGTTGCTTGTGTTCCTGTTCTTTTCTCTTATAACAACTCAAACAAAAATGCTGCTACTGCTGCTGCTGCCCAGGAAAAGTATGGCAAAAAAATAAATACAGAAAAAATATTAACTTTTGACAGCCGTGAAGAGGGAATAGGGAATGAAGAGGAGCAGAAGTTCTGCACCCGCTATGCATATTAATCATTGTTGCCAACATTTTTTTACCCCCAAGGCTGAAAAGCACTTGCAGCTTCTGTGTGCCTTTAATGGCCTTTTCCACAAACGAAGGGGAAAAAAATGAAGAGCAGAAAAACTATTTCAAGGTCGTTACTGCAATGACAGCTGGGCATGAATTAAATGTTCCAGCGAATTTTAATTTGCGCAATTAAGCAATGGGAGATACGCTTATCCACAAACACTGAAAACAGTCACAATATGCTACAAAAAAATAATAAATTGTCGCTCCTTACATGTATTCAACGCTTTCATTTATACAAGAGTTTTTATTCACATGCAATTGTTTAATATTGCATATTTGCAAATTGTGTGTTATGTTATTTAATTAAATAAAAAACTCGCCCTTTTGCTCAATCCACTTGTTTCGATTGGAAAAATATGTGTTTAGCATGCTTCTACTCAATTTAAATAAAAAGAAAAATGTAATCGATACAACAGTGTGTAAACATATAAAACCATTTACACATTCAGTTATCTACTGTTGGCAGAAATCAATTATATTAAACTTTGATTAATTTATGGTAGTCAATTATTAACTGTGACAGTGTTAAATTAATTTGCAATTATTATGCCAATTATTTAAGTCGATAACTAACATGGCTGTTACTCAGTTGGATTAAAAAGTCGTTTGTGATACGTAAATGATTATAAGCGGAGCTTATACGGACAAAACGTCTGCTTTGGCTTCCGAAAACGATAAGGAAATAAAGCTTCTCTCGCTCGCAAAATACTCGTTTGCGAACCTCTCTTTTCAAAAATGTGGTACAAATTATTTTAAGGGCCAACTTTTATTATCACTGCTTGTATTATGCACTGCTTGCATTTGAGTAAAAATGGCTTGCAAGCAGTCGATCATTACCAAATAAATTTTCCTCAATTAGTTTGGCTTCCAAAGTAAAAAACAAAATATTAACTAAATGAATATTAAACGTTTAACTGCCATTTATGTACTGCAATAACCAATTAATCAATTTTAGTGAAATTTTAATGAGTCTGTCTGTCAGTCAGTCTGTCTGTTCCTTGCAGCGTTTCCCATTTAATTTCCGTAAACACGAAGTTCACCCCTTTTTTTGTCGTTGTGTTCTGCTGACCTACATTCGCATATATTTATATTTTTCATTTTTTATAGGACTCTCGGATGCGCTGGCCAAGGGCTTGCTCACTGATGAATACATAAATGGAGCACGCATTCTAGCATTGAACCTAACGAACGGAGCGGTGCAATCGTATGTTTGGTGGGTGAAGAGTGGTCACGACAAGCTCGGCGAGACGCAGCGTTTTGAGGAGGAGGGTTTGCAGATCGGAAAAAAGCCTGCGCACAGTTATCCCTGGTAAGGCTCACCAAGAACAAATGTTAAAATGAAAATAGTTTATTATCAGATTTAAAAAAAAAATCATTCCAATAATAAATATTTTTACAATTGAATAATTCCTGAAAAAACGGAACATTTAAAATAAAAAATAAAAATTGTGTGATTTTGTTTTCCCATATTTTCTAAAGTTTCCTATAAAATCACATAATAGATGATGCAATTTCTAGATTTTCAAAATTTGTTTGCTCTTTTTAGAAAATATTTTATGTGGTGTATCTTAAAACCAACATCTTTTAGTTAAATAAATATAGACTCCACGCTTTTGAGAAACTTTCTAGCTTTTGAAATATATGTTTTGATTAAATATTATAATTGAATTTCTTAAAAGCTAAAACACCTTATTAATTAAGGAATTTTCTTTCCCTTTGTAATACCTATGACCACTTTTTTCAGGTTCGATGATGAAAGCAGTAGTCCAACACTACGTTCCCCAAAGTTTGCGCCAAGCCCACCGAATAATTATTACAAGGGCTGGTGGACATATCCGTATTTCTCGTGTGCAGTCAGCAAGTGGTTAGTGTCATATAGCATTGCCATACCACCAAGTGGACGCCATGGATTGCGTGGATTCATCAGCGTGGACATTGATGTGACATCGTTGCGCGTCAATCAATGCGATGCGATTCCCTATCGATTCAGTAGTCAACAGCATCTACTTCGTCAAAGGCAACCATCACGTCGATCCACAGCTGCCACTGCTGCCAACAACAATGATGTGGATACCATAAATGATTTGCAAGCGTTTCACAGTTCACACAAATGCCATCGTGCCTCCATGGTGGTAGGTTGCCTCAACCCAATCTCACTGATTTATTTTCATCCACAAATTGATCATCAAGAATATAAACTTTAGACAGCGAAACTATATTGAAACTGAATATACTCTAGCCCATATAAGTTCTTTGGTCTTCACCGAAATAAAAGAATTCTTTTATTTTTAATTTTTATATTATTAGTTACCAAATTTTATATAATATAACTTTTTAATTTTAGTCTTCAATTTAAAAGTTTATGAATTTTACATACGTTTTCATATTAACTTCTTAGGAAAGCCGAAATCATTAAAATGTAGAAGAATAGTAAACACCACATAAACGGACATGGATTTTTTAGTTTTTTCTTAAATTAGTTATTAAAGTTGTTAATTGCCTCTATGTCTTTTACACTCTCTAGTGCGACTATCGACAGCCCAGCGCAGAGACTCCGACAATAAGCAGCAGCAAGATCTTGGCCGGAATGTCGAGCAGCAGCTGGTCACGTGGTGCTTACCAGTGTTTATGTAAGCGGGGCTTTTATTCGCTCCGACATCCAGATGGATTCAATGGCACCATCATGGAAATTGCCTGGCAGGAGCATCAGGACAATATAAGCAATTACTATACGAATGTATTCAAGTGTTTGCCTTGCGCTCCCGGCTGTGACAGCTGTACCGGCCCGGAGCCGTGTTTGGCCAATTATCATTGGCCTTTCAGGTGGGTTTCCCCACGTTTTACTCGTATATAAAACAATATATCTATTATATTATTTTGCAGAATATCCCTGTTGACCATCTCGATTGGCTGCGCCTGTGGTACATTTGTTTTGGCCGGTTATCTCTTCCGACATCGACGCGTTAAAGTCTTTAAGGTGGCCAGTCCCATATTTTTGTTGATCACTCTCGTTGGCTGTGCCATTATGTATCTGGAGGTGAGTTCTTAACCCATTACCCATGCTACTTAACCCATTAAATGCTGTGCTACACACAAAGACCATTACGAATGAATGTGACGACAATGGCAGCTGCTCTGGCTCCTAATGTGACAAAAGGTCTTGTGGTCTCATTTACAATTGACCCACATGTCCCCAGCTCCTTGCCTCCTTCCAAGTTGCCACCTGTGTTCCTGCAGCCGCAACATAAAACTCCTATTTATGGCTTTTTAAATGCGGCTTTTAGGAACTTGCTTCTGACTCGGTTTTCGAGCTTTTATTATGCAGCTTGTAACGGTCACACAGTTAATGAATTTAACTGGTGGCTTGAAGTTATGTTTTCAAAACAAGATTTTCTCTTTAATAGTTGTTTAACTGAACTGTTTTATTATAATAAGGACCGACTTCGATAAGGCCTACTTTATATTACTTGAAAATATTACTTTACCATGAATATAGAATCTTGCCATAGTCAAAATATTTAAAGTTTGCAATAATGTGACATCTTAGTCCCCTGAAATATAAGGGTTTCTAGTTTTTATGAAAAAGTCTTGGAGCAAAATTTAAATTTGTTAAAATTGAGCTGAAAATGTCCTATTTCTAGTGAACCATGCCGGTTTATTGGATTTGCGCCGCAGGTCTATTTTATATAATACATTTATGTGGCTCCTTTTAAGTGTTTTATTTGCCAAGCTATTTAATTAATACATAATTAACAGTCGCCACTTTGCCAGCTAACAAAATTACAAAAAACAATTTAAAAGAATCTGAGTTAATTTATGATTGAAATTTAAAAGTGATTGGAATCAATGCTGATAATTAAATTGATTGCAATTTACACTTTTTACAAACTGCATCAATTTTAAAGGTTAACAATAACGTCCATTTTTAAAAAACTTGCTGTTAGTAATATAAACAAATTAAATTATGTAAAATATAAAATTCTTTAATAGAAATTGAAGCATCCGAATTTAAATATAAATCGATAATACCGCGAAACATGGCGTATACTTAATATTCGCCATACGGACACTATTCAGTCAAAAGCTAATTATCATATTATTGTTAAGAACAAAAATACGTTAAACTATACTCCTCAATAGAAACTTAAAGATGCAAATGTTGCTACAAATAGATGAGGATTTCCCCAACACTTGACGTATACTTAATATTATCCACATTGCGAATGTAACTAAATAACATATATATTTAGGGTATTCAGAAAGTGTTAATCGTGCAACTTAAAATTCTCTGTTATTGTTTACAATTATGTTGTCAACATTAGCCCAAGCTAAACCGAGCCCCACCGGACACATAAAAGCCGTGGCAAACAATGGCAACAACTTGAACAACAAGAACGAGGAACAACAAATGGGTTAAAAGGAGGATTTGTGGGTAATGTCAGCTTTGGGAGTTTTAAGCGTATCGTAAAAATAATATATATAACTGATTTTCTAATCAGAGTTTGTTTATCTCAACAAAAAGCAAAGATAATTATTTTAAAAAATATAAAGTCAGCAACATGGGTGACAAAGATTTACCCCATTTTGGTAGAACAGACGCGGATGAAGACGAGGATGAGGATGAGGATGCCATGCAAGCGGCTTTACGGGAAATGGTTAAAATACCGGACATTGAATCACAGCACAGGCATCCAGGAAGAGATCAGCTAAAGAATGAAGATCGTGATGTCTGGGCGCAGAGATTGCAAAAGAATTCCTCGCAAGACAAACAAAAAAGATGGACAAAGTCAAAAGTGCAGGACACGGATACACAAACCAACTCTAAATCAGCGAAGAGTATTTCAAGTAGAGCGGCTACAGAGGAGGAAAAATCTAAAAAGAAGCAATCAGAAACTTGGGCTGACAGATTAAAGAAGTCGAGTAAGTCGGAGAAGCCTAAGCAGCCAGAGATTAGAGTCGATGCCCCGCTAACGTCAACCAAATCTCTAACTCCGGATAAACCTAAGGAGTCTGTTCATTTCCAGATTGCAACGCCATCAATAATAGAGCAAAATATCCAACATCCTTTGATGGATCAACAAGTAAAAATGATGCGCATTGAAGCAGCTGCCAATCCCAAAACATATAACCCATCTAGAAGCACCATAAAGCACATGGCCAGCACACAGACGCCCCATAAGATGGCAACTACGGTGGCTACCAACACGGATGCCGAACTGGAGGCAGTTCCAACCACTTCCAAGCAGCCAGTGGACACCACAAGTCAGCAGGGTATCATCAATATTCTGACTGTGCCATTTCGAGCACCTCTCGATCTTGCACCGGGCAATGATGAGGATATGAATATGCCTCATGAGGAAATGCCACAGTCTGTACACTTTAGGAATATGCCAGTGTTTGGTCGCAATCGAGTTGTTTCTAGTACAGAAGCTACTAAAGAAGTGGACAAGAGTCAAATTGAAGCTGTGGATGAGAGAAAAGCTACAGTTTTCGCTCCCGATAGTGTTACAGCCTCTGCTCCGACTATTCCTGCTTCTTATCCTGCTCCTGCTCCTGCTCCTGCTTCTGATTTTCCTATTTCTGCAACTTCAGTTCAATCTCTAGCTCCATCTCCCGACCACGCTCCTACTCTTGGCCATGCTCCTGCTTTTATTCCATCAACTGAATCTCCATCAGAAATTAATAAGGTTTCAACAGTCGGGTTTCCAGCTGCTGCTTCATCTCCGCTTTCTGTTCCTGCTCCAGCTCCTTTTCTTGAACCCTCTTCAGCTTCTACTCCAAGTCCTTGCCCAACTCCTGTTCCAGATTACATTCTTTCTCCCTTTCCAGCACGTGCTTCTGAATTTACTTCAGCTACAGAAACCATTAAAGAAGTGGAAAAGATTTCGACAAAAGATTTGACTGCAGCAGTTGCATCTGTCTCCGCTCCTTCTTCTGTAGTTTCCACTTCCAGTCACACTTCTTCACCAGCTCTCAGCTCTGCAGCTGCTCCCGTTCCTGATGAGTCTAGCATTGCAGACAGCATTCCCAGCACTTCTCATTCAAATAGCCCAATGACACATGTAGCCACATTGCTTGTTCCAACTCCTGCTGTAAGCATCCATATGGAAACTGAAGCCAACCCACCTCATCTCCAGCAAATAGAATCTCCACCTCTCCCAGAAGACCACTCAACCTCGAAACAGGCAGACGATACCAAATCCATAGGAGAATCAATAGCATTCACCTTTAAGCGTATATTTCTTAAGCCCTTCGGCAGAGCTAATGAGAATTTGTCAAAGGAGACAGGAAAGATGAATGCGAAAATGAATGAAGAACATGGGAAGCACGTCCTGGCAACTACCACAAATGCTGTTATTATAATTCCACCCGAAACTTGGCAGGAGATGCCAAAGAAGATGCCAGAGAAAGGAAATGAGGAAGAAGAACAGCCGACCAAATCAGAGCAAGAAACGGAGCAAGTGAAGCATTCAGATTCTATGCAGACATTGACCTTACATGGAAGACACTCCCATATCACATCCACATATGTCGATCATTGTCATCGGGAGCAATCGGAGGGAATTAACAAGACAGCGGCAAGGAAACTCATTATTGCCTGTATCCTTTGTGTGTTCTTTATGACCTGTGAGATTATTGGAGGTATACTCTCCAACAGTCTAGCCATTGCCACGGATGCAGCTCATCTACTCACGGATCTTGCAGGATTCCTCATTTCCTTATTCGCCCTATATTTGGCAGGACGAGCATCGACGGAACGTTTTAATTTTGGATGGCATCGGGCAGAGGTTATAGGTGCTATGATCTCAGTTTATTTCATCTGGGTGATTACGGGAATCCTTGTGTGGGTTGCAGTGCAAAGAATGATGACGGGTACCCATGAAGTGGATGCTGTGATCATGTTGATCACTTCAGCTCTGGCGATCGCTGTGAATCTCATTATGGCAGTACAATTATCACATGGACATTCCCATCATGGTCATCATCAAAGTCACATTAAAGTGCAATCAACGGAGAACCTTGTGTCCAGTGCCAACAATCTTTCTCCGAAGGCTGAACATTTAATGCCCACTTCGATCTCTGCTTATCAGGCTCAGCCGAGAAGGGAGAACATTAATGTCAGGGCAGCAATTATCCATGTCGTTGGAGATATTGTCCAGAGTGTGGGAGTTTTTTTAGCAGCCTGTGTCATCTTCTTTAAGCCGGAATGGGCTGTTATAGACTCAATTTGCACATTTATCTTTTCTATTATTGTGCTGGTTGTCACCTTTGGCATTATGAGGGATGTCCTAATGGTTCTAATGGAGTCCACACCAGATTACATGGATTATGGTGAGGTTCAGAAGGTATTCCTCAGCATCGAGGGCGTTGAAAGAGTTCACAATTTGAGAATTTGGGCGCTTAGCACCGATAAGATTGCTCTTTCCGCTCATCTGGCCATCAATAAGGATGCGGATCCTCATCTTATTTTGGAACAGGCCAAAACATTGATACACAAACGATACAACTTCTATGAGACAACCATCCAGGTTGAGATCTATCATGGTCATGATAATAAACACAATCATGACCATCTGCCAAATGCTCCAAAGGGTCAACCACTAAAGAATCCCCAGGATAAGGGCACAGATAATCCAACGGAATCGCTTATCTCCACCCAAAAGAATGCAGAAGAATGAGAACGGCTGAGATCAACAAGAAATAGAATGACAGCAAACACGAGCAGGTCTAAAAGTATTTCTACGAGGAACTTGGATAACAATCTTAATCTGATTCAATTATGCACCATCAAGTTATTTTTCTACTATAATTAACTAACTTTGTACGGAAGTTTGTCTTTAAGTGAAGAAACTAAAAGCTCTTTGCCAAAGAATTCACTTAAATATATTGCCAGGATTGCCGAGGAATTACACTAGGTATCCAATAAGTTGTTTTTTTGAAACTATTTTAAATTAACTGTGTTTTTAGTCGGCTAGTTTTATTTAACTGCAGTGGTATTGATATTTCCAGAACGCCACGTTTCAAATTGCTTTTAAATTACGATATTCTATACTTTTATTTAAAAAATGCAGTTCAATTAATCTTCCAACAGCTTACCAGATCTTTCGTTTTCTGCTAAACTTCTCTGGATTCACGCCATCTTATCTTATGATTTATATATAAGAATATACCAACTTAATTTAAACCAAGTTCTCTAAATATGTACTTTGAAAAATCTTTAACTAATTAACAGACTCAAATTAAGAGTAAATGTCAATTTGTTAAAGCTTTAATCCTTAAACTAATAGAAATGTTCTCTTCTCTTACCAATTTTAAAAGAGGTTTTAATTCATTTGTACCTATTTGGTCGATGTAGATATAATTAATACTTAATCAGGTTGACAGAACATTCCGATCAATAATATTTATAGGAAACATAAGGAGTCCTCCTTTCATTCTTCTGTTCTCATTTTTACCCACATAAAGCCTAACAATTTCTTTTTACTTATTATAAATGGAAAGTCGTGCTATTTATTTTCACATTTTCACATTTTCCATTAAGTTTACCAACTAGGAACCGTGACCGAACCTAAACTGTCAATTGCTTTTTGGCATGTCCGCTGTCAACTTAACGGCACTTTGAGTGGCTGCTCCTCCTCCTCCTCCTCTCGTTTATCCTCTTCCAGTCCCTTCTGCTCTAAGTGTAGCTGTCAGGCATTATTTACTCGTCTCGCCCTTTAAATCACACTTGAAGTGTCGATTCGGTTTAATTCCACTTAAACATATACGAAATGAACTCTTGATATGCTCATGTCTGAATCCCTTTCCGCACTTTCATACTGTTAGATGGTCGCCATATTTCCGTATCTGGACACGAGTTGGTGCATTGCCACCAAATGGACGCGTCATATGGGCTTTTGTATTACCTACACATCTTTGCTAATGAAGACCTGGCGGTAAGTCAACTTTCTCCTAATTCTTTTCCTCTAATCTATAATTTTCTTCTTTATTTTCTTCTTTTTCTGTCCAGCGTTTCCTTAACGTATCGCGTCAAGTCAGCGCACAAAATTAAGCTTAATGATCAGCAGCTTTTACAGTGGATGGTTCCAATACTGCTTGTAATGCTCATCTATCTGGGAACTTGGACTATATCTGCTACTCCCTATGCTGAAGTGGTAAGTAACTACTTATTCATATTTGCATAACAGGTTCTATAAGCGCTTTTATTATTCAACACAATCTTAAATTTGTGTACATAATTTTCCTTGAGTTTTCAGTTCAATTTCATTTCTGAACATGCCACTTGATGAATTTTATTCATTTCCTTAGTTAATGGCAATTTGGAATAAATATGGTACAAAAAAAATAAAAATGTTTAAGAAAATCCAACATCTAACCATATCAAAAATTTTCGGGAAAAAAATGTTATTACAAAACTAAAAAATACTTTCAAAATTTAAAAAAAAAAAATAAAAAAAAAGTTATTCAGGGGTGTTCCACAAATTTTTAGATCTTTTGTCGACAATTGCTTATAAACAACTGTTCTTAATGTTGGTGTTTTTCGAAGTAAGAAAACCTGATGCTGTCTACAAAATTATTTACATTTGATGTATTTTTTAAAATTTATAAATTTCTTTTAAATATATTCAACGCCTTTTTATACATTAAATAAGTAAATAAATAAATAAATAAAGTTAATTTGATAAATTTAAAGCTTTATCAAATGTCTCAACAATTTCTATGATATTTGAAAACAAGGCGTACTTGTTTTGAGAAACATTGAAAATTGATTTGGAGTTGCTTTCGGGTCGCTAGAGTTTTGTAGAACATGCCTGATTATTAAAATCACAAAATACTTTCAAAAATTTTGAATTATTTTAGAAAACAAGGTATGTGTAATTGTCGAGAATATTTATAGATTAAATCAAGACCAAAGGACATTAAAATCAGTTAAGTTTTGACAAAGTAATGCACAACCAAAATAATGATAATTTATAATTAATTACTTGATTATTCATTCATTCTTCCTTCCTAATGTTAAATAATCATGTTTTCAAATTTATCTGCTGCTTTACATTTATTATGTACATAATTATGTTATCTAATTCTTAATTGACGTAATGATGATTTTATCTCAAGTATGTTTCTTAACTTCAGATAAGATTATTACCTATAAAAATTTTCAATTATTCTCTTTAATTTAACTTAATCAAATATGTAATTATATTGATATATCATTTATGATATTATGCTCATTTTAAATTATTATCTTTACAGATCTACGATCAGCAACATTTGAAGTTCAAGCAGTGCTCGTATAACTGGTGGGATCACAGTCTGGCCATTGGAGAGGTTTTGTTTCTGGCCTGGGGCATAAGGGTCTGTTACAACGTGAGGAATGCGGAGAGTCTCTACAATGAGGCACGTCTGATCTCCTATGCCATTTATAATATTGCTCTTGTCAACATTGCGATGGTCGTATTTCAGTAAGTTTTAAACGTACCTCTTAAATGTACACAGAGTGAGTTTGTTGGGTAATCCAACATGCTTTGGGGCACGTCATGTCCATTAGGCATTAAGCGTTTGCCACGCCCACCACAATACCAACAGAAGGCGAGAGGCGACACATTGTGTTTTAATTAAATTCCATTGCGTTCGCGTTTGCATTGTAATCCTTTTTGTTGGTCTGCCAGGACACGCCGCTATGCTGTCTGTCTGCCTATCCATCCATCTGTCTATCTGTCCCTTTGCCTGTATCTCTGTCTATTTGTTTGTTCCTTTCTCGCCACATTTTGTTTACACAGACATTCCACAGATTTCTTTGCCAAGTTCCTTTGCCTTTCCCGCTTCGGTTTGCTTGCGGGATTCCGCTTCCTGCCAACTTTCAACAGCCAGTCAAATTGAAAATCCTTTCAAGTGTTTTGATAATTAATGCAATTTGTTCTTCAACTTGTTTCAATACAACATTCAGCAACTTGTTGCTCTTTCCTGTTTCTCCTATTTCTTCTGTATGCATTGCCCTTTCGTCACGTTCATTTTCCGTTTCTTTAAAGGATTGTGAGCTGTGACACAAATTGCAATTCACTTAAAAGTTGTGGAAATTATGAGATGTGATATGGATGAAAGGGCATACGAAATTAACGTGTTTAATATAATTGAAAATAAGTGGAGTCAAACTTTTCTCCTAATTTCACGTGGGATTTGCCAATGTAAACTAAACGAATTTAAAGAACATACATATGTATTCTATAAAGCACATACAGAATTAAAGCGGCTAGCTTCCCTATAATCTGAAACTATCTTCTATTCTGTGATATGATTGGAGATTGAGGGAATTGGAAGATTGTTTTAAATTATATATTCTAAAACTATAAGGTACTATTCTCTTAAGGAATTGAGAGCTCAGCAGCCCACAAAATATTTATTCTTAATAGTTCAATAGGGACTAAAAGCCACTAGTGTCAACGCAGCAGAGCTCCCAGGATACATTTTCTAAATACAAGAAAATATTAAGTAAATTAAGGATATAAAGACATTCAAATACAAAATCAGAGTGCATAGCTCTTCTATTGTTTTCCCATCTCTTTTATAAAATGCTAAATTATTTAGAACCATGAGTAAATTAAGAAGACACCAAATAAGATAATTTTTAATATGGAGGATTGAGCTTTCAACTTCATTGGCTTGAGAGCATTTTTCAAATTAACTTTTGTACTATAACATATAAGTATACATATATACAACATCTAAACCGGGAGTCATCTACTTAAATCCCCGAACTTTTTCTAATTTAATCATATCATCATTCCTCTTTTCTTCTCGTCATCTCTATTCCCAGTGTAATGCTCTTCCCTCATGCTGGACCGGATTACAAATACATGTTGGGTTTTGTACGAACTCAACTCTCCACGACGACGACAATTGCATTGGTCTTTGGGCCAAAGATAGCACGGGTCTTCAAGGGTCAGGGCGATAAATGGGATCAGAAGGCCAAAGTCCGCAGCATAACGGCATCATTTTCGCTCAATGGCGTTGGTCTGGTGCCTGAAGAATCGCCCGATTTGTATCAGGAGAATGAGGAACTCAAGGTAACTCTTCTTGACATTTGAACAGCTTAACTTTTAGCTAAATATCAATTGTAATTTGCAGGAACAAGTCCAAAAGCTGGCACATCAGATTGAGTTCATGAAGACTGTGCACATGCAGATGAACAATCGTCATCTGAAACCGAAACCCGGTGGTTATTTTACCATCACTTCAACCTCATTCCAGGCGCCCTATAGTAAGAGCACAGTTTCTACGGCGCAAACACAAACCGGCAAGGATGAGTTCAGCTGGTAAGTTTTAAAAGTAAACAAAAGATTTATTTTTGTTATTATTACAAAGCTTATAACCATTTCTAAGTTTAGGCTATAAATCTGCAAAATTGTAGAGAACCCACATCTCAGTATATAAATTAATGTTATTAAAACTTAAATTATTCTTAGTTAAAATTGTTCCATATTAAATATTTAAATTAATAATGTAATTGCATTAAAATATCCAAAAATCGAGTCGGATAAATAATCATAATTGTTACACAATTAAATACAGATTTACTGTATTTTTAAAAACGTAAAAGTTTTTGACTATCCCATTTCTATAATATCAAAATCTTAAATATTGCAAGAAAACAATTATGTTTCTTTTTGTTAATTTAACAAAATCAAGTTTACTTGGAATTTACAAGTCAAAATATTTTTCGATTTTGGCATCAGATTTAAAGTGGTTACTTATGACATAAGAAGTTGAATAAAATTGAATGCAATAGGTTTTAAATTCTTTGAAACAAATTATTTTTTTTATTAAGTTTAACTTGAATTAAGAGGGCAACTCACGAAGAAAAGACATCCCGATAGGAAATCAGATAAATTTTTTAATGTAATGCTGATCTTAACTCTTTAAAGACCTTTTCCACTTGAATTCTGACAACTATTCTTATAAGAGAAATATATTATTAAATAATATTAAATGCGTTTTTCTATCATTAAATTTTAATTTATCACTCCGTGATTTTATTTATTCAACAGCATCTCCGGAAATGCGACACCCCTGAAATGCAAATCGCCCAAGGGCAAAGTCTGACGCGGTCAACGAAGTGTTAAAGATTGCTCAATAAATGTTGTTGATAAGCATGGCAAGGTCGTAGACGATGCAATTGATTTTAGTTTCTACCAACAAGCAGGAGAGCAACGGCAGCAGCAGAAGGAAAATCAGGAAAATGAGGCAAATGATGGGCTATCAAATGATGCTGAATTGTTGCAACAATTTCGACGCTTCTTTGCACCCATTGTGGATGACAGTCTCCAGTTGTATTATCAACTGAATGAGGAGGTTGATAATGTTGATATGGATGTGCAACATATACGCATACATCGCACTGTGGCAGAGTTGCAAGAATTAACTAGCAGCGAAGAGGAAACGCTGGTGACGCAACTTAATTCACCGTTGCCAATGGATCTGCCGTTGCCACCTGCCACGCCTAGTGGCAGCTCCATGTCATCCACATCAAGCAGTTGCCTTTATGCCATACACACTCCAATTCCAAGGCAACGGCTCGATTCACCGCTATCGGTGTCCAGTGAGCCGCATACGATAACGGAGCAGGTGCAGTTGCATGCCCCACCGTTGCACATTGGCAATAACAACAACAATGAGGAAGATGAGCCTAGTTGCAGTCACAATAACAACAATACCTCATGCTCACTATCCTCTACGTTGACTGACAGTAAAACTCTGGATGCTCGCAGTCCCATTGTGGTCTAGACTCCAAATGAAAAGTGTAACAAGAGGACAAAGGAGAGAGAGGAAAGGGGAGGGCTGTCGCTTTCTGCTTGCAACATGTGATTTCGTTTACACAGTCTTTGAAGCAGCAACAACAACAACAACATCTTAAACAACAACAGTAAATCGCTTAATGTTTAAACTAGTCTTAAATAATGTTTGTGTGTATGTGTCTCTGTCTGTCTGACCCACAGAATGCGTTTATGCGTCGCAAAGATTCGTGAAAACTATAATCAAATCCCCAACGATACGATTACATGTTCAGTTAATTATTAAAGAACGCTTTCAGAAGCTGCCATATCACGACTTGTTTTAAAAATTGTTATATGTTTTTGTTTCACTTTAAATTCTTGAATTTCAAATTTAAATTTAAAATTTACTTGTTTAAATTAATTATTTGTGAAGAGAATTCTTCATGTTAAAATTAATTACGAATTCAACAATTTTAATTTTTTCACTAGACAAACAATTTATAAAACGGTTTTAAAAAGGTGAAATATTTACTTCAATCATTAGTTTTTTATTTTTCAAAAACTTTAATATTACCCATTTTACAGAATTACATTTACATTTAATTAGAAGAATTCTTTTTCTTAATGATGTTTTCATATTCGCGATTTACGCATCGAATAAACGCATTCGCTTTCCTTATTTACTTCAAAGTACTTCCGTTTAGCTTCTTAAGCATTTGACCCTTTCTCGATCTGTTTTCCATATTTTTGATCATCCATCAAGCTGAAACATTAAGAAACTTCATATAAACATTGAGCAAATTTTTTCACTTCGTTCGGATTGTAAAGGAGATTCGATGGATTAACTGGGCCAGGAGAAGGCCAGTTTAACTTGTAGCACGTCATATGGCATAGCTCATAGAGTTATGTCCTAGGGTTTAGCCATTATCTTTTCAATTTCTCTCATGCACCTAGCAAAATATACACCGTATAATATACATATATCCTTTATTTCATCGTAAGAAGCACTTTCAATCACTTACTTTGTTGCATTTCAGTTGGTCTTTCAGATAGTTTTCAATATTTGTTTATAATAAATTAGTCAAATCTATTAGTTTAACTCATCGTAAAGCTACTTATATGCAGCATACATAATACTTAAGGTTAGCAAAGAGTCGATTTTAGTGTAATTGGTAAAGGCATATAAAAAGAAAAACAAAACAAAACCACAATTTGGAATTTTAGCAATTTTTAAAATAAATAAATATAAAGAAAATCGTAATAAATATAAAAAAAACTGTTAACAGGCGCGCAATTTTTCTGAAAATAGTTGGGCATACTACGTAATAATGAACCTTACAAACAAATTATACAATTAATTAACAGTTAAGTTAATGTTAAATTAACGTATACATATTGAAGATAAAATCAAAAATAAATGTTATAAAAAGTATGTAGTTGAGTTTTATTTACCTAACCATCATGTTATTTTCCTTTAAGGGTATTACAGCTGGTAAAGTCCAGATAACAGCCAACAAAAAAAGAATCTTTATGAAGATGGTAACTTTTTACTGACAAATTGTATCAAAACCCATTAATGGCAAATAAACTTACACATTAATATATACAATTATGTAAGTATTCCATTCTCTTTTGCAACTCTTTCTAAAGAAAAGCACTAACCTCTACCTTTTTTTATATTATCAAATGATCTATTTAATTTTCTGTTTATGAAAATCCTCAAAGTGTTAGGTACTTTAGCTTTTAGTTTCACAGGAGAAAATTTTAAGACAATCACACTTAATTTGGAAATATTTTCTGTCCCCCCTAATTTTATCCTGAACTTCATTTATTATTTGCTTTTTATAACCATGCCACTGCCACAATGTATGCGTTCTCGAAGAGCTCGCGAGGTGAGGAATCATGGACCCATTTCGTTAGCTCAAGTCCTCGATGATAATTTCACCTGTATGAATCGAATGGCGAACAGCATGTGCCAAACACTGGGCAGGCCACAGGATCGCTCAATAGCTCGCAGCACACTTGAAGAACTTGCCAAGTTCAATAAATCGGAGTCCATTGAAGTTAAGCAGAATGTGCGCAAGTTTATGAGATTCTATTTACAGGTGCTGCGCTGGACGCAGACTCACCAGCCCTCCAAAATATATGAATTATGGGTAAGTAAAGAAATCAGATCCGTTAACTGTTGGTTGATAAAATTCTTATCATTCTTATAAAGTATGGCGATGATTCCAACGGCAGCAACGATCAATCAGCAGGTTCTAATAAAGACGAGGTGCACATTTGGCTGGAGGAAGGTCGCTCGTATATGGCCATGAAACAGTTCGAGGATGGCTCGACCATGATCTACTCGGCAGTGTCCAAGGATCCCGGGGCTGGTTGGGTGGACAACGGCATTAAAACATTGGCAGCGCAGTTCGGCAACTAATTAATGAGTTAATACTAAATTAATTAAACAAACTATTGTCTATATTTCGAGTTGTAAAATGCACAAATGATGTTTGGACGAGATTCGGTGTAAAAGATTTTTAGCTTAACATTAAATTACAAAAAGTGGACGGAATGTGATTGGAATCCTGTCAAGTGTTAAAATACGCTTATTTCTACTTTCGTTTGAGCTTCCAACAGCTGTCAGGCGCAATATAAAAGGCACTTTGTTAATTTCCTGCTGGGAATGTAAAATTGTTCTAGCTGCGCATAAACCTGGCCGTGCCTGCCATTAGAATGAATCCTAGCAAGAGTTGCAGCGATTTATGCATGTTCATCAAGCTGGCGCCATTGCAACTATCGTTGGAACAATAACATTCCTCCCAGTACACGCCATTCTCATAGACGCCCCAATTGCACACTCCCGTAACGCCAGTTTCTGAAACGGAAGCACATCGTCGGATCACCTGACGCCAGCGACCGTCCCCTGTAAAGTAAATACTCCAATGGTTACACATGTATATCCAAATACAACACAAAATTACGTACAGATGAAGCCTCGTGGTCCTTGTTGTACAACCTTCATGCAGAAGGAGCCTGGCATGTGGGATTCGTCACTATTACATTCGATGGCAATATGTTCAGTCCGATTAAAGCGTTTGTAGGCCCCACAACTGTCGTGACCCTTACGATCTTGGTCCGAGGAGCACTGATAACATCGAATGGCCAAGCTGCCTGTTTGTGGGAAATTAAAATGTAACAAACAATTAATGAGTAAACAGTTGGCAGCCACACCCAAGAACTTAATTTCGTAAAACAACTAATTGAGTTCGTTTAACAGCTTACCACAAACGGCAAGCGCAAGCAATAAAAAGGCACAGCGTGTTATCGTCGACATATTGCAAGTAACTTAATGTTTGTACTGATGAAAACTAAAATTAAATTCGTTTAAACAAAAATAACAAGATGCTTTTGGAGTAGAGGTGGAGAGAACTATCGGTAGCACTATGGGCACTATCGATGGTTGAGTGCTATCGAGCTATCATCGATAGCAGTCAGACACTTTCGATAGTTAACAAAGTTGATAATTAATAGAGTTGGGTCGTATCGTTCTGAATAAGTTCAAATGAAGGGATCATCGAAATGAACGAATTAACTTATTCAATATTTTATTAACTATATCATTTAATTTTTTCAGTGGTCGATTGTTAGTAAACGATTCTTTTTACCTTATTCAGCTCTGAAGTCGCTAAAACTGCCCTTAAAACTATTCAATGCTTAATTTGTTGAAGTTTAAAAGGGAATCTATCGATATCGATATATGAATCTGGTTTTAGTAACTTTTTGCCATAGGTGGCGTTTTATACTGTAAATTGAGCGACCGTTAAAGTTAAAAATATTGCCTTGACCGTTCCATTTAAATTTGTGCTATGCGATTTATTTTGTTTGGGTCCATGTGTGTAATGCGCTAGAACTTGCAAGCGACAACTGCACCTAAAAACCGAAAATGAGCGCATAAATACCAGGCGTACAGAAATTGGCAGTAGGTGAAAATTACCCGATTTTTTTCTTTTAAGTGAAGTTATAATTCCCTGAGGGAATTTAATAACTTAAGCGACCGTTAAATTTAAACAAGAATTATTTAGATTGTTAAATTTGAAATTTAACTATTACGACCTACTTTTGAAGTCTGTTTGCATGGAAAGTGTGCGCCTATTTCTGGAGCCTGCCGTATAATTCCCAAATTCCTTCTGACTCTAATTTTGTTTACCGACCAATGAAAAAATAGAGTTTAATTTCAAAATGTGCAATCCACAGAGTTTTCTTAATTATACATACGTAACAATAATAATTATACATAAAACTATCTGCCAGAAAATAACAATTTATTCTTCCAATGTGAAAACTTTGTTTTGATTTTGTACTTACTGTTAGGTACATTCTTCCATTGATCCAAGAGCGATCAACTTATTAATCAGACCGCGCTTGCAGCGGAGAGCCTTTTTCTTTAGCTTCTTCGACTTCAGCTTAGGTTTGAGCTCGACCAATTGGAAACAGATGCTATCATCCGGAACGTCCGGAGTCCACGAACGTTTCAGCTGCAAAAAAGGTGGTACTTTAAAAGGTTAATATTCGCCAAGTTAATTATATTATATATTATTAATTTATTTATAAAATGGCACCTATGGCAAAAAGGTGTTAAAGCCATATTGATATATTGATATCGATAGATTCTCATATAAGCCTCAGTAAAAGTTGTTTTATCAAAAGAAGATCACATTAAAACAAACCAAATTAATTATGAATTCAAGAATTTAATGCGGATTACTTTCATTTCGAGTTATAAAACTGAACAACTGAACTAAATGACTGATTAAGTTTAAGACTCAAAAATGATCGCTTAATCTTATTCAGCAAATTGAACGAAAAATCTCAGCTCTGATAATTAAGATCAAGATCAATGCAGAGAATTGGATCGTTTCGAAATCTTAAATTTACAAATTTTGTTTAAATTTGCGCGAACACTAAAATTATTGCCAGAATTCAAAAGAAAGTTACTTAGGATAGTGTAAAAGCTTATCGATTACGGAAGAACAAAAATAAACCGTTGCAGTGTTGGTAATATATTCATTACCATCATCTGTCTTTTTAAAGCAGGGAATTATAAAAGTCAGGCGCTTAATTTAAAACATGTTAAAACAATTGCTTACTCAAGAAGAATAATTCAACTTTTTTGATAAACTTTTGGTTCCTTTGGTTACCTTTCGAGGAGAGATCATAAAAGAGTTTAAAAAACTCTTGGCAAGAATTTAAAAAGCTACACAAAAATGCAAGAAAACGATTATATTGGGTGAGTTTCTTTGAACTATTTTGTTTTTTGTTTATTGGTTTCTCATACTCATTTCATACAACATTTCGATATGTAACTATTTGTATAAGCTTGGAAACAACTGCATAATTTACAAATATATATAGTATAATAATAATATTTATTGTTTACGATTAACAGCAACCACCTAGTAGGAGTATTTGAATATAAACTAATTCTTAAGGATTGATTATTTACAAGTTTTTACGTGCATCTTTCATTGAAAGCACACAATACGAAAATGATAAAAACATAATTATTTGAAGCGCAGCCATCGATTACAATTAGAATAAATAAATAAAAATACTAGTGGATTCATAAATATAAAAGATTACAACTTTGCAATTTGGCTAATGAGAGTTGTACGCTATTCATTTGTTTATACATATATGTATGTATATGTATGTATGTAACTCTAGATATGTTTATAGCTTACAGTATGCGCGTTTTCAATATGTACATTAATATAAATTCCATATAATAATAAATTGTTTAAATAAATACAGCAATCAATATACAGATTATAAAATACTTTAACAAATTCAATTCAATTTAAAATTGCATTAATAAAATACTTGTTCAAAACTGTTGTTGTTTGTTTGTGGAAACGGAAATGCGGAGTGAGTTGGTAAATCTTTTTATAGTATAGTAGAGAATAGAGGATCTTTCAGTTGAATTATTTAATACTTATGTTTACATGCTACTTGGATTAACTATTCAAATTTGATTAATCTTTTGATTAATGTTGGTTATTTTAAGATTTATTTTTGGAGCAGGAGTCGCCTCTTCGGCACAAGACGCACTGGGATTGTCTATTGGCTGTTCTGGATTTTTGTTGTAACACCATCAAGCGGCACGTTTGTTGTGCGTTTGTGTGCCACGAGTGTTACGCGATTGTTGCGACGTTGTCGCCGCAGCAGGATGATAACAATTGAGATTGGCGGACATGCGACCGAGGGCGGCTGCCATTCGATTTGGTAGACGAAACAGTTGCTCTTGCAGCTGATGATGACGATGTTGTTGCTGCTGCTGTTGCCGATCGCGTAGCTGTGCCACAACCTCTGAATGTTGCACATACGAGACACGTATATTGACCGCATCATCATCATCATCATCATCCGCATCACGATCACCAGTACTATCCAAATCCTCGTAGTAGGAGAATCCTGCTGGAGGCGGCGGTATAAATGGTGGCAGTGACAGTGGCAATGCCACCTCCGCAGTTGCCGCTGTTGCCACCGCACTTGCCGTGGACTATATGTTAGCATAATACGGAGCTGGAGTATGTGCATCACAGGGTTTGACGCGTAGCTTTTGTTTATAATGATACTCCTTCAGGTAGCTCTTCAATGCACCCGGCAACTCCAGCTGATTGATGCCATCGTATGTCGTATTAGACACAATTGTGGCACGTGCCAGCTGTTGCAACGAG
This sequence comes from Drosophila putrida, assembly GCA_037043535.1. Lineage (NCBI taxonomy): Eukaryota > Metazoa > Arthropoda > Insecta > Diptera > Drosophilidae > Drosophila > Drosophila putrida. Next base: position 358,172 of record JBAMBI010001127.1, read on the forward strand.
AACGTCTGTCGGCGATGCAGTGGCATTGTCAGGCAGGGTTCAAAGAACATCACACACGATGGATCCTTATAGTGCTCCAGCAATCCAGTAACTGTCAGGGCCGAAAACACGCACGGATCGTGACAGTCAAAGCTGTTGAAAGAAGAAAAAACGTATAAAGTTAGTTAAAGTTGCTTTGATAATACTCTTATGACTATTGTTCAACCATTTTGGATTAGTTTCGAAAGTAAATCAGTTAAAAATGCTTCAAAAATCAATCAATACTTTTAAAAATATACTTGAAAATAATCAACTGAAGTAGCAGCTTTAAAAAAATATCCCATACATTTAATTTATTTACAATGGCTAAGTTCTTTTAATTTATTGTTAAATTATCACTTTGGAATTATTTTTTGGATGATACTTGCATAAGCATTTTGAAAAATAAATTCACTTTAAACTGCATATAAATCAACTGTAAAATCAACTACAAAATCTCATTAAAGCTTTGTGTTAGTTTTATTTTATTGAAAAAATTTAAGTTTAAGTATCTCCTCGGCATAATATTCGAAAACCACTTGGTTAAACATTGCTTTAACCTTGAATATGAAGAAACTTTAAAATCTTTATGCAAATCTAATTGCATTGAAAGCTCTATTTGTTAAGCGTCACTTAACGCTTTCAAATTAATCTCACTAATCAATCAGCTGCATATAAAAATTCCCGTGACACTTATAGATTTATCTGATAATTCAATTAACTGGAAAAACAGTTAAAAAAGCACATTAAAGCTCTATGATAATTTAAATGCATTAACTGAAGGAAAACAACATTGTGAAGTTTCAAAATCATTTGCATTGGATCCATCTGACAACTTAATGCTAAAGTAAATGACCAAATGAAAGCTGCAATATTGGACTAATCTGACAAATTAATCAACTGCAAAAGCAGTCTTGAAAGTACATAAACACTTAGAGTTAATTTAAAGGCAATGACTAAACTTCAATTGCGTTGTAAAGTTTCAAAAGTATGAGCGTTGGATTAATCTAACAGATCAAGCTGTGAAAGCACATTAAGAGTTTATGCTAATTTAAATGCAATGACTAAACGAAGTTCTTCCAAACTGAATCCAAATATTGAAGTGTCACTTTAGGTATGTGTCATTATAGTTAAAACTTTCAGAGTTGAAGGTTGAAGGCTTGACTCACCTAAACTTGTGGCCGCTTTGTTCAATGCGCGCGTGTAACGAACGTCCGTATTTGCGGAATGTGACGGAGAAGAGGAACTCCTCCTGAGCGGAGTCCCGTAACAGGAATGTGCCTTCCGGCTTGCCCTCGAGCAGACGCTCCGCCTCATACCGATCCATTTTGCCAAAGTAGAAGTTGCTATTGATGATCTTCTCGAGATCTGGCACCAGACAATGCATAAAATCAATTTGCGAATGGACCGTAACTCCCACTCCATAAGCATTCACTGGAACGGGGCGGGGCTGTTCAATTGGCGGGGCCGGGGGCAGGACATTCGCAGACTCTGTGGATGCAACGAGACGAATGTTGGGTACCATGGTAACAACAGGCGTGGTGTTGTTATTGTTGGTGGCACAACTGCAACCAGCAACTGTTGCCGGTGCCTGCTCCATGACAAACTGTTGCTGGGGCTGTGAACTGATGCGTATGATGACATCGCCATGTCCATTGGCAGGCGCAGCCCAAATTGCCAGTTGACTTGGCTCAGCCACAGCCACAGAATTGCGTTGTCTTTGAGTTTGAAGAAGACGTGCTGCAGTTGCCGTTGTTGTTGTTGTTGTGGTGGGCGGTGTGGAGCGTCTATCGGCAACATTGTTGCGTGTCTTGCTGCGCGATGTTGCAGCCTCTCTGGATGTTTCCTTTTTGTCCTTGGAACTTGTGCTGCTGCTGCTGCTGCTGCTGGATTGCAGCATGTCACGCAGTCCGCTAATTACATCGCGACATTTGCATTTGCAACAACGTCGCTTGGTTGTTGCTTCTGTTGCTGTTGCTGGTGTTGTGGCAGCTGCTCCCAACGACATTGCCTTGCTGCTGCGACTGCGACAACAGCTGTTGCCTGTGTTTGGAGAAAATTAAATAAAAGAGAGAGAGTGAGTGAGAAATTCTTGTTAAATTTGCTCATTTCATTGCATTTTCTTGCTCATCATGATTCTTTTTCTTTTTCACTCTTACCTTGCGTACGTTGTGCTCCACTCGACAGCATTTCGTTGACTGTCGTTGTCGGCTCCAGCACCTCACAATATTCGACGCCTTCTGCTTCGACGCTGCTGCTGCGACGTCGACGCAGTAACGAAGTCGTTGCTATTTCCGACTCATCAGCGTCGACGTCGACGCCGACATCAACTTCGACATCGTGCAATTGTAACGTTTTGACCGCAGCCGACGCCGACGCAACGCTTCCCGGTAAATTGTTGTTATTTACAACGAGTTGTCTTTCGTTTGTATTTGTTTTTGGCGCTTCCGTTGAACTGCCCGCAGTTCGAATCGCACCTGACACCGCCTCCGATCCCGCCGCTGCCATTTCCATTCCCATTCCCACTCCCACTGTCACATTCACAATTTGCTCATTTGCATTGAGCGTGTCAGACGTAAGGGCGCCCTCGGCAATTGCTAGTTGGTGCTGGAGACGGACGATCTTCTTCCGTGGCATTATTGTCATTCTCCATTAGGCAGTTGGCCAATCGTATTTGAATTATTTCAACTATTTCTCTTCTTGCTGCCTGCTCCAGCACATAATCCAACTCCTGGTCCATTTCCACTTCCACTTCCACTGCTTGGCTTGACTTGGATTTGCGTTTGCGATTATTTTGAACTTGACTTTTTCTGCTGGCAACGTTGTCAGTTGGCCTGCTCAATTTATCACCCATTGGAAGCTGTCTGTCTCTTTCACTCAAAGATCTTTCCACTTTCCACTGCAAATAAACATCAATGGGAAAACTATTAGAATCAGTGTTGTAAGAATATACAAATTAGCTAAAAAAAAAAAATAAGCTACAATTATTAATATTATTTAGCAATTTGTTCCATTGATTTTTAAAATTAAAAATTTGTCCAGACTAACTAAAATTAATATTAATCATTCATTGAATTTTTTAGAATTGTGAAACTATGAATTGTAATACTTAATTTCTCATTAATTTCTGCATTAATAACTGGTTATAGTTTGCCTTAAATTGGAAATTTGTGAGCGACAGCGTTGCCACTTTGTTGCTTTAATTCAAATGTTAGTTTGTTTCCACTGAACAGTGTACTTTATAATCAAGTATTTCAAGAGATTAAACAAATATTTGTATATGAAGCCCTGTAATTTATTATTTTCTCACAACAAGTCATTAAACTGTCACTTATGTACACATGTATATGTATGTCTGGCGATTAACAGAGTGTGAAATGTCTTGACCTACAACAATAAACACATAGATCTCTTGATTGCTGCTTCTGTTTTCTAGTTTTCAGACTTAATTACTTACTTAAGCAGAGTTGAAGTTGAGGCCCTAGCGATGAGCTGGTCATGAGGCAATTTAAAAATGCATTTACAGTTGCAATTGCAGATAATACGGATGGTATCCCTCCTACAGACTGTACACTTTTCATGTGCATTCTCACACCACTTGGTCACACTCTTTTCAGCTTTGCAGCTTTTCAGTTTTTTGCTCCCCCACGAAACTGACTCATGCCGAAGCAGATTGCTCAAGTAATGAGCCATTAAAAATAATGGCGCACACATTCCAATCCCACGCATAGACACAACATCTTTATCCCAATATCGTATCATAATGCTCCAGCTATTTTTAGACACTGTATGCCCATAAGTACCCCCCATAAGTAGAATAAAAATAAATGAAATGAACTCTATACGAGTACACACACACACACACACACACGCTCTAATCTTGAACGTTTCTTCATCTCCATCATCATCATCATCATTTTGTGGGTCAGTTTGCATCGATGTATTGTAATTTCACAATTCATTGAAATTGTAATCGAAAGCCTTCAACCGAGGACTGTAACTCTCTTTCTCCCTCTCTCTCTCTCATATGCTCTCTCTATCACTCTCGCTCTCACTTGGAGTCACATTCAAGTTTACACAGTAACCGCTCATTCAAAAGAATCGCGAGTTGTATTCATTGATAACGAATGTTGCAACACTTTTTCTTTCCCCTCCCACGACACCTTCTTTTGTAGTTTTACGTGTGGGCTGAGTAAGAGACTTTATCCTTATCGCTGGACTAATCAAATACCTCGTAATGACATGCGTCATGGCTCTAAGGTCGACCACGACGTGTACGCAAAGAATGATTCACTTTTATAGATCGTAAGACAGCGAATTCCCCAAAAATGGTATTGACGGAAAGAAAAAGTTGGTACCTATGTTGCCAAGTGAAGGTGAAAATGAAAATGAATAGACCTGTCATCATTACAGTTATTCTGTGGAATAATTAGATCATCCTACAGACTATAGACATTGACAATCACGATTCCTGACGTAATATCAATAATAGTACTGAAATAGTAGGTAGAGGTATTCAAGAAGATTTGTCGATATGTCATCCGATCAATTTTAAATAAAATACAATCCATTAAAAGCCTTTAAAAACAGAATAAACACTGACTTCTAATACTATGTAGATTTATAAATTAAAAGTTATACCTATATTTAATTGTTTCTTATTCATAATGTAATCAGACATTGTGAAAGCGTATCTTCTAGCCGTTTAAGCTCTCACTCAAGATTAGATCATTAAAATTTGCATGAATCTTGCATTATAACATTTTACTCATTGCTTTTATAAAGGCAATCTTTATTAGGAGCTTTCAAATTGAGGTTCTTGAACTTGGCAACCTTGGATCAGTATTGAATCGATCCGAGAATTTCATTTAATTGAATCTGGCACGGGGTATACAAAGGTATAAATCACAGCCTGTTGAGCACTCTGACATCATAATTGCGTTTAAAACAGAAATTAGCTACTTCCGATGACTGATTGTTAATCAAGTGTTTCAACTGAACGAACTTACCAATTGCTGCGTAATTAATAATTATGGACTTGTACACTTGTACACTTGCACACTTGTGTGTACCCCGATTTCTAAGAAATATACCTCCCACATTTCCCATATCAACCATTGCGCAGTGCTCATTAGCCAATTAACAGTGCATTTATATTAGTTTTCTTGTAAGTATATGTATGGAAAATATGGAGAGAAATAATCGTTAGCTTAAAACATTTACTTCCCGGAAATGCGACACGCAAAACAATAAAAAGACTCAAAAGCAACTGCAGTTCATTATTTTTGTTTTTTTGTTTTTTTGACAAGCTTCATTGGATTTTTAGCAAGAATCATATTTAAAAAATCCAATTAAAAATTAATGTATTTTTTTTAGTTGGAAATACAATTGATTGTTAAGCTGAATTTCAAAAAATAATAAATTAATGGCATGCACCGTTAGACAATAACCGGTACCGTACCAGTAAGTGGCGCCATCTATGGTAGAGGGGCACGTGCTAATATAAAAAAAAATAACACAACGACCTTTCCCAATCCCAAATGGTTCGATCAACTACTTAGTCATGTGATTCACAGTCATAGTACGAGTATGACACGATCTCTCCGATAATTTCGATCCGCTCCCCGAGCATGATTCTATATTTACAACAGTGATGAAATCCGCTTGGGCTCCCCCAACTTTCAATGGAAACCTGAAGGCGAAACACACCAGATAAAACCGCATAGTGTTCACAATGCTTGTTGTAGGCTACTACTTATATACTACCAACCAAGTTGGTAAGTAGGTAGGTAGCCCAATACGAGGTGTATGACTCACAGGACCGTCTTTCTTGGCGGAGGTGTGAGATACGAGGTAACCTCTCGCTGGGTTTCGAGTGCCCACAGCGACAGCTACGTGCATTTAGCAGCCGGCCTGGCGTTCCAGCGTTCCATAGAGGGCCCGTCACAACGAACTTTTTTTGTTTTCTTTCTTTTTTCCTCTTTATTTCAGTATTTCGTTTCAGTTTTTTTTATTTTCGCTCCGTTGCCATGAGCCGAAAGCAGAAGCACTGTTGCAGACAATGCGAAATTTCATCAGAAATCCAAATACAGATAATGATCTAATACATAACTTGTTCGTGGTAAAAAAAAAAAGTTGATAAACGTTTCACAGAAACCTGGATGGAAAGGGGGTGACGTGGTGGTGACATAGAAGTACTTGTATGTACATATGTACAAATTTGTAAGTATATACTCGACTTATAGCTGGAACTTTTTCTAATAAGCACCTGCAATTGTTTAACCCACTGATGATATCTGCAGTTCAGTTGAAAATATTATGGTTCATTAAAAGTCCTGTCGCTAAGGGCATATTCAATAGTATATATTTAAGGATTATTTAATAAATTAATCAATATTTCTAAATTACAAATTATTAATATCCAGCGTTGCCAACTTTGAGATTGTTGAGAGAATTTATCGAGCTGAATCGTTGTCAGAATCAGTCTGAATCAAATCTAAAGCAGTTTCAGGAGTCCCACTATTGTCGATAGCAATTTTAGTTTTGTAAAATCACAACATTTTAAGCTTTTAATGTTTATTGTATTGCAGTTGAAGGCACATTTGAAGTGGAAAAGTCACTTAATTGCAATAGTTTCTGAGAATAGGAAAGAATGGCGAAAACTTTTCAAATCCACTAATGCCAAATGGGCAGAAAAGTTAAATCGCAACATGAAACTATCTTTTTGATTACGAACTTCCAGCAAACTCGCCACCACCCGCATAACTTTACATAACTCCCTCCCCATTTGCCCCCCTTTTCTACTCTATACAATACATACCACATTTTCACCCATTTAAAAAGCCATTTTCTGTGAAAAACTTTGACTACAAGCATCGACTACGAGAGGCTCCCAAGAGGTGCACCATTGTCATGTTTTTACGCTGAAATTGTCACAACAAAACGAAATGAAATGTGGTCAACGACGGGACGAGGAGTTGACGGGAGGGAAGGTAGACAAAAGCTAGGCGGATGAGAAGACGGCAAGTGCAAAAACCCAAGTCGAAGTCGACTTGAACAACAAAAAGCCAATGGGAAGAAACCTCAACAACGAACAAGAAACAGGGACGTCGTCGACTTTGAAGACGGCGTACAGTGGATAAAACGACTAGATTATTTTAAGTAGCAAAGATATCATCTATCTACTATTTCCCATGGGTTTTATTTGTCATACAAATAAACTTTGATAACAAAAATTTAATGAAAACACTCATTTTTTAATAACATATGAGGTTTCGATATTTGGATCCGAAAAAACCTATCTGTTTTCACTGTGCTTTTGGTAAGAAAGGTGCATAATTTATTAAATATTATTTACAAACAGCTTTATTTTGAGAAAAATAAGCAATTTTTGTTTTTAAGTACGTACACTTAACTTTAGTAAAACCAATTTAACTTAATTACATGGAAACAGTTGGAATATAATTTATTTTCTCGCAGCGTAAATTTTGCGCTTTCAAAGCTCACAGCTTTTTGTTTAAATATACGTATTATAAATTGAAGAAAAATGACCGATAAGAATCGAATTGAATAGATTAGAATGGAAAATAACCAATTTTGATGATTTGAAACTTGAAAATAATTGAAGCTAATCTTGCAGATTTTCCCACTGTGCGACAAAGAGACAGACAGGGGATAAGGATAAGGATAGAGGGGGACGGGACGGGATGGTTGGGATTTTTAAAGCGAATTCAATTACTTTTTGTTGCTGCCGCTTCGTTGGGCTCCATCGTCGTCGTCTTCTTTGCCTTTTGCTGTTTTTGTTTTTCGTTTTTCGTTTTCATTTTCGTATTTTGTATTTCGTATTTCGCTTTTATTCGCTTTGCAGTTACTTGGAATTCGCAAATGAACTTCGCTTGAAAACAAAATCACATGCAAAGCGCAAAGTGCCAAAGGAGCGCAACGGAACGATGGATATTGTTATGGGGAGGAGGAAGAAGACAGGGGGAGAGAGCGGGATAGAGGGTGTGAGAAAGTGTATTTCATTTTGATATTTTTCGCAAGAAAATTGAAATGAGATTTATTTATTACGTTTTCATTTTGAACGCTTACCCCTCCCCGCCCCTTTGATCACCTTCTTTGCTTCATCATCCCGAAAGTATTCAGCAGCTCCATTCATTGCGCTTCACTTGAAAATATATGAATGTATGTCTGTGTGTGTGTGTGGGTTGTATCTGTGTGCGAGTGTGTGTGTGTGTATTTTCATAAACAATTCTCATGGCAATTCGGCATTCATATGGCAATTTAATTAGCAATTCCATCGAAATCAACTTTTCTCATACACGAGAGCATTAGCTATGCTCTTTATATTTTAATCTATGAATCTTTTTTTTTCTACTATCTCTTCCCCCCCTTCTCCCTCTGTCGGCGGCTTGTATCTTTTTCCAGCTCTGCTTATCATGTGGTTCGTGACTGATATGCTTTCAAAATTTGCCCATTTTAAAAAATGTACCTAGAGAAATCTCATTGACGTGGGTAAACAACAAACAGTAAAAATAATCAAAATAAATTCTCACTAAATCCCATTGTTTTTTTTAAACGTACATACTTATGTAGTACACACTTAAACACACACACACACACACCTACACACCTGAACTTATGTAGTAAGCTATTTATTGTTTATACCCTAACATTCAAAAGCCTTCAAAACAAAGCCAAGTAAGTGTATTCAATAAGTTACTTTGTATTTAAATATTAGGAGTATTCAGCTTGAAGCAGAATTTATTTTTAGTTCCTCGTAATATTTAATGGGAATTCAAAACCATTTACTAAGCAATTAGCAGGTTATTACCCTTGACCCTACAACTCATTAATACTATATTAAATCTATATTAAGTTGGGATTTACACGATGAAATTTACTCATAACAATTTACTCATTACACACTTGGTTCCAAATATATCTATCTATTATTATATAATAATAAATTAAATTTCTTAAATTATGAAAAAAAAACTTCTTTCTTTTGAAATGAGTAGAGGGCATAATTAATGTCGATCAAATGCAGCTGACAAATTTGGAAGTTGTTTTTGAAGTGTTATCGCGAATTTTTGGGCAGTATTGTTGTTATCAGAGAGCACACATCGTGTCCAGAGAGAACTTATAGAACAAAGGTATGTGTGGCATATGTGAATACTTCTAATAATAATAAAAGTAAAATATTAACAACATTAATGTGAATTGTGGGCATTTCTTAGAATCCGTCCGTTCGGCTGGAGCAGAAAGGCTCTCATGATAAATCCAACTATACACCATCATACACAATAGAGCACATGAGTAATTCTTGGAATATATGCACACGGTACTCTCACATGGTGGTGAAGTCATGAAGTTGTTTAAAGGTACGCATAGCAAACAATAAACCAGCACAACCAACACACACACACACACGCACACACCCGTTTGTGTGTTATTTTCTGATTAAACGAAAGCACTAACAAAATTTCAACTTAATTTGCTACACTTACATTAGTCCAGCTGTGACTGACTCTATGTCGGACTTTTTTTTTTGTCAAGGTTGCCTCAAAACGATGGGATTGGCCTATGTACATATGTATATAGATACAAAACACAAGCGTACACACTTAAGTGTGTTTTGCAACTTTTAGATAAATATCTTTTGTGTACATATATTTTGTGTATGCTAATGATGTTAAGGCAGATAAAATTATGAGCACAAGCATAAGTTAAGACCAAAGGTCTTATAAAACTAACGGTGCTCTAGAGTTAAAATACACATGAAGAAATATACATATGTATATTACTGCAAACAGTGAATCTCTACATATTAAATACAAACTTCCCTAAGCTTTTTAAACATCTTCAATCATTGTCAATTTGTGTTTTTTATATTGAGGTAGGTTTCTTTAGTTATCAACACTTTGAAATTGCCAAAAATATTTGTATTCAATTCATAATATGTATTTGTCGTTACCTTCTAGTCGAGTCCAGAACTGTCAACTGAATGGAGCACTGCACAACAATCAAAAGAGTCTTTATTTGTTAATGGTAACGATTAAAATTTATAAATTTAGCGATTACGTTTGCCTCTAACCGGAAGGCGATAGTCAAATAATAAAGAGCAAAGGAGAAACCCGTATATGTAATACCTTATATAGTATGAACTTATCAAGAACAAAACACACACACACAGAGAATATAGTTCCAGGCAATTGGATAAGATTAATCAGAAGGTTCTACAACATTTCATTTCATTGATAAAATTACTACGAAAAATGTTAAAAGCTTTTATGTGACGTCCAACGCCCACTAAAGATTAAATAAGTTCTCAACTAGAGATGCGCAATGCACACAAAAAGAAATATATTTAAGAAGACGCAGAACAAATGTTCTTTACACAAATGAATAAAATAAGGTTTATGAATTATAATCAAATACAGATATTATACAATTTATGTAACTAATTTACTTATGAAAATAAATAATAAAATACAAAAAATTTCATAATTACTTTAATTATACTAATCGCATATCATCGTGGAATATCATGAGGATATACTGATCTCATTGTCTTCTCAGTGATTGATGTAACATTTGTTTCTTGAATCATACCAATGACATGTCCAATTCCACAATATTAATCACAATTCCCACAATTATTGCAGTGACTGGAAAATCACAGTGTCAGTTCTGATAATACAAATAAGAGCGGTATTATATATAGTATAGTATGGTAACGAAGCTTATCAGCCTCAGAGCGATTGCAAAGTGGAAACAAAATTCCAAGAACAATCAAAAGCGCTTCGTTTTTCATGGAAATGGAAGGCAAATATGTATACAACAGACGTGCGGACAAAAGAGCGAAGAGTGAGAGAAAGGGAGGGTGGTGGGGGTGGGGGTGGTCTGAGATAAGAGTAAGCTGGAATTGAGACAACTTTGTTGATGGTTGGTCGGGTCAATGGGGTGGTGGTGTGCTGGTTTTAGGTGACTAAGAGTATTTGTATCTGTGAATGTAAATGTATCTGTATCTGTAGCTGGTAACTGCTAACTGGTAACTGGTAACTGGGAAATGCAAATATAGATTAGGTCGTCTTGTTACGAAAGTCGGGCAGAGTTAACCCAAAATGCAATTAACATAAAACAACAAGTCAAACTCGAACCCAAAAATTGAAATGAACTAAATTTAACCGGTTTATCCAAACAAAATACGAAAATAAAATACAAATACATAATAAAAACAATATCGTTTCACCTTTTTGGCCCAAAACGAACGAAATAACACAAGATAAGTTGGTCAGCAATGATTTACTATGAAAAACAATCAACGCTAAATGAAACAAAAACAAACAATCAAATGAATTTCGTTCGAATGCGGGAGAGTCTCAAATAAAATTGAGTGTTTTGCCCACATTTCACTTTTGGCATTGCGTTTCAATTGAACAAATTCACGCGAACAATTAACAATGAGCGCAAAAAAAAAACAGAAAACACATACCAACATACATACATACATCAAATTAAATTTCCACGAAATCTGCACATAAATCGAATAACAAACACTAACACAATAGAAGGTTTAAATAACAATAGCCGCAACTGATGTTGGGACCAAAGAATGAAAAGGGGAAAGAAGAATGTGCTGGAGAGAGAGGGTAGAGGATAGAGTATAATGCCAATCTTCAGGGGTATTATATCTTAACATTACTATGATATATCAATAGATGGGATTAAGTGTGACCAGAGTATGTCTATTTCCCACAAAGAATGAAAAGGGGAAAGAAGAATGTGCTGGAGAGAGGGAAGGATAGAGTATAATGCCAATCTTCAGGGGTATTATAACATTACTATGATATATCAATAGATGGGATTAAGTGTGACCAGAGTATGTCTATTTCAACTTGAAATTAAAGTACTTGAGGTGGGGAAGAGCAAGCAGCTGAACCGAACCAAGGTGATTTACAATATGGCCAAATTGGGTGCAATTCAACTTGAAATTCGATTAATTTCGGGGGAACTTTATAAATCAGCTAAAAGTAATTTTGATAGGTCAGCTATTTATGACTTTATGAGTAATGGGCAATAATTAGCTGATTATTCTTTTTTATTGCATTTCCTGTAGCTTATTTGAGAAATATTTTAAGTTTACGAAAGTCTTCCGATCAGTAGAACATTTAATTCCATCTTATAGTTGTTGTTTCAATTTTTTACATTTTTTTTTGTGGTAAGTAAACTGGCAATAATTTGTTGTTATAGAGAACAAAACATACAAGGATAAATACTTCAGGGATCAATGTTAGGGCCTAAGGGCGCATCTAGAGAAGCCAATTAAGTGAACGCCCCAATTACATTTATCCTTTTTCTTTAGTCTCGTTCTTATGGTGGAAATAATTTCAATTTCACATGAAAAGCTATTAAAAACCGAGCACACACAACAGAGAACGCACTCAAGTTTAATACAAATTTCAAGGAAATAAGCGGAAGAAGCTGGTAAAAACCCGCTTTTACCAAGAATGATCAAAAAAAAAAAGTGCACACATACCCACAAGTGTATATATATGTGTGTGTGAACATTACAGCCAGCAACAACAACAACAAAAACAACCACACAGGAAAGTTAATAACACCTTTTCTTATGAAGGGTACTACGACGAAAAATATCGCCGCTGTCGAGTTGAGGAGTTGAGTGTGTATGAAGTATGGCTTCAGCCGAATTGAGCAGCTAGCCAAACCAATAACCAAGTCTCTCCCCCTCTCTCACTCGCTCTCTCTTCTTAATGTGTGTGTGTGTGTGTGTGTGCGTGTGTAAGTGAGGCCAGCTTCAGCTTGGCTTGTGGTGTTAAATGTTTTCAGCCAAAGCAAACGAAGCCAAAGCAGCAGCATTTCATTCAATAGCCGCCACAGCAACAACAGCAACAACAGCAACAACGACAGCAGCTGCCAACATCACCACCCGCCAACTTGCCGCGTTCCCGTTTCCCTCATACATGCTGCCCATTGTGTTGTTGTCAAGTCGCTCTCTGTGTGAGAGTATACGACAGAGTGAGTGAGTGAGTGAGTGAGTGAGCATGCGACTCTCTTCGTGTGCATGTGTGTATGTGAGTTTGTATTTGTGTGAGCATTGTTGTTGGTCTTGTTGAGCTGCTGCTGCTGCTGCTGTTGGCTCGCTCGCTTGACTGTCTGTCTGTCTGTCACTTCTCAGAAATCGGTCTAAATTAGAAAATGCGTTTCTGGGAATTTCGTATCTCTCTTTTGGGCACAACGAAATAACGCAACGGCGACACCAATATACAATATGTACATGTGTATATTATAAAAGATACTTATATTTATTAATGCCCATTTCCGCGAATGCCCTTGCTATACATATATAAATATATATATTTATATGTACATGTACATATATATTTATAGTAGGTCCAAACACAACAACATCAAATGAATTTATCAATGGCATTTTGTATCATTTTTTGCCACATACACGCAAAGTGTGCGAACATTTTTGTCATCTCAGCCAATTATTTACCTGTTTAATCGCTGCTGTTTGCTATTTTCCGTTTAGATTATTGTCGTACTTGATATTTATACTTTATTTTTGCTTGTTGGCAATTTATATAAATTGTATTTTGAGCATTATTCAGTTTAGCTTGCCAAGCACAGCCACAAAATCATTTCCACTCAGTTATCTTCTCTCTCTTTCTGTCGCTCTTTTATTTTTATATTTTGCTTGTTGACACGCGCACGATTATAATTGTAGAATTGCACAAGACATATGGTTAATTCACAATTACACTAGCATGCACTTGAATTGGTTTATATATATATTTCAACGATTTGGGCAATTTCACTAATGCAACGGACGTATCTAAATCTTAAAACACTAAAACTTGCTCTGCGACGACTGCGAGATACGTGCGTGCATCGACATCCGAATACTTCTCGTTTGTGTCAGTGACACACAATGTCACCAACGTGAAGTTGGCTGCGCGAAGCGATAGGTCTATCGATAACTGCGATAACTTTACTCTTCATGCATGACATTCCCCAAATTAATTATAAAAAGTCTTTTTAGCTGATATCATGGCTGATATTTTCTAATACATTTATTTTAGCGTATACAAATTCTGTCTGCTAAGAAATTTATTTTTAAAATGTAGTTTCAAAAAGCTCTGCGTCGTTTTAAAGCATTAATTTAATTATCTTGATCGATCGAAAAATTATCGATATGATTATTAACGTTGACAACTCTGATTTAATGCCCGCGTTCGTTTAAACTTAAAATATCTGTATGTAAGCAGCCCTGATTTGCTAGTTGATTTTAGAATGTTGGAACAGCGTGCTTAATAAAGACACAAGTATGTTGATATAATCTCCACGGGATAAAGACACACAAGTGTACAAACCAAAGTGAAGATAATAAATAAATTAAAATGCACATGTGTACGACATAAAATACAAACGGAGATCGAAAGATGCGCTATGTTCACTTAAGTCCCCTACTCGGACTTAGTCAGTGTCAAGCGGTCAGTCAGTCAACAAACTTGAGCTTACTTTAGCTCTGTGAACTGCAATCTAATTCAATTAAAATTAAAACGCAAATCTACGCGTCAAGTGAAATTGCTCCGAATTCGACGACGACGATCAACGGCAATTATACAAATAGAAGAAACCTCAGTTTCTGTCAATACGTGGGCAGCAACACAACAATGAGAGTAGATGAGACTACTGAAAAACTCGCCATGATTCGCTCATCATCAATGCCTGTTAAGCCAAAACCTCTGGATCTGAGGCCACTGGCACGATCCCCAGAAAAGGAAACGGTCAACGATAATGAGGTCGACTATTATCCGGAGAGTCCCAGTTGTGTTCGTCGGCGCAAGTCCAAGCAGACAGCCGATCAATTGGAGACGCGCAGTGAGCAAAAGTGGGTCACCAGAATCTTTTACTGAATTAACAGATGCTTACACTAATTCAATCTTATTATGCAGCTTTCCTTATACCCTCGACTGGGCGGGCAGCACTATTGAGCTGACCCCGGATACTGATGCAGATGGCGATGGTCTGAGACGTAGGATGAATCGTGTGATGGAAAAGAATGGACACGAGAATGTTGTCTTTCGACGCATACCCGAAAAGTCCTGGCGATATATGCGTGACGCGATCACCACACTGGTAAGATCACTATTTGGTCACAAAGCTTCCAAAAGAAAGACTACTACGCCAGAGCGATCAAATATATATTCCATAACGCCCAGCATACAACGCAAATTAGATGAATTGGCTGAAGAGCCACCCACGGCGAAGATGGGCAAAGTAATAACGATTCCCAAGACAAACACGAATGAACGAGAGAAAGTTACATTTAGCATTTAGTATATAGTAGTACATATACTAAAAATAAACTCATATATTTGAATAATCAACATACATTTGGCATACATTTTAATTGGGTTTAAATTTCATATTTATACGTTAATCATCACTATCGAGATCGATAACAATTACCGGATTACGATCCACACCAAGTATACGATTTAAATTTGAACTGTCATTGGTCTTCACACAGATAGAATTGGAGTGGAAATATATGCTGACATTGTTTCTGGGTAGTTACTTTCTCAGCTGGACTTTCTTCGGCGTCCTTTGCTATATGGTAGCCTATTCACATGGCGACTTTCTATTCGATGCCGTCAGCGGCGAACGTTTGGGCGAGGGAAGTGAGCCTTGCATTTTCGGAGTGCCCAATTTTATTGCTATTATGATATATTCGATTGAAACCCAAACAACACTTGGCTTTGGCGAGAGATATGCCAGCGAGGAATGTCCGGAAACTATTTTTCTATTCGTCATGCAAATGATGTGCGCAGCCGCCATTGAGGGATCTATGATTAGCATTATCTATGCGAAAACAGCTCGTCCAGCCAAACAGTTGACCAAGCTCAAGTTCAGCGATAAGGCTGTGGTAAGTCCGTCCTCTTACATTAAAGATTTAATGCTTATCTACAATTATTTGCAGATTTGTTATCGAGATGGAAAACTATGTTTGCTCTTTCGTGTGTGTGATCCACGCGAACAGCAGTCCATTGAGTCCAAAATACGTGTCTACATGATTGTAGACAAACAGTGAGTCACTTGACTGTCCTCTGATTTTAATATTTTAATTCCATTTGGCCTTGCAGCACACGCGAGGGCGAGCTTATTAAGACGCACACGGAGCTGAAGCTGGAGGGGAATGGAGAACAGTTGATTGTCTGGCCGGACATTGTCTGCCATGTCATCGATGAGACCAGCCCACTTCATCATTTCAACAATGCCAAACAGTTAAATGCCGCACAATTTGAATTATACGTGACAATTGTCGGCACATCTCCAACCACAGCCCAAATGACGGAGGCAAAGACTTCTTATGTTCCGAGAGAGATCTTTTGGGGTCAGCGATTTGTCAACATTATCCATTATGATGCAACCAATGAGCGCTATATTGTGGACTATGAGAACTTCAATACGACCATCTCCGTAAGTATTTAAAATTTTCTTAGTATGTAATGCTATTAAATCCTACTGCAGGTGGACATGCCTGTCAAGTTGACACCGGCGGAGCAGCTACAACAACAACAACAGCAGCAGCAACTACAGCAGCTACAATTGACCTACAGAAAATAATAGATATACTATATATGCATGAAAATAACAACCCCACCAAGTATTGTAGGAATGCACCAAGTGTAACCGCCTAATAAAATTATCGATTAATATTTCGACTATTTCTACTACAATCGAGCTCCAACTAGAATAATTGCTCGCACTTGTAAATCGCACTTATCGGTATCATTGCAATAAGTTTTTTATACGATATCAGCTTAAGCGCGAATAAAATTCAAAAGTTTATGGCTTTGATTCAGTATCAGCAACATTATGTAAACAGTGCTCAGATGCCGGTCATCTGATATTAGTGTATAAGTGTACAGGAGTTATTATGATACTTGCTCTCCGAATAAATAAAGAGACAACTTTTGACGATCTAATCTACCTGAAATATAAACAAACGGATAATTGTGGGCAAATGTAGTCAGACGCAAAATGAAGATAATAAATAAATTAAAATGCACACCTTTTAATATTTCGACTTTAGTTCCTTTCTTGACTGCAGTACAACAATGAGCACTGGTGATACTGCGGAGAATCGCGAAATGTTTAATCGCTCAATATCGATGCCAGTTAAAGCAAAACATTTAGATCCGAGACCTTTATCCCGATCTCCTAAACACGAAAAGGTCAACCAGGACGAAGTCGACTATTATCCCGAGAGTCCCAGCTTGACGCGGCGATGTCAAGCCAAGCAGATACCTGGAGATAGCACTGAAATGGACAGTCGCAGTGACCAAAAGTGAATGATCGCCATCATCTACCATTTGTTTGCTTACTAATAATTTTATTTCTTAATATTATAGCTTTCCTAGTACTTTTGATTGGGCGGGCAGCACTATTGAGCTAAGTCCTGTAACAGATGATGACGGATTGCGACGCACTCTGCATCGGGTGATGGCAAAAAATGGACGTGAGAAAGTAGTATTTCGTCGGGTACCAGAAAAGTCTCGACGATATATGCGTGACGTCATCAATACGTTGGTAAGATCATCCATGAATCGTTTATGGATATAAATATCAAAATGAACTCTTTCACAGATCGAACTGAAGTGGATGTATATGCTGACTCTGTTTTTGAGCAGTTTCTTTGTCAGCTGGATATTCTTTGGCGCACTTTGCTATATGGTAGCCTATTACCATGGAGATTTCATATTTGACCCAGTAAGCGGGGAACGTCTGGGAGAGGGAAGTGAGCCATGTATTTATGGTGTTACCAATTTTGTATCAATGATGCTGTACTCGATTACAACCCAAACGACACTTGGTGGTGGACAATACGCGAGCGAGGAATGTCCTGAAACTATTTTTCTATATATCATGCAAATGATGTGTGGAGCAGCCATTGAAGGATCTATGGTCAGCATTGTCTACGCAAAAACAATGCGTCCAGCCAAGCAATGGACCAAACTCAAGTTTAGCGATAAGGCTGTGGTAATTCACACAACAGGCAACTAATGCCTAATTACTTACATCATTTATGATAGGCTTATCTTAACTTTGCAGATTTGTTATCGCGATGGGAAACTATGTTTACTCTTTCGTGTTTGTGATCCACGTGAGCGGCAATCCATCGACTCCAAGATTCGTATCTACATGATTGTTGACAAACAGTGAGTCGCTTGACTGTCCTCTGCTTTAATATTTTAATTCCCTTCGCTCTTGCAGCACACGCGAAGGAGAGCTTATCAAGACTCACACAGAGCTGAAGCTGGAGGGAAATGGAGAACAGTTGATTGTCTGGCCAGACATTGTATGCCATGTCATCGATGAGACAAGTCCACTTTATCTCTTCAACAACGCTAAGAAGTTTAATGCCGCTCAATTTGAATTATATGTGACAATAGTGGGAACATCTCCGACCACGGCTCAATTGACGGAGGCAAAGACTTCTTATGTTCCAAGAGAGATCTTCTGGGGTCAGCGTTTTGTCAACATTATCCATTATGATGCAACCAATGAGCGTTATATTGTGGACTATGAGAACTTCAACACGACTATCTCCGTAAGTGTTTTAAATAGACTTGATAAATACTGTGGTAAAATCCTCTTCCAGGTGGACATGCCCGTCAAGTTGACACCAGCAGAGCAGTTGGAATTGAAATTGGAGTATTAGAATGCACTTTAAATCTATTATTATTCAGGAAAACATTTATTTTTTTATTATATAGTTGGAGTTACATTTTATAAATTTAAACACATCTATAGTAGTAAAATTTTAATTAAAAAAAAACATTCACTGGGATTTAAATAACCAAGCCTGGTACACAACAAATAAATACAATTTTAAATAATTTAAATAAGTGCATTAAGCATTAGGTTTCTTTTCCTTTTCTTGCTCCTTGAGCAGATTTTTCACCTGTTCCTTAAGCATCCCATTTTCATGCTGGAGACGTGAGAACTCTCGCATGAAACGATCTTCTCGCAGCAATAAACCTAAAGAATCTCGAATCTTCTCTGTATTGTCTCGCTGGCCATTGGAATAACTTGCCACCTGTTGAAATATTTGATATTTGCATTTCTCAACTGCCCATTTAAGCTCGCCCTCTAGTGCACCGAATCGTTCTTCCATTAAACCGCGCAACTCGTTGATCTCCTTGCGCAAATCGGAACAAGCAGCGTTTTCAGGGGCAACTGAGGAGTCACTGCTGGATGTTTTTGGCAGCAACTGTTGTGGCTGCAATTGACAAGTCGCTGTCTGCGATACTGTGGCAGGCACATGATGTGGCGTACTGTTCCGACTGGCTGAGAGCATGCCGAAGCGGCGCTTATGATCAATATATTCCCTTTGTGGATTCTCCTTATCACTGTCCACGGAACAATTGACCGACTGTTCATGCAGTTCACTTTGCTCATCTGTTTCGGCAATTTGTTTTAATTTTGCATCAACCGAAACATTGCTCCGATCTCGCAAAGGCCCGCTGAGAGTTTCTGTAAGAGATAAAAAAAAAAAAATAAATAAATAAGCACTCAAAATTAGGATTTAAAAAAAAGACTACATAAATGTAGTTCATAAATATTTGGAAAAGGTAGCTTTTACCCACATTTTTTATGCTTGAATAAAACGAGGAAATATTAAAGTAGTTAATAAATTAATGATGAATAAGTTACGGAAGTAAATCTCTTGAAACATGTTCAATAAAATTTCTATATTTTTACTTCGATTTCCTAATTGCAGTTTCCTTGTTTTGAATACTTCCGTAGATTTTCTATTCTTAGCATTGTTTGTGAAATTTGGAATGAGTAATCCTTTTAGCTAAGTTCATGGGATGTTTGTGAAGCTACTTACGTTGTAGTGAGTCCACCGTAGAGCTATTGGCACTGTCCATTGAGCTGAGACCAGACCCGGTCTGACAAATGCTCTGACGCTGATCCTCGTTGGCTGGCTTTGACTGCAGCGCATCCCAATCAAAGCTATCACGTCGGGCAGTTGTTGTGAGACGCGTGGACATGCGATCTAAGCCTCGTGGTCTAGGCGCATCCAAGAAATCACAAAATGAATCACGCTGTTGACGCACTGCAGCCGGCGTTACCATAATGCTAGGACCAGATCCACCAAAGCTGGTCATCGAGGAAGGTTGCTGCTGCTGAGTGCTAAGCAAACTAGCTGCTATTGATTTTCGCAGCTCATCACTGGGCGTTTGTTCAACTGGAACGGCTTTAACACCTCCTGCATCCACAGTCACATTATTTGAGCTGGTAAAGCTGCTACTCTGCTGCTCCTCCGTGGGCATGGGTACAAACGCAACACGCATTACACCACTACAAGACAATTTTACACAGTAAATGCAGGATCTTTCTTGTAACCTTTCTGACAAGATGTTCATGAAGCTACCGACTCACCTGCCCTCGTGCACTGGACGTACGGCCAGTGGCGCCCTGGTACTGCGCATATCGTAGGCAATAAGCTCACCCTTTAGATTGCCAGCACAAAAGTAAGTTCCGCATTCACTTAATGCCACAGTGGACAAAGGATGCGTATATGTTAATCGGCCAGATGAGGATTGCGCCTTATTACGTCGTATATCGAATATATTTATCTTGCAATCGTATCCAACGCTGACCAGCAGAGAAGGTTGATTGCTGCACATGGTGACATCACGGCAGGGAGCGTCGTGGGCATCAACTATATTAAAGATTGTTTTTTTTGATTGAAGATCGTACATGGTAACGGAGCCCTTATACGATGCAACCGCCAAATGAAAGCGCTTGCTGGGATGAAAGCGTGCCAAAGTTGATCTGAAAAAAAGCTAGATTAAAATCATTTAAATACCCAAATGCAATATCAACTCACTGATCATCAAAAGCAAGTGTTTCAATCTTCTGTTTGGTTTTTGTGCCACAAATGTTAATCTTGCCATCTTCCAGCACCGCTGCAATGTATTCATCCGTGCAATTGTAATCCAAACAGATCACTGAACTTCGCGATGGGTTCGTTGGAAAGCGGTGTATCAGTTCCGCCGTACGAAAATTAAATAGTTTTACAAATCCACTGGATAGTCCAATGGCGATATGATTTGGCGCCGTTTTTGCACAAGACACCGAATAGGCATTATCAATGGTTAATTTCCGTACACGCTGTATTTCAGGAGCTGAAAACCAAGAGTTTAGTATAACTTTTCATCATATTGTATTTATTTTGAATTACCATTTTGTTGATTCTCCTTTATGCGCATCACCGCCAATCCCGCTTTTTTGTCCACCTCCACAAAGACGCGACGCTGTGCGTTGAATTGAAAATCTGTTTGTTCACCGCTCGCGTGCACATATGTTGACTTAGTTTCCAAATCCGCAAAATCGGATAACACCGTTTGCTTTGACGTGGAAATTAAATACATTTTGTCTTTTTTGAGTGAGTATCAAATTATTTTCCAAGTCCGTTGTCAAATTGCCGCACATACAAATTGTGGCGGCTTTGATTTTCGAGTCCCAGTTTCAACGTTGCCAGACTACAAAACTTGCTTCGACTGTCTGGCATTAATTTAACACGCAACAGGTTAAAATTCACAATTCACACTTTTTTATTATTAATAAATATTCGATTAAGTCATTGTCAGTCTTGGCTAAGCCTATGCAAAACTCACAAAATTAAATGAATTTTAAAGAGAATGCAAATCAGCATGGACATTTACCGAAAACATTAAATATTTTATAACTTTGCAAAATATAAACAAATAACTAGCAATTCAAAACTTATCCGTTCAACTTCTTCCAGCATGAAAAAAACAGTCGATAGGTGAATTCGCCAAGACTATCGATAGGATCGATAGTGTCATCAAAATCGCCGCCTCGCTACTTAATTCGATTAGTACAAGCCAGAGCTGAGATTTTCCGTTCAACTTGCTGAATAAGTTCAATCGATAATTTTTGAGTCGTGAACTAAATCAGTCATTTAGTTCAGTTTTCTAACTCGAAATAAAAGAAATCCGCTTTAAATTTTTAAATTTATCATTAATTTGGTTTGCTTTAATTTAATCTTCTGCTTTTAATAAAACAATTGTATTTATATGATTTGAAGAAGTTTAAATGAGAATCTATCGATATCGATATATATATATATTGTAATAGGTGGCGCTTTATTTAAGAAATTGAGCGACCGTTAAGCTTAAAAATATTGACTAGATTGTTCAATTTAAATTTGTGCTATGCCGTTTATTTTGGGCGGGTGCATGTGTGTGAGTGTGTGTGTGTGTAGATAATGAAGACAAATTATAAAAAAAAATAATAATTCACCAATGCTTGTTATTAAATGTTGATTCTTTGATTTCAATTTGTGCACAATTTAATTGCAATAATTGTTGAGAAAATACGTACAATTTTTTTGTGTTTTATATCACAGCACAGAAAAAAAAATTAATTGATCCCTATTCCTTGCGAGCTCAAAGGTCTGCACCGGACGGCAACTAAATTGCTTCTGAACGGTCCACACAACGCAAGCGGCCAACTAGCCTCAGCAGCGGCGCAACAGTTGAGAGAGAGAAAGCGTCAAGTACAAGGAGACAGTTGGCAACACACGCACACACTCTCAATCGTTCCACAGCGAACATACACACGCACACTCTCAATCGTTCAACACCGAACAAACACACGCACACTCTCAATCGTTCAACAGCGAACAAACACACGCACACACTCTGAATCGTTCAACAGCGAACATACACACGCACACTCTCAATCGCCGCTTGCCAGCCACTTTTCCGTCTACCCATACATATGCAACGTGAGCGAAGCTCTTGCTATGCAAGAGCAGGCGTTGTGAGCGATCCTAGGTTCTTTCGTCGCTTGCCAGCCACTTTTCCGTCTACCCATACATATGCATTGTGAGCCAAGCTCTCACTATGCGAGAGCAGGCGTTGTGAGTGATGCTTGGTTCTTTCGCCGGTTGCCACCCACTTTTCCGTCCAGACTAGCATTAGTGCGCTTTTGGCCTTCGAAGAAGGTGGACGCGGTAAATATTAAGCGCTGCGCTGCATCATTTGCCGAATAAATGCTGTGTCAACCGTTGCTGCTGCACAACTTAAAGGAGTTGTAATTTCTTTTTAAATAGATTCTTATACATTTGTTGGTTTATAATAAATTTAAGAAAACAAAAAGGTTGAATATCCTTGCAAATAGTTCAATAACCTTAACTCTTCTTATTAATCTCAGCGATGTCGTGTTTGCACAGATTTTGGATCAAGAAAACCCGGCGGAGGAAGTTCATCTCGATGGCATATTCATTATACGATCTTTGACTCGTGCTATCAGCAGAGGAACAAAGTATTCTCTTGTCCAATCTCTAATGTGTGTTTACCATCTCTTTCAGATTTGTTCAATTTATGCAGGCTTGCTACTGATTCAGTTGGCCTGATAGTTTTGGGCGCGTTGGACCAGGAAAATCCAACCACAGTAAGTTTATAAAAAAATTCTTAAAATAAAAAAGTTTTCAGTAGTTTCCCAGAATACAAGAAAAATGTATATATCGGTATTTTCTTATTATTTATTTTAGTCGTATGCAAAATCTGAATCGTATTTTTTCTTAAGATTTTGTCAATTGTAAGCGTCAGTCAGTCTTATCCTTTATTTGCGATTAATACACTAGTTACTATCGTATAAAGCCTGCTACGAGTCTATCGCGTTTCCTTTCCGCCGCTGATGTGTGCTCCCAGTTTACCAGTCCGTGCTCTTCGAAGACCATGCTATTGTGCTTCTCAGGTAGCGTTTCAAAGTCTAGAATAGCATCCTCAATGGGTTCACCACAGTCAAGAATAAAATTATGTAGCATGCATGTGGCGGAGACAACAATTGTGGCTAGTTCGAGGGTAGATACATCCAGCGATTCCAGGCGCCTGAATCGTGACATTACAGCTGCAAATGCACGCTCCGCAGGCGCATTCCACAAGTGAATGGCCTGATTGTAGCGTACATGACAAGGTGTCAATTCGCCTGCCTTGTCCGTGTAGGGCGTCATCAGATTGAGCAGTAGGGGATACATCATTTCACCCACTAGATGTTTGTGTGGTGGCATCAGTGGCTCCACCGTATCAATAAGTCTCTCAAAGAGCTCGCTTTTGAGCAGTATACATTGCATATCGGGAACATCAATATGCACGTCCAGAAAGCGACTACGTTCATCACAGACAACCTGCAGAGCCAGTGCGGGATACTGGCGATGGCCAGTCTCCTCTCGTACAGGTACCTTTAAGGGAATTCGACATTCATCGATGACGCCAACCACGCCGGGTAGTTTATTGATACCTCGACCACCACAACAAGCATTGTCTGCTGGCCACTGAACATATCTTGGCATAAGAGCAGCAAATGCAGACGTTACCCATTTGAAAATTTCATGGCCAGAACTCTTCGATATGGCAAAACTGTCGCCCACATCTCGAAATGACTTGCTGTGTTTAAAGATATCGCATTAAAATGTTGTGACAAATGAAACTTCTGATTTTTCATACTTGCCACTAAGTAGTGTTAAAGTATACAATAGTTTCTCTGGCAGCGAGACTTGTGCAATTGGCTGATGGTGTTCTGCTCCAGCTATGGCTTTCCCAACGACCTGCAGAAGGGACTAAAGTGGATATTATTATATATAAAATATTTATCACTTTATTTTTACTATACTTTACCTCAAAGCTGCTGCGCTCCATTCGGAATTGTTCCTTGAACTGATCATCCTGATACCGCGGAAAGGAATTGTGTTTGTCTTCTTCAATTTCAGTTTTTGTTGTAAGCACATTTAATGCACTTTCTGCGGTGGCTAGTTGTACGGCCTCGGCAAGTTGAGGACCTAAGCCCTCGTCTAAAAAAAATTGTAACATAAAAGCTTTGTGCGCACGGTCGTTCATTTTAATAAAAACAAAAACTTTTGTATTGAAAGCGTAAATAGTAATGTAAAAAAACATCGATGCATCGAACATCGATTATTTTTGGGCGATAGTTTTTGTTGTTTTGGCTCCTACCATAAAAACAACTTCAACAAAATCAACAACAACAACCGTAATTGTATTCGATTATAATACATAAATTAGCAAAATAAATAAAAAGTTAATAAAATAAAATTGTTTGAATATCCGTGCCAAGCGATGAAGTAGAAACGGACACTTTACAACACAGATTAGACAATACCGTATTAACCGATTATAAGTTAAAATACTTCAATTCGATAGTCAATAGTTACTATGAATTTCGGCGATCTCTAACTATCAACCAAAACATTACAAATCATACAACAAAAGGTGCTATGGTGGATTTTCAAGAACAATTGCGACAATATCGACAACAAAAGCAGAGAAGGGAAATATTGGACATAATCAAAATAAGGTTTCGAAAGTTTTTAATGATGGGTACAGGAGCAGAAGAAAGTAAAGGAAGGGACTACACTACTACCATCGATGAAAAGGTATAAATTCTTTAGACCGATCAACAGAAGCCAATTAACATATATGTCTTTTAGCCAGCCAAGGAGTTAAGTTTTGAGTCTGCTTCCGAAAGTGAATCGAGTGAGAATTGTGTTTCATCCGATTGTGACACATTAGCGTCACAATCCAACGCCAATCCTGAAATGCGAAAGGAAAACAAGGTCTTAAAGTACACTCTTTGGAGTGTATATTTCTTGTTCTGGGCAACATTATATGTCATAGCAATTCAGCTTAAATTTGGTATGGTTTTTTTAATGTTCTCTGCATTGTTTGGCATATACTTCAATACCCGAACTGGGCCAAAAAATTCCAAAGAAATCAGTGCCTACAGTGTGTTTAACAAAAACTGCGAGAGTATAGATGGTACGCTGAAGGCGGAGCAATTTGAAAATGAAATTCGATATGGTTCGAGCAGTGTAAGATGACCGAATTAAATAAAATGATTCTAATAAACGAACAGAGTATGTCTGCGCATTTGCCACGTTTGAAACAATACAAAAACGAAGTCTGGCGACTTTGAAAAATTCGCTCAACGAATGCACTAATGTGCCCTCTCGGTTCCATAAAATAGACGACCTAAAAGCGAACTTACAATCCAAGGTGAATTGACTAATATAGTAAATTATTTTTAAAAATGCTATTTATTTTTCTTGAACAAGATGATCTTAGTTGTAAAATTAGACAGATTTTTAAGTTGCGGCGCTACCAAGACAAGTTCATTAAATCTTCTTAGTTCTGAAAGTAGAAAACGTAGCGTTTGTTGTCCGCTTTAATTAATTTAATTTACAATTAATATAGTTTGTTTTAATTTGATGTCCTTTAATAACACAATTTTATTTATTTAATGCGATGTAACAGAAAACTGTTAGTTAACAGGTAACTTATTATCGTCGTAACAGTGTTGGAGCCGACAGCTGTCATGTTGTTTACTTTTGGAACTAAATTTTTATTAAAGTCTGGCAATCTTCTTAAACTAGAAAACTCTAGTGTTGGGTAAACTTGTGCCGGTTCCAGTTGGCTCCGACATTTTTGCGATAGTTTGGTGGGATAAAAATCCTATGCAATTGGGTTTACGGTAAATTTGTGCTATAATTTAATTTAAAGAGATAATTATGATGTTTTGGCATCCGGCTTATCTTTCATTTATCGGTGATAATTAACAGCTTAATTACAATTTCTGGAGTTATTAGAGATAAGGAGGATTAGGAGCATGTTCACTCAGTTTAGTGAGCATCTCTTTTCTGTGTTCACTCACTTATAAGTAACCCCCCAACACTAGAAAATTAAAACACCATCATCATAAAAAAAGCCAACAACTAACAACGACAACGACTAAAATAACAAAAACAACAATACCTGCTGCAAAATGGAGGCGGAGGGTCTGACAAATGAGCAAACAGAGAAAGTGTTGCAATTCCAGGATTTAACGGGTATTGAGGATATGAACATTTGTCGCGATGTACTCATACGCCATCAATGGGATATCGAGGTAAATTCCAATTTGCATACAAATTATTCGACTTGACCTTAACCCATTTGTTGCCATGGTTTGCACCTGCATTTCAGGTGGCCTTTCAGGAGCAGATGAATATACGCGAGGGACGCCCCACCATGCTCACAGCCTCGTCCGATATACGTGCACCGGCTGTTATCAATGATCATTTCCTGCAGCAGATCTTTTCGGCCAATATGCCCGGTAGTCGGACTGTTAGCCGTGTTCCCAGCATTGGTCCAATGCCGCGAAGCTTTACGGGCATTGTCGGCTATGTGATCAACTTTGTGTTCCAATACTTTTACTCGACGCTGTCGAGTATTGTTCGTGCATTGGTGAACATTGGCGGTGGCAATGAGCCGAGGATTGTTACGGATCCGTTGGCCGATGTGATGAAATTCATTCGGGAGTACCACGAACGTTATCCTGAGCATCCGGTATTCTATCAGGGCACCTATGCCCAAGCACTGAATGATGCCAAGCAAGAGTTGCGATTCTTGCTCGTCTATTTGCATCAGGATCCCAGTAAAAATCCAGATGTGGAGTCATTTTGCCGTGACACGCTGTCCTCACGTTCAGTTATCGATTATATTAACACGCATACGTTGCTCTGGGGCTGTGATGTATCCACACCAGAAGGTTATCGTGTCATGCAATCTTTAACTGTGAGAGGATACCCTTTAATGGTGGTGATTATGCTACGAGCCAATCGTATGGTAATTGTTGGCCGCTTGGAAGGAGATTGCACATCGGAAGAATTGCTCCGTCGTCTACAATCAGTGATAGCTTTTAATGAGGTGTGGCTAAGCCAAGCTCGGACTGATCGTCTGCAGAGAAATTTCACACAGACATTGCGCCGTCAACAGGATGAGGCTTATGAACAGAGTCTGCTGGCGGATGAGGAAAAGGAGCGTCAGCGGGAGAGGGAGCGTGATGCCGCACGTCAGGTGCTAGAGGCTGAGGAGAGTGCTCGTCGTGATGTGGAGTTGCGCAAAGAGGAGATTGCCAGGCTAAAGATAGAGCTAGCCAATCTAGTGCCCTCTGAACCGCCAGCCGATGCTGCTGATGCTGTTGCCGTTGTATTTAAACTGCCTAATGGCATTCGTCTGGAGCGTCGTTTCCAGCAAACAAATTCCATTTTGGTAACTATACATACAAATAATCTACTCTATAAATGACAATCGTTATTAATTTCATTTTTTTTAGGATGTATACCACTTCCTATTCTGCCATCCTGAATCCCCAGATGAATTTGAAATAACAACGAATTTTCCCAAGCGTGTACTCTATTCCAAGACGGCTGTGGATGCCGCTGAAGGCTCTGCAAATGAAATCGTTAACAAAACACTTAAAGATGTGGGTCTGAAGAATCGCGAGGTGCTGTTTGTCAATGATCTGAATGCGTAACCAAGCACTACCACCAAAAACAGAAGAAAACATTTAAAACAAAACTAAAATCATTGTGTTAACAACAAAACGTATTACCAAAAAAACTTGAACCAAGTTTTAAGTAGTCGAAGTCCTTGTATGCAAGCTAAATTGCAAGTTGCAGGACAAACACAATAGAAATATTCCTAATTTAATCATGAATATATAAACATAATTGTTTAACAATATTAAGGTTGATTTTCGTCTAACGGTCCTCGAGGCACATCTAACCAGCTTTCCATTTAACATAATTTCAATTTTTAGTTCTCTATATTTTTCTTACATCAATGTTGCTTTAGCTGTACCTTAAACGTTTGCATAATTTTACGAATTAAATAGACATGAAGACAGTTACAATAACAAAACACAATGGTGTCTAAATTGATTAGAAATCTTGTAAATGTTTGAAATTTAAAATTTCAGAATGCTTATAACAAAGATTTTGATCGAAGAAAGTGTTGTTAACTTTTGAAAAGCAAAAAAATACAAGCAAGGAAAATGACCGAAGATTTGCAAAATTTCCTAACCAAATCTAAATTTCTTTACATTTTTTTTTAATCAATTATCTGTTCTTTACGAAATTAGTTTCAAAAATATAAAATCAAAGTGACTATTTGCCAATTTATCGATATGTTTTAGATATTTGTATCGATAAGCCGCCGTGTTGGAATATTAGGACTTTAAAGTAGAACCAATTATCTGGTGGTGGCGCCATCTCTTTTGTTAGCGCCACCACTTGTGCTGTTGTTTGCTTTCAGAACTGTATTAAATATATCAGCAAATGAGTAACCTAACGAAACCTTTATAAAAAAAAGCCACACACTCAAAATACGCGAGTAGTGCGGAATAAAAATTAAATATTACACTGGACACGCACGTCGGGAGTTACAGTGAATTTGAGGAAGATTACGATTGGAATAATACAGACGAACGTGCGCATCTCTTGCCAAAACTTGGCCGACAATCAACGAGTTTTGGCTTGCGGCCGAAATTAAGGCAGCTGGCGTCTCAGCTGTTTGACATAGAGGAGGTGAAACAGATTAAACGTGGAATAAGTCGAAACAATTACGAGAAGCTACAAAGTATTAACAACTTGAAGAACAAAAAACTATACTCAAAAACAATGTCGACACCATCCACATCTTCCGTTGGAGATGCGGCTGCAGCGCTGTCCGGAAATCTGCAATTGCCTCCACTTCGAACTCTGGATGACTTTGTGCTTGGATCGGCGCGCTTCCAGTTGCCCAACTTGAAGGATTTTGATAAGTGGGGAAATCGTGTGGTCAAAAATTTATTGTACTATCAGACCAATTATTTTCTCGTCTTTCTGGCCATTTATGTGGTGATGATCATTTTCAATCCAACTAAAATCTTAAGCGGTTTACTTGTTCAAGCTCTGATAATTGCCATCATTTGGCAGTTCTTCAGCTCGAAATCCAAGACGAATTTCATTGCCAGCCGCTTAACTGGTGGCAATCAGATTCTGGCCGCTCAAAATGCTCAACAAAAATGGTACATTCTGGCGGGAGCATTATTGGCAGGATATTTGTTTTTGCACATGATTAGTGCTGTGCTTTTGACGGCTTTTACTTTGCTTTTGCCCATCTCGGTGACCTTTATACACGCCTCCCTGCGGCTACGGAACATTAAGAACAAGTTGGCCAATACCATTGAAAGTTTTGGACCATCTACACCAATGGGAGCACTTCTGGATGCCTTAAATGTTCGCGCTGATGGGGTTATTAACTGAAGACAGACTCTAAGCCAGAAGGTCCTTGTTATTGGCCATGTTTGACAAACCATTCATTTAATAGTTATGCATGCTGATGCTTAAAATCACTGTATTGTGTATAATTTGATCTTTTTTTGAAAATGTTTAAATATGATTTTATTACCAATTAACTTTTGCTATTATTACGATAAATATAAATGTCAATAAAGTTGTCCCTTCAAGTATAATGTTACAAAAAAGACTTAATTAATTCATTAAAGGCACATATTCATTGCAGCAAGTGTTGGATTAATTAGTTATTTGCTTTATCATCTCAATTCCTATTTCGACAGTCACATTTTCTTTAGCAAAATAAAAATTATTTGTTTGGTTTCTTGAATGTATTATAAATGTACAACTTGAAATAAGTATTAAAGTCCACTGATTTCAGCTAATTTTACAAAGATATATATTACTTCTATTATTATAAATTGCAATCTTAATTTCTCTTACAAACCTATTAATTGTGTTTTTAAACAATTAAATAAGTGTATGAGACGTGGCCCTTAGCTCAACCTATCAAAGTGAATGAGTCAATAGTTTGGATTCTTTCAATCCCCTGGGAAATTGCGTCATATCAAACAACTTAAGCTTATTTATTATTCAAAGCAGTCGACTCTTACTTGCAGCTTGTTATCTTTTTCATGCATTCACGTAATTGAATTGTGGCAGTACAATTGACTAGAAACTGTTGTCTGCTAGACAACCAGGCATTGGGCACCTTCTGTGGACTAGGGCCCATTGCTAACTCCTCCAAGTAGCTGTCTGGATAATATGTTTCATCGCGTTGCTTTACAAAATTGTGCAGCACCACGGCACCTCTAACAATTTTCTCAGCATTGTTGGAACTTTGACGAAGTGGCTGTGATAAGAGGCGCCGGCCAGACATTAACACTTAAAAGGCCTTATCAATAGTTTCAGTCAGAGCACAAGATAAATGTCGATTGAAATTAAACTGAGCGTATTGCATGTATTTCCCCTTATAAGGAGAAATAAGGTGCTCCGCATCGGAAACGAGGAATTTGCTCTGAAGACGTAGACGAAATTTTCCGGCTGTTCTCTTGCACTTTGTGATGGCTCTGGCCAAATAACTGTAAGGCGAAATCATGTTGCCAATGGAGCTGATGGCGGATGGCTAACAGCGTCTGTCAGTGTGGCAAAGTGTAGTCGGGTGAAGTTAAGATTTGCAGCACAGCTGGCCAACAGCATTATATCATTGTCTCCCTTGTAGGAAACGTTCAGTAACTTGGCAATAACTTGACAATTAATTTCCCTCGGCAATGTTTCTCGAAACCTGTTCATTAGGCTTTGGCACAAAGGCTGGTGCTAACGTGTTCCATAGTACTTCGCTGGTTTCAACACACCGTGGAGCAGTCCATTTCGAAAGGCCCTTGACAAATCCAATATACGCTCCGCATTTGACAAGTATCTTTGAAAGCATATCTTCATAATCTTTAGGTTCACTTTCCTCTTACATTCAACTTACAATAAAGTCTAGAACAGTCGACATTCTGGAGATTGTGGGAGTGCGTATTGAATTTTTATTTATCGTGGATTTCCATATATTTTCACGCTAGAGCTGCAAAATTATCGATCGGGCAATGGAGATATTAAATAGATTATTTTGATTTAGTAGTTTATTCAAATTAAAATTCACTTTAAAATAATTAGGATTATAACCTTAACCTTATTTAATTTGTAGTTTAAATTGTCTAATTCGTAGTTCATTTCATTTGGTAAGTTAAACAAAAAAATTATTTAATTAAAATTGCGCGCCTTGATTGTTTGTTTTGTTTTTATTTTCAGCCAACTTCAGGTCTGTTGGAAATGCTATCGAAATATTAAAATTGTTATCGAAGCGAATTTGTAATCTGGTTTTGGGCGCAAACAATTTTTAAATGTGCAGCGAATATATTAGTAAATGTATTTAATTGTTTTTAGCATGTTTACAGGAACGGGAATAAAGTATTATCACCGTCTAACAACTGAGACCATACAGTAAATATGTAAAAGCCTAAATATGTATGTGTATACTGTATTTGATAAGATAATATTCTTGATTATACCAATAGCTAGCTTCGACAACTTAGTTCGTGTAAGACTTTATAGAGACAGAGACATGTCGCAAGAGGTAAAATCAAAATCACATTCCCTTGTCGAAATACCGCCAAGGGATTGGAGCATATTATTGGATCTCTACTCGGATAAAAGGTCCGAACCTACTGGATATAATACAATTAACAACTTTATCCAATGGATACAAAAAGAGCCCGACATGGATCTCAAATGCTTTTCTCTAGACGGTGAATGGCAGAGCGACGGCACTTTTATAATTCTTGTAATGAAACATACGTAATCTTTTGTTCTTATTCAGCATTCTATAATGTAAGCAATTATAATTTTTAGTCTAACCATGGTACTAAGCTGAAAGCACTTTTTTTTAATACCTTGAGCGAAAATCTGGATCGTCTGACAAGTGCCCTTCTCTGTTTAAGATCTGAAAAGTATTTGCTCTACGGTTATGGAGAACGCTTATTACCCGCAGCCGATGTTTATACGAAAGAATTTGGTGATACTCCGCGACATCTATTGAAAACTTCTTGGTACAGAGCCAGTACAGAAGTTGTTGCAGCATATTCCATAGAGTAAGTACAAGAATTTTAAGAAATCGAATGGATCTTTAAACTCTTCTATTTCTTAGGCCTCCCTCTGGTATTACACTGCGCAAATTGGAAGCGGCCGATGCTCCAACTGTAAATGAAGTATGGCCACATCGCTCCGAGGGCTCTGTACGTTTTGTAAAACGTCTGATAGACCACAATATATCAGTAGGTGCCTGTGATAAGAATGGAAAATTGGTAGCCTGGTGTTTAAGGTGAGTTTGCTTCCAGTTACACAGTGTTATATTATTTTACAAATCTATAATATCTTACAGATTGCCTTTGGGCTCTTTGGGCTTGCTGCAAGTTGTAGAATCCCATAAACGTCTCGGTCTAGGCAGTTTAATGGTGCGTTACATATCCAAAAAGATTTCTGAATTGGGTGACGAAGTCCTGTCCGGCGTAGTCACAGAAAATACACCATCTCGCAAAATGTTTGAGAAATTGGGATTTGAGAAAATTGATAATTCTTATTGGGACTCGTAAAACTATTTCCAAATTATATAGAGTGGTTCCGAAGTCAAAAATAAAAAGGAAAGTGCTTGAGAAATTAAAATGCTACTTTTGCAATTGCCAAGTAGTACAAATTTATAAACTAAAACTTTACTGAACACTTTTCAAAGAGCAAAACACAAAATATAAATATATAAGTAACTACAGATACAATTAAAAAAAAAACCGTTTTTTTTTTAGTATTTCGTCCCTGTATAAATGTGAAATGAAGACGTCACATTTATGTACTTTTCTCTTTGAAATTGGAATGGTTCCAGAAGTACATTTTCAAAGTGGTCAAGTTTTAGGTACGTTCATATGTATTATAGCCACTAATACATAGCTTCGCATGTATACTTATGGTATGTAGGTATATCTTTGTCAAGCACTTTGCAAATACACTATAATTTATTGAGATACACAATGTGTATTACACATTAACTAACTTTAGTTGCCCAACTTTGTTTGTTTAAGGCTAAGAAATGCTAGTTTCCCTGAAAGAACTAATTTATTTGCATTAAATTTACTTTTTTAACTTTTTAACTTTTCTACATTGGTTACGTTGTAAATGTTTTCCTAACAATAATAAAATCTAGGAATGCTTTAAAAACAGAAATAAATTTAAGTTAAATATTACAATATCTTAAGTAAATCGCAAATTTTTAAAGACAGTCAATGGAAGTCAACATGTTAATCTACAAAGTATTTTGTCTTTGCCAGACAAAATTGGTCCAATCAACTAGGCTGCAAATACTGATCTAGAAAATATACAGAAATAGGTCAATAAAAAAATGGGCAAGAGATTTATTTATAGGCTGTTTAGAATATTTGTGGATATAGGAATGAATGATAATCAGTGTCGCACAGCTGAGACTAATCGTAGCATTTATGCGTACATCCTAATGGCTAGGAACTATGTACTGTTAAGACAAAAATAGATCATTTGTATTCTATATTATTCCAATTGTGAATTTTGACAAACTTAGTTCGTGTATATCATTAAAGAGACATAGACATGCCGCAACAGTTAAATTCAAATTCGCATTCCCTCGTCGAAATACCACGAAAAGATTTGAACGTTTTACTGAAACTTTACTCGGAGAACAAACTTGAGCCATCAGGATACAATGTAATATTAAATTATATTCAATGGATAAAAAAGGACCCCGACATGGATATTAAGTTCTTATCTCTAGATGGTGAATGGCAGAACGACGGCACCTTTATAATTATTGTAATGTAATGAATCATACATATTCTTCATATTCTATTCTGTACCAGTTTATGATATTTTTAGGCTAACAATGGTCTGAAGCAGAAAGCCGTAATATTCAATACGCTTAGCAATAACTTGGAGCAGTTGGCCAAGGCTCTTTTCTGTTTAACATATTCATCAGAGAAATATTTTCTATATGGCTACGGAGAACGTTTAGCACCTGCAGCCGATGTCTATGTAAGACAATTAGATAATACTCAGCGACATCCACTAAAGACATTTTGGTACCGAGCTAGTAAAGAAGTGGTTGCAACATTTTCCATAGAGTGAGCATGGGAATTTCAAGAAATCAATTAAATATGCTAATGGTTTTGTTTTTAAGACCTCCTTCTGGCTTTACACTGCGCAAATTGGATACAGGCGATGCTCCAACTGTAAATGAAATATGGCCACATCGATCCGAGGGCTCTGAAGAATATGTAAAGCTCTTGATATGCCACAATATATCAGTGGGAGCCTGTGATAACAATGGAAAGTTAATAGCCTGGTGTTTGAGGTGAGTTCGCTTGCAGTTTCAAAGAATTTTATTTAAAAATATTTATTTTATAAAACAATTATATCTTACAGATTGCCTTTGGGTTCTTTGGGCATGCTGCAAGTTGTTGAATCCCATAAACGTCTCGGCCTAGGCAGTTTGATGGTGCGTTATATGTCCAAAAAGATTTCTGAACTGGATGAGGAAGTTCGGGCCAGTGTAGTCATAGGGAATACTCCGTCATATAAAATGTTTGAGAAGCTGGGCTTCCAGAAAATTGATAATGCTTATTGCTAGCAAAACGATTTAAAAATATTTTAGAACAATTCCGAATTCCAAAATAAAAAGAAAACTGCATATTTATAAAGAAATAAGTAAGCGTATTTTTCTGTTACAAAGTAATTAATAAATTTCTGCTACAAAAGCGATATATTGATTACCGTCTGGGCCAGAATATTTTTGAGCTGAGATCTTGGATATCAAGTAAATTCAACAGTTTGGAACATTTTACTGGCGATACAGTAATAATAGAAAATAAGTTTTAGAAATAATATTCTAATCTAATCAGAGTTATATCAAATAAATGGAAAAAAACTCTTTAAAAATAACCGTTTGAGATAAGAGTACAACAAGTCTTGTTTTGTTCATACACAAATGCCAACAATTATCCAACTAATAAAAAGTGTACCAGTATTGGTACAAATGTACCAAATGTGCCAGCCGTGACCATAACCCCTAAATATGGTACATTTTACCTCTACGACTCTCTCTGAGAGATACTTGTGGACACACTCTTTGTGATAAATTCTCGCACATAAATGAGAGACAGAGTCTTTGCATATGACGTCACATTGTTAAACTCATATTTTCACCATGTTTTTGTATGCTTCATCATTTTTTCCTCTCTCAGCTGCTCAGTTGCTGGGCAGCTTTATAAACAAACAGACATGTCGCAGCGATTGGAACCAAATTCCCATGTTCTTGTCGAGATACCACGAAGCGATTGGAAAATTTTACTGGAACTTTACTCAGATAAAAGGACAGAACCGTCAGGATATAATCTAATAAAAAATTATATAATATGGATGGAAAAGGAACCAGATTTTGATGTCAAGTTTTTATCACTTGATGACGATTGGAAAAATGATGGCACGTTTTTAATAATTGTACGTACATATGTTACCAATTGAAATAAGTATATAAATGTGATAGCATGCATAGTTATGAGTATTTTTAGGTAGTCAATGATGCCAAGTACAAATTCGTGTTCTTTAACACGCTCTGTGATAATTTAGAGCGTTTAACAAAAGCTCTAATTTGTTTGTCATATAAAGCTGGAGATTATAAACTACACGATTATGGGGAGCGTTTATTGCCGGCAGTCGAGGTCTACAAAAGAAATGTAGTCGATATCGATCTACTGAATACACAAGCGGCCTGGTACAAAGTCAGTAAGGAAATCATTGCAAATTTCTCAACAGAGTCAGTAAAATTAAAATTATTATTTAAATTATATTCAAGTACATAATTAATATTACTATTGTATTTTTTTAGTCCTCCAGTCGGAATTACCGTTCGCTGCTTAGATGCTGAGGATGTACTCACAGTTAACAGAATCTGGCGATATGGATCCGAAAACACTGTACTATTTATTAAGCGATTGATAGCCTACAATGTTTCAGTTGGTGCCTTTGATACAGATGGAAAATTGGTAGCCTGCTGTTTGAGGTAAGTTTTTAAAGTATCCACTTAACATCGATTTAAAGTGTTTGCCGACTTCAGACTTCCAATTGGCGCATTGGGTGTGCTCCATGTTGTGGAATCCCATCGGCGTCTAGGCCTAGGCAGTTTGATGGTGCGTTGCCTAGCCAAGAAAATTTCGGAATTAGGAGACGAAGTCCATGCACCGGTTGTCATAGAAAATATAGCATCGCGACAAATGTTTGAGAAACTGGGCTTTCAGAAGATTGATAACCTCTATTGGACTGGCTAAAATGTCACAATTCAAACCTAAAAATTATAGAAAATAAACACTTCAGTTTCGTAAAGTATTTTCTCTTTACAGGAAGTGGTAAATTTTTAACTTATAACATTCTATTATTTAAAAAAAAAATTTAACATTATGGTATTGATCAACATTTAAATTCTGAATCTAATGAAGAGCTCAATTAAATAACAAAATGACACTCCACATTAAAATCAGTTAAGCTTTTCAAAGCTATGCAGGTTTGAAATATGATTACTCTTTGGACTGTCAACTTTACAAGTTAAAATTTGTGTCTATTGTGATTATTTTTGAAAACAAAGTAATATAAACCCAAAATTGAATTTAAAGTATTGTTTTTTATTAATTTGAGCAACAAGAGTTGATTATAAGTTAAAAATTAAAAAAAAAATTCAAAAGTATCCAAAGGGTACCTAACCCTTTATCAAAAACTTCGAACACTTAAAAAAAGGGTAATTTCCGAAAACAAGCTAATTCGTCATTCCACATTAAAATCTAAAAGATTTTACAAACTTATGCAAGTTTTAAATCTTATAATCCTAAGAGCTGGCAACTTAAAAACTGCAAAAAAAATGTAAATATTTATATGTACACATATGTAACATATAGTATAAGAATAAATTAGAATAGTCCACATTTATTAACAAAACTAAATAAGTTTTAAAATGACAATATCATCTTATCTGATCTTCAATGAATCAATGAAATAAGGAATGTTAAAATTTTTTATTCAAACTTGTTTTCAGAGCATTGAACCAGCTACAAGAGAATCTCGGAACTCTGCCTTGAAACATTGTCACATTTTCCGTGATGAAATTATTATAGAGCTTTCAACATAACATTATCAAACGTGTTGCTAGGTGCTTTCTAATATCATTTACGAAAAGAGGCAAGGGCGATATCATTGTGCTTAGTAACTGGACAGCTTTACAGAGAGACAGACATGTCGGAGCGATTGGAGTCAAATTCGCATGCTCTTGTCGAAATACCACCAAGCGAGTGGAAAATTTTACTGGAGCTTTATGCGGATAGAAGAACAGAGCCTTCAGGATATTATCTAATAGACAATTATATCAAATGGATAGAGAAGGAACCTGATTGTAATGTCAAGTGTTTATCGCTAGACGGAGACTGGAAAACCGACGGCACATTTTTAATTGTAGGTGCAGAAGTTCACACCTGTAATCTTTTTATTGAACACGTGATAGCATCGCTACGCATATTTTTAGATAATCAATGACGCCACGTATAAATTAGTGTACCTCAACACTCTCAGTGATGA
The DNA here is from genome assembly GCA_037043535.1 of Drosophila putrida. Taxonomy (NCBI): domain Eukaryota; kingdom Metazoa; phylum Arthropoda; class Insecta; order Diptera; family Drosophilidae; genus Drosophila; species Drosophila putrida. The sequence continues at coordinate 396,621 of JBAMBI010001127.1, forward strand.
TTTGCAGCGTTTAACAAAAGCGCTTCTCTGTTTGGCAAATACGGGGGATTATAAACTACACGATTATGGGGAGCGTCTATTGCCGGCAGTCGAGGTCTTTAAAAGAAATGCGGTCAATAAGGAACTAAAGACCACTCAGGCAGTCTGGTACACTGTTAGTAAGGAAATTATTGACAATTTTACAACAGTGTAAGTCAGCAGATAATGATTACTGATATTTAATTCTAAATATAAAAGATGTAAAGGAATCTTTGTAATTTGTAGACCTCCTGTCGGAATTACTGTTCGCAGCTTAGAAGCTAAGGATGTTCTCACAGTAATTAGTATCTGGCAAAATGGTTCTGGAGATGCTGTTGCATTTATCAAACGATTGGTAGCCTACAATGTTTCAGTTGGTGCCTTTGATACAGATGGAAACTTGGTAGCCTGCTGTTTGAGGTAAGTTTTTAAAATTTCCACCTAACATTCATTTAAAGTCTTTGCCGATTTCAGACTTCCCATTGGCGCATTGGGTGTGCTCCATGTTGTGGAATCCCATCGGCGTCTTGGTCTTGGTAGTTTAATGGTCCGGTGTCTGTCCAAAAAAATCTCCGAGCTAGGAGACGAAGTGCTTGCAGCAGCTCTTATAGGCAATGCAGCATCCCGGGAAATGTTTGAGAAACTAGGATTTCATGAAATTAGTAACGTTTATTGGACTGTCTAATTTGTTTTTTGAAGATCACATCTCTAAGTCACTTCTTTATGCAACATATTCAAGCATGCCATTTATGGTACAATTGAACTAAAATTGGTACATTCTAAATCATAAATAAATGTTATACACAAAAAATTTTATTTGCGACGCTTAATAAACTTAACAAAATTAACATTCCATACGGAAATCGCTTAAGATTTTCTTTTTATTTATAATCGGTAATTAAATAAATAGTTAAGGGCAAAATGTAAATATAGTTACATAGAAATCATTTAGTAAATTTAATAATTATCATCGAATTCGAATAAGTTAAAATAAAAGATATTTAAGTATTAATAAAAAAGCAGTACGATAAAGAAGAAAACTGATACATTATTAAAGGTTTTTTTTTGTTTATTTAAAGAAAATTAGAGTGAAAGACTGTGTTTACGTAATTGGAATTGAATTGTTCCTAGTAAAAAAAGTAGTTTGAAATATGTATTTCAATTGGCAGCGTGACTACAAAATTGGAAAGATAACATACGTTAAATATTAAATATTAACTGTATATAAAGTATGTTATTTTTAAAATATTTTACAAGCGTAAAGAGATAACAATTCATATAGATAATCCTATTATCTTCATTAAACAAAATGCACTATGTAAAGTAAAACAAGCGCGTGTTGAATTGATATTGTAAAAATTACTCTTGATTGACTCTCTTAAAATGACTCTGTTTAATTTTTCTTTCTCTCGCGCTGGCAAAAATGCAATTGCAATTACTGCATTCAGTTATTGCCCAGCTTTTCAATTAGGCAGACATGTCGCTGCAGTTGAGCATAAATTGCCATTCCCTTGTTGAGATATCGCCAAATGAATGGAAATCTTTACTGGATCTCTACTCGTCGAAAAGGACTGAATCTACTGGATACAATTTAATTAACAATTTTATAAAATGGATAGAAAAGACACCCGACATGGATGTCAAGTGTTTATCGCTGGACGATGACTGGAAAAATGATGGAACTTTTATAATGATTGTAAATATACCTACCTATATGGGGTAAATATGTACATATAACAATAATAATAATCTATGCAAATATTTTAGGTACATCATGGTGCGCCCCAGAAATTTGTTTATTTCAATACCTTGAGCCAAAGTCAGGATCGTTTAATCAAGTTGATTTTCTGCTGCTTATCTAAAGCTAAAGAATTTTTGATCTATGGTTATGCAGAACGACTAATGCCGGCAGTCAATGCCTATATCAAGAAATTTGAGCACGAGCAGCTGGAAACTGCACAGACAGCTTGGTACAGAGTCAGTGAAGAAGTTGTTGCAACTTTTTCTATAGAGTGAGGAAAAGAATTTTATTAATTCAGTTGAATCTATTAAAGTTTCCATTTTAAGGCCTCCTACGGGTGTTACTTTGCGAAATTTGGAAATTAAAGATGCTCCAGCTATAAATGAGATATGGCCACATCGCTCCGAGGGTTCTGTAGAATTTGTAAAACTTATGATATATCACAACATATCAGTAGGCGCCTGTGATTCAGATGGAAAATTGATTGCTTGGTGTTTAAGGTTCGTAATCGGTTTCAAAAAGTTTTATGATTCCATAAAAGTATTATTTGCAACAGATTACCATTGGGTTCGTTGGGTGTGCTCCAAGTTTTAGAGTCTCACAAGCGTCTAGGATTGGGAAGTTTGGTGGTGCGTTACATGTCGAAGAAAATCTCGGAAATGGGTGAGAATGTTTTATCCCCAGTTGTCACAGAGAACACGCCATCTCGCAAAATGTTTGAGAAACTGGGCTTTCAGCATATTGATAACGTTTATTGGACTTATTAAGCAGCACGACAAAGCTGTATAACTATAATAAAAGTTAATTTTAGTTACAAATGTCTATTAACCTTCCAACAACCCCATTAAATAATTGTACCTCTTAGTTATTGTAAAAAAAAGGTAATTAAAATCACAAATGTCCGTTACCCTTTCAAAATATCTATGTTTTTAAATAAGCTCATTTGTTTGAACTATGCAAATATGTAGATCGCAAGCTCTCTTGCTCACTTGTGACGTCACATATTGAATTACAATAGAAATTCAATCGCTCTCATTTATCTAGGCAAGATCGATTACGCCGATAACGATAGTTTATTGACAGCTTTAGCAGAACTGAATTCTGGCCGCGGTACAAATCAATTTAATAGCACATCGAATCGAAACTTGACGGTTTGTAATACTTTGCGGATATTTATTGTGGGATATATTGACTATTAGCATATTTCTATGCAAAAGAACACCATTTAACTTTGAGGAAGGGGAAACACCCACAAAGATGACAAAAGTTGCTGAGGCAAGCGAACTTTCCCAGTGAACCCCATTGGTCATGACAAATCTTGTGATAATACAAACATCAATAAATCAAACCATGATATTTTAGCCATAATTCTAAACGTGATGTTTGTGTAGATTGAAGTACGAGTAACTCGTTAATACTTTGCTCAAACAGTAATAGCCAAAAAGCTATTAGTATTCTCCGCACATGAATTGAGGTTGAAGAGCGAACTGATATAACCAGAATATCCGCAATCCGCAATCCTACGTCACACCATCGAATACCTTACTGACAATGAGAGGCAGCATCAGTTAGAGTTTTTTTTTAGATCTTAACTGGATCAACTAAAAGTACACTTCTACATAGTATATATGACATATTGTGTAGTCAGTTATTAATGTAAACACAACGGGGTATAACCCACCGTTTAATATGTAAGCCAGCAATGCAATGAGTCGTCGTCCATCAGCGTCATCAGCAGTGATGCCAATTATTTTCCAAAAAACAAGACAGAAAAACTGATCAACATTGCTATTTTTCATTGATTGAAAGTAAAGGTTTCAGGCATCCCCTATGAATTTTTCCATTTTTTTCGGACCAAAACTTTGACGTATTTTCCACATTCTGCCATTTTTGAAGGTTAATGTGGCATATTGGAAAACTACTTTCGTCTTTATATCGATACCAATTTCGAAAAACTTAAAAAATTACAGTATAGAAATTTTTTGGGTCGCATAGCACGAATTTAAAAAGATATTTGACATTTTTTCCGGCTGAAGCAGTTAAAGGCCGGAAAAATCCATCAGAAAAGCGCCCAAATAGGCATCACTGGTCATCAGGCTCTCTCAGTTTGGCTTAAATAGCGTAAAGAGCGAGAGATCAATTGGAACTTATTTCAGCTGAGCCGAGCCTGACGAGTTTTTATTCGCTTCAACTTATAAATTGGAATACATTGAGCGTGACGAGCTCAGTTGAAGATCAGTCGTTAAGCCGTTGAAATCGCGTTTGAATGAAATAAAAACACAAACACATACATATATATCTCGTATACGTATTATATACAATAGTTGTATTTACAAACCAAAAGATAAGCATAAATTTAGTAAATGTTGCGTTCGTTGTGCGGTGCCCTGTTGGCCTTCGTTTGCCTGTTTTCCACTGGAAATTCCCAAGGCACAAGTATATGGTCCGATATAAGAAGTCCCGAGAATCAAGCAGTGTTACAGAAATTCAATGATAACACGCCAAGATCTACAGCTGCTCCACCTTATCTGGCAGCAGTGCCACCTTTGTTATCTCCTGTCCTTGTCGCTAACCTTCCGGTCCCGATTCGTGGAGTTCCTGTCCGTGGACCAACGAATGAAGGTTTAAACTATGATCATGTCGATGTTGTTGCTTCGAATGAAATCGCTCGAAATGTTTTGGGTTTTGCCCAGAAATTAAACCGCGAGATAAACAGCAAATATCGCAAAACAACAATATTCTCACCACTGAGTATCACGTCCGCCTTGGCGCTACTTCTCCTAGGCGCCAAGGGACGCAGTTACTCAGAACTGGTCAGTGTTTTTGGCCAATCCGATGTGGTTAAGCTACACGAACAGTTTGGCCTAATGCTCCAAGATGTTCAGCAACCGACAAGGCAAACAACTTCACCACTTCGTCAATTGGATAACTGGCATAATGACAGCTTAAAGAGGAGTCTAAGGAACTATCCACGTAATCGAAATGCACCCCAGGAAGTACATATTGCCAATGGACTGTTTGTCCAGCAGGGCTATAGTCTTAATCCAGACTACAGGTGAGCTAAAAAAATAAACATATCAAAGAGAATTCAATCTATAACTAAATGTATATATTTAATTTCAGACAAGCCATTATACAGGTCTATAATTCAGACGTACAAGTTCATGATTTTGAAAAACAACCTGCTGCTGCAAGGTACGAGATCAACTCTTGGGTGGAGAAGCATACTAGGGGCAAAATAGAGGATATCATATCGGAGGATCTACCAGAGAGCACACGTATTATACTGGCCAATGCTTTGTACTTTAAGGCCATGTGGGAAATCGACTTTATAAGCGGTGCAACCAAAGTGGAGAACTTTTATCCTTATGGAGAAAACACAGAGCCTGTATTGCCTGTTGAAATGATGGTTGGAGCCGGTGCATTTCCCTATTATGAGGATCCACAATTTAAGTGTCGGATTGTTGGATTGCCTTATCATGGTAATCTGTCGACCATGTACATTATACAGCCCATGAGATCATCGGTGGAGCAATTGCAGTATTTGCAGGAAAGTTTGACTGCAGATGCAATTGAGAGCATGATTAGTCAAATGTCAAGACGTTCCATAATCATTGCCTTCCCAAAGATGCACCTTACCGAATCCTTTAAGCTAAGCAAGATACTGGAACGCATGGACATCACAGGAATCTTCAGTCCGATTCAAAGTGATTTATCGTTAATTGGTACAAAGGATTTAACTGGTAAAGTGCCATCAAGCGATCGTTCTCAGTCTAACAACGGCTTGTCGAGCCTATATAATCTGTCAGATCAGCGTCAAGCTGCATCGTTATCAAAAGTGCCAACACCTCCTTCCGATCTTATTGTTTCGGATATCGTACACAAGGTTGATTTTGTTGTCAACGAACAGGGCACGGAAGCTGCTGCCGCCTCGGCCGCCATATTGAAAAAGTCTGGACCGGAAGTGTTGTTCCGCGCCGAGACACCCTTTATAGTGTTGGTGCGTCACGATTTGACAAAACTTCCATTATTCTATGGAATGATTAATGAGCCTCCTACAGCCAAAGTGAGTTCAGCGTCGAGGAACTAAACGATCTACTTAAAATAAAATAAGGAATCAAGTCTGTTGCAGTGACTTGAGTGTATGTATTTATGTGAAGTTTTCTATTATTAAATTGTTACAAATATATGTACAACATGATATATATAGTATACTTTTATGAAATTGCTCCTAGCAAGTCAAATTATTTATTTATTTTTCAATAAATGTTAATTGTTTCTCTACATTAAATCCGGCGCTTTGATTACTTCATCTTATCTTACTTATCGATAACATCGGCTATAAGTTACTCAGATATTTGTAAGGCCTGGCAATACTACTATTATTCTTATTTTAGAAAAGTTAATTGGCGCGCTTTTTAAATGAACAAAGACACAAACAGTAACATTAAATTTATTAAAACTATTTTGAAATTGAATTTTAGTTAGAAATAACAGATCATTTTAAATTAGCGATAAATTCTAATTTAAATTAATTTTAAAAATCATTGATTTTAAGCTAAAAATTTAGAAAAAACGATATTGCAATACCCTCTGTGGGCATATTTACGTTGTTAAAAGTAAATGATCGTTCTCACAATAAATACAACAAAAAAATAAAAATATTTAACTTAATTTTAATTTAAGCTTTTGAAAAAAATATTAATTTAGATACTCAACAATTACATTATTTAATAATGGTTCACTAGATTAACAAGCTTAAAAGCCATCGTCGATCATTGCGAACTGTTGTCAAAAAAACCAATCCAATTCCAACAAATATTTTTCAGGTGGCACCGGAAGTTTAAGCATTTCGTAAGAAAAAACTATTTAACAATATGTGGACCGCTTAAAGCAAGAATAGGTTTTTACCTTATATTTCTTCTTTTTTTACTTATCATTAAAGGATATAATTTCGTAACATCGTAGTAAAGAGGATTACAAGCGGATTATAGGGCTTCTTTAGGAATTGACTTTATTTTAAATTTAAGTTCTTAAATATAATTCTAGGTTCACAATGTTGCCACATTGATGTCCCAACTTGTGGCGCAATGTGAACATAGCATAACAATCATTTAAGGAAATAGAAAAGCTTGAAGCATGTGTGCTTTTAATATACACGTTTTCACCATTAAATTTTTCAAAGTCTTATTTCCTTCATTGTTGCAAATAAAAGTGGAAGCGCCGTTAATATCGCCCGAAAATATCGATAGTGATATCGTGCGAAAATATATCGTTAAGAAATAATATCTATCGATATTGTTACAGTACGCAAAACAAATAGCTTATCTTGATTTCAACAAATAAACAACCTTTAACCCGGGATAAGAGCTATTATTATAAAGAATTCGATCAATATGATGTCACTGCCAGATTCAGATTCTGAGGACGAGCTGCCGCCAGGCTGGGAGGAGCGTGCCTCCGATGATGGCGTGGTCTGCTATGTGAAGTAAGTAATTAAACCGGAACAGCTAAATATCTCAACTAAATTTTGCAATTGCAGTCAACAAAGTAAAACGACACAATGGACGCATCCGAGAACAGGACGGTCAAAGCGTATTACTGGAGACTTGCCCCTTGGCTGGGAGAAATATTACGATGAGACAAGCAAACGATACATGTTCCTCAATAAGGAAACTCAACAACGAACCAATATTGATCCTCGATTGGCATTTGCAGTTGAGGAACCAACACTTAATGTGGCACAAGTGCGTCAAAGATTTGACTCTTGTAGTGCAGCGTTGCAAGTGTTGCATGGCAAAGATTTGCATGGACGTGTGGCACTTATTACGGGCGCCAACTGTGGCATTGGCTTTGAAACTGCCCGCTCATTGGCTCTACACGGCTGTGAGGTCATCTTCGCTTGCCGTAACCGGGAATCCTCAGATGAGGCCATTAAACGCATTATCCAAGAAAGACCAGCAGCTGGTGAAAGATGTCGTACAGTGGGCCTGGACTTGGGGTCGTTACACTCTGTGCAGCAATTTGTTACAGAAATAAAACAGACTGTAAGGTGTGTAAAATCATTGGGAGTGAGTCTGTATTTACATTTGTAGTTAATCCTTCTTGTATCCTTTTAGGCACATTGATTATCTGATACTGAATGCTGGTGTATTTGCATTGCCTTATACTAAAACTATTGATGGTCTCGAAACAACATTCCAAGTATCGCATCTATCGCATTTCTATCTAACTTTGCAACTGGAGTCGCTCTTCGATCACAACACTCGCATTGTAGTGCTATCCTCTGAATCACACAGGTAAGAGAAAGAGTTTCTAATTTTATGCCAACAACTGATGCAGATATTCAAACTACATTTGATGGATTAATATACGGTATTCCATAGCAATATGATAAGTCAACCAATTCATAGTCAATCAAATCAATTATTCATAGACAGTTGTCCAATGTAGCTGATATTTTACGTGCATTTAACGGCCTAATATTTTTTACATTAATAGACAGCCAAGACTACTATTATGTACGCTTCTGTAGCTCAATTTATAAATATATTTAAAATGCATTTGGTGGATTTGGATAATTACAATTTAATATGCATTATTTAACTACATACATATACTAATACTCAGCTATGCCTTCTTTTATATCCGTCACTGTAGTTTATATTCAAACTACAACTTTTTTGACACCATGTCAACTCTTATGTCCGCCACTGTAGCTTAAATTAAAACTGCATTTGCCGGTTTAATTTGCATACGAGTCAGCTATGCCTTTTCTTATATCCGCTACTGTATATTGAAACTGCATTTGGCATTATTTCTTTTTCGCAAGTTTATTGCACTTAATGTTTGGACTTTGATCTGGCACGCGGCTTTTTGCTTCTGCTTTCGTCGATGCGTGTGTATTCCAACTATTAATAGATACAATGCGTACAGTACGATATACAGACATACAATTAAAAATATATACAAATAAAAAGTATATTTAAATGTCGGGAATTTGGACCTAACCAAAAATATTTATTGAGGTCAAAAGTTCTTTAAGATTATCATTCAAAGTCGCAGCTGAATATCTTTAAAAACTCAACAAATTATGCATATTTTAAAACTAACTTATTTTGTAATTGTATTTTCCTGAGAAACCCTTGACTATTTATCAAAGAGTGCCCTTGCAGCATCACTATTGTTTTTGTTTGAATTTCTGTTTAATCTTGACTCAAGGCAATACGCAATTGAACTTCACTTGGAGATCGTTTTTGTTTTCCTACACAACAAAACATGTTAAGTAGCCCAGAAATGTATTATTTACTAGACATTCAATTCTGCATTTTTCTTACACAACAGTCAGATGTCAGAAATATATAACTTATTACTTTTATTATTATTATTTAGTGCGCTCAACTTCCATGACAGTTTACTAACTATAAACTAGACAACGTAGAACATTAAAGATAACTTCTTAGAGCTCGACATTCTTACCAGTTATTTAAACACCTACTAAGTAAGTTGTTCTGGTTTTTTAAGTATATCGAAATACTATTTACGTACAAACATTCATACATACATATCTCTGATTATATTTATGTTTACCATATCAATTGAAGCCACACAAACACAAGAACACAACAGACTCAATTCACGTGCTGCGCACATGCACAGTGTCCCACAGTTTATTGAATACGCACTTCGAGCTACATGCCAAATGCTCGATGTTGGAATCTATACTTTGACACAATGTGTAGACACATAAATCAACGAAACTCGCGTGAAGCAACGAACGAAGCATAAAACGTAATTGAACTAAAGTTGTTGTTATTGCTTTTGCTATTGGAGGTGGTTTTTGTATTTTTGCAGCTGTGTTGCTTCCTTTGCTGCTTCTGCGTTCGTTGTTTTCCTCACGTAGTAATACATTTCTACGCTTGGTATCTGTGTATCTCATGGAGGCATGCACCGAAAGTCGCGTGCGCCACCAGTGTACTCGCGGAAAGTCATGTATGCCACAAACTACTTGCCACATACACACACACATATTTGGAGTTTTGTCAAAAATGTTTGTATGATGAATGACGTCGAGTGTTTTGTTATTGGGGTCACAACAACTAGACGTTAATTGATTATCTGAAGGCCAGATACCAAAGTTTTGTATTTATAGAACTGGGAAATTTATTTAAATTTTTATAATTGTTTTGTATTATCAGTGGAAGAACAATGGATAATAAAGTGAACTCTGATAATGAAATAAATAGGAAATTATTATAAATAAGCTATCTATATTTATACATATATAGTCAATATCTTATTGATCAAAAAACATTCAAATGGTGTTGATTTTTTCCAAAGAACAGTTTATAATAAATACATAGTATTGCTTAATATTCGCCATAAACAAATCACGTGATTCTCCTTTTAGAATGTTGTCAATATATTTTGTTGAATTTTTAAGCAAAAAGTTCTTCAAGTTTTATAATTGTTTTGTATTATCAAAACAAAAACATTGGATAACAAAGTGCACTCAGATAATAAAATGAATAATAAATTATTATTAACAATATATCTTGATTTTTTTTATGGGTGCATATATTAAAGATTGGTATAAATTTGAGCAAGGTTTTTGATACTCAGAATTTATTTCTACACCAAAACACATTTATCGCCCAATCCAATGGGAGTGAGGGTGGCAAGAAGAAGATTTTAATTAATATTAATTTGCATAGATTTTTTTTGCAACGTTATCAAACATACACACATACATATGTGTAGGTTTGTACATACAAATATGCAAACTAGGACGGTAAAAAAATAAAAACAAATCTAAAGTCCATTATTTATATTGCGCGCTTTTAATTGTAATTTGAACATTTTTAGGCTTATACGACTTGCGCATGCGCTATAACTACCCACTTGTTGTTGTCGTTGTAAGAAGTTTAATTGCGTATTTCTTATTCGTCATTGTTTCTTTCATTGTGTTGTTGTCTTTGTACTAGGGAGGCACTTTGTTGCTTTGTTGTTGTCTGTAGGCGCCTCAGTCACAGTCATGGCCTGAACTTTTGTCATGGTTTCTCGTCTCTTGCATCTCATTAACGAGCAATGAACGACGCCACAAACAGAGCAACAACAACAAAGACTATGTACAACAACTAAAACAACAACGGCAAAGTCAATCAAGACTTGTTTGCGTCCAACCGGTGGGTGCAAAGTCCATAATGGGGTTTGACTGGATGATGCTATGCATATGTATATGTAATTGTATGTTTGTATGTATAGTAAGCCGGTATAGACGATGTACAGCAAAAAAAAAGAAAAATGAAATCAAAAACAAATCAAAACAACTTACCACAAAGTAACAAAACAACCCAGAACTGCGTCTTAAAATAAACTGGAGCTGATATTCTCTTTTTCCTTTCCTCCCTTTACCCATGACTTTTAGATTTGCCAATCTGCCTGTGGACAATCTAACACTGCAACATTTATCACCCCCCGCAGAGAAATATTGGAGTATGATGGCCTATAATAATGCCAAACTCTGCAATGTGTTATTTGCCCAGGAATTAGCACAAGTGAGTCACTACTCATTTAGTATGCATTATAATTGACCCAATTTCTTTTAAATCTTTCAGCGTTGGAAGCAACGCGGCATTTCGGTATTCTCTGTGCATCCTGGCAATATGGTATCGACGCAATTATCGCGTAATTATTGGTTCTATCGATTTCTATTTGCTTTTGTGCGTCCTTTTACCAAGTCCCTGGTAAGTACAATCAAGGTGTAATTTAGTAAGGTGATTCATCCCAGTTCATGGTGCAATTATTAACAAGGTGACAGATTAACTCATCTTGTCTCTAATTTAACCATTCTAGAGTCCTTATTTGAGATCACCTTGTTATTAATCTTCAGCAAATCAAGACTTTCACTCATCATAAATATTATTCTGTTGCAGCAACAAGCGGCTGCCACAAGCATCTACTGTGCAACGGCCAACGAGTTAACCGGGCTCTCGGGTCTGTACTTTAACAATTGCTATTTCTGTGAACCCAGCAAGTTGTCCAAGAGCACAACTCTGCAGCAACAATTGTGGGAGCTCAGCGAGCGTATAATCAGCGAAGTTATGGACCAACAAATGAATTAATTCCTTTGATTTGTTTAAATACTTTTGTCTTTAATTCCTATTTATACATTTTATAATAATGCTTCGAGTATACAATTTGTTTTGGTGTTTTGTTTTTTTTTCATCTTTTTCTTAAATCTAACATTGAAAAAAAACGGCCTAACTACAATCTAAGGAACAGTACAGTTGTGGGAGATAGACTAGAAGTCGGAGACACGACCTTTGCGCTCCCAGTCGCCATAGCGAGTTGGTTCCGGTCCAGCGGGTCCACCAATTTCGCCAGTGTAGGGATTTGTTTGATTGGGCCAGGGCTTCAGTGGTTCTTTCTCCTGGTAGGGATGGCGCGAAAACTCATCCAATTTACCCAAAGGCGTCTTGGCACGCAGTTTCTTTTGGAAGGCCATAAACTTTTCGGAGGTGGTCTTGGGTTGCTTAATCTCTACGACACTGTCATTGCCGCCAGCGGAAGCACGCCAAGCACTGCTTGTTGATAGGTAGCTCACTATTTCGGAAACGATTAAATTTTCGAAAATTAATATAATTAGATCTACTCCCACACACTCTCGCACAAACACACACACCTTGTTTGCCCATCTGCGGAAGGGCGCGCAGCGATTGTTTAGTCATCGATTGCATTTTGTTAAAGTTCAGTTATTTAATGTACCGGTAGATCTCGAACGATTGCTTGTTGTTGTCTTTATTGAATCTCACAGAGTGTTGTCACTTGCTCGGCTTCTTAACGTTTGTGGGAAATGCGCAAGAGCTCGTTGTTTATATATGGTCGCTCGCCGCCTTTTTATTTCTTTATGTCGCTGCGATTGCGTTGAAAGCAGCACGTTTGGCTATTTACATCCCACTTTGCGCTTTGCTTTTATGCTTGTTACGTATTGTTTGTCGATTGTAAGAACTATCGAAATTACGCCGATTTTTGGTTAGCATAGAGTTCTGTGGAACTACGTCACAAATTCTAAAAAATCACTATCAGTTGGTCAAAATATTACTTTTTATTAATAGCTCTTCAGTGCTTAATTTATTATTGATATTTATTCAAATTGTATACGTGATATGACGTATTTGATATCTGAGCGCGCTGTTATCTTCTCAGTCCATTATACATGCTCATTTATCGACATTGAAAGTTATATCGATATAATTCGGCGATTTGTTTTGTAGGCACGTCATGCATACAATTTCGTAAGCAACAATTTTGTCGGTGTATCACTTTTAATATTTTTTAAACGTGTTACATTTGTTTCAATTTACCATGCTACCAAAGACGCCGAAACCAGCTATTTGGAGATTCATTAAGGGTAGCGCTAAAACACTATTTGTGCTAGAAGCTCTCGGTTTCGCTGCAAGCTACGGACTTTACTATCGCATGAACACGGACCAAGGTGAAAGACACATATTGCTTTACATAAGTTGCTCTCCATTGACCACTTGTGATTCTTTTGCAGATTTCCGCCAGTATATCAACGAAAAGTATCCCTTTGCGCTCGAGTATTACTACAAAATCGGAGAGATTGTCGGCGATAGCACAATACGACAAACGGACGCTGATTACTGGAGCTCTCAATCAGCAAAATTCAAAAGAGAATAAGCTTTATATTTAAAGTGCTTACCGATGGCTAGCAATCCTTATGTTAAGTCCTTGCTCTGGCTTGTTGGTTTCGGTGGGGCTGGGTATGGACTTATGCTGCTAACCGAACCCAACGCCGAGAAGATCGAACGTATAAAAGCGTCGGCATCGCCAGCCCAATTAACAGAGGATGAAAAAAAGAAGGCTTTGTTTATGAAAAAACTACAGGAGGCGGCTACAACAAGTACTCCAATTTATAGGCAAGCAGCTTCCGTTAAAAAAGATAATTAGGATTATATTTATTTGTATAGTTATATTTTGTTATACTGAAATACATGTAAATGTTGATATAAAATGATTTATTTCCCCTATATTTAAATAACCAAAACCTACAACTATTTATCGTTTGCCTATCTCATGATTTCGATATGCGGCCCAAAAATCGATACATTTATATCGGTTGAATCGATGCACTTTTTGGTTTAAACAACAATCATTGTGATTTGCTAAAAGAAAAAAGGGATTTATAACAATATGTCCGTTGATAATGTGCCATTAATATCCATGTCCAGAGGGCCATCAGCTGTGCAGTTTGGAGCAAGCAAGGAATTCCATACACGGACACAGCAACAAGAATTGGATAGTGCATTTCTTGGCAGTGAAAGACGTCCATGGATGCAGGCAAAGCGAAAAGTTGATCCTCGCAGGGAGCGTGAAACAATTATGACATTGCTATCGACTTCGACCCAAGGTTGTAACAATTTAAGCCATGTGGATAAACTACTTGAGGAGAATATCAGTTTCCGTGACTTGGGCTCGCTATCCGATGAAGATCTACAGATGTTTGGCTTTGCATCAACTAAAGAGCGCAATGAACTGATTAACATGTTTTCACTGATGCCCAACCAGGATCCCAGCTATGATTACATTTGCAATACGAGCGATGCCAAAGGTTACAATAATCAGATTGTTGGCAATGCAGCTAGTCATCTCACATTCTTACGCTCTTCATTGGCGGCTACCAATTACAAGCTACAGGTGATGCCACCAGAGGATGTGATTGTAGGAGATAAACGATATGCAAGTCGCTTTGCCTTAGATGCATTGAACAGTGTGCAGTCCATCTCAGACGAGCTGGCTAAGGATTTGCGCAAGCTAGAGCAACTGACAATGGATTATAGACAAAAGACCCACAATAACAACGCATCACCAACAAAAGAGGTAGCGTAATAAAACATTGATTACATGTTCTCAGTAAAGATAAACATTAAATATACTTAATTTACAGAAAAATGTGAAGATCTTATACTACACCGCCATTGCACTCGGTACCGCTTGTGCATGGTTCTGGTGGTGGTCTAAACGCAGCCACAGCCCCAGCTTAGAAAATCTATCAGTTAAAATTTAAGACATTCCAAAAATGTACAAGTATCTCCTACCATAATGCATTTGACATAATTGGTCCATTTTTTCATTTATTTGAAAACTTGTATAGACTTTGAAAAATTGGTCCACAGACTTGTGTGCTCGATATTATTAGATTAATTGGATAGCATCAATTATTTTGTTCTCATGTAGGTCCATAAGATTCACTTTTTCTCATATTCCAATACATTAAAGAACTGCATTTACTTAATAGTTTAATTTTATTTTATATCACCGACTGTATGCTCGACATTCTAGGACTCCAAGCACTAAATGAAATCAACCTTTATGTTCTCATGTAAAGCCTTAAAATTTATATTTTGTAACAAGATTCCGAAACATTTAAGAGTTTCATATACTTAAATTGTAGAATGCTTAGATTAAGCTTATAGTTAATGAAGTAAGAATATTAAAAGACAAACTGTTTTGAAATCTCAATATTAAATTTAATAATTACAATTACTAAAATTACAACAAAGTTAATTCATTTAGTTTTAACTTCCTCCGCTAAAAGTCGAAATACCAAATCAACATAGGCGTCAACATGTTCCGAAAACTCCCAGGCTGTAGTATACGCAATAATTTGACTTCTTTTGGTGCAGTGTGCTATGTTTTCTAGGATTAGAAAAGGACTCATTTTAAAAGTAATATAATCTTCAAGTTTTTCATGAAACTTACGCATAACTTTCTGTTTTACAATAGATTCCCGTTCATAGCGATTCAATAGTTCTTCCGTAAAAGAGACAAACCGTTTCAGCGTCCAGGTGCGATAAAAGATTACATTTGATTCATGTCCGGCAAGTTTGACAAGTGCACGCATTTGTCGCAAGATCTCTTGGGTGTTCTTGACGATATCAACAAAAATCGATGTTATTACGGCAAGTTTGTCACAGGCAGTTATCATATCTTCCGGATAACAACCGGACTCCTCATCCGCCTTTTCTAAGCAACGTGTTTTCTTGGCTTCGATAGCGTAGCATAAGGATGTTCCGCGTTGGTGAGCTAGTTTCCATTTGGCATAATTAGTAGTTATATCATTTACCAGCGATTCTATTCGTGCCTTGCAATTAGCCAAATTGGCATTAAGTTTGGTCGGAGATTGTGTCTGCTGCCTATCCACAACTGGAAGAGGATGTTAATTATTTAAATTTCATAACGAATTTCAATGCTTACAGCGAACTGGCGTCAGAGAAGTATTTAAAAGATCTGTACTCATTGTCAAGCCGTTCTTAAAATCGGTATTTTTACTTTATTATATCAAATGTAGTCAAGGCATAAAAACATAAACAAAACAGCATTTTAAACAGCTGTCAGCTGCCTGCTATCGTATCTCCCTAAATATCGATAGAAATCTTAATATAATTTTATTATAATCGATATATTAATAGATCGGCAACCCTACAAAAGTGCCGGTAATCCATTTTCAGACATTTACAAAAATTAGTTCAGTCTGAGACGGTCTCTGCAAGTAAAATAATATTTAATAAAATGTCGACCTGGACACCATTAGAATCTAACCCCGAGGTGAGTGCTTATCTTTGTTATATGTTTATCAACTCAATAAAAGAATAAAATTAGAAGAAAGATTTCTTAATTTGAATTTGGTTGCTTGGCAAAAATTGCATTCTTTTTTTGTTTGCAAATTGGCATTTCTAAAGACGCCATGATGTCCATGTCCCATTCCAGGTGCTGACCAAATACATACACAAGCTGGGCGTGTCGCCAGCCTGGTCTGTTACTGACGTCATCGGTCTGGACGATGAGTTGCTCGCATTTCTTCCGAGTCCTGTGAAGGCTGTTATTTTGCTCTTCCCAATAAGCGATGCTGTAGGTGGTTTTTCTTCACATTAAATGCTTAGTCATTCAATACATTCATGTGCGTGTGTGTGCGTTATCATTTTTAGTATGAAAAACATCGCGCTGAAGAACATGAGCGCATCAAGACTGCATCTGAGGAGGAAAAATATCCGGAAGATCTATTTTATATGCGTCAATTCACCCACAATGCTTGTGGTACCGTTGCTCTCATCCACAGTGTGGCCAATAACAAGGAGTAAGTGCGTCCCAGTATGACTGGGTGAACCTAGCCTAAGATTATTCACAGTTGCTATTAATATATTTTCTTCAGCATTGAAATCGCACCCGGCGTATTGAAGGCTTTCCTGGAGAAAAGCTCTTCGTTGTCGCCCGAGGAGCGCGGACAGACATTGGAAAAGGACAAAGACTTTACCGAAGATCATCAGACATTGGCTCAGGAGGGACAAACTGATGCTGCTGCTTATGAAAAAGTTATTCATCATTTCATATCGTTTGTCAACAAGGATAACACACTGTATGAGCTAGATGGACGCAAATCGTTTCCCATCAGTCATGGCAAGACCTCGGATGAAACCTTTGTCCGGGATGCTGCCAAGGTGTGCAAGGAGTTTATGGCCCGTGATCCCGAAGATATGCGCTTCACCGTATTGGCTTTAGCTGCCACACAGGATTAGAGAGAAAGAGAGGATGGAAATGCCAAGAATGCCAGCATTATTTTGCAAATCTACTCGTATTTACATGATATGATCTCTGATCTAATATTATACACTCATTTTATGCATTGTAAAGCTTGAAGATACGCTCTCAGCTATTAACCAAAATTTGTCATTACGCATTACTATTATTATATTACCATTTTGGATGTTTGTTTTTGTGATTAAAGAACGCATCAAATGCTTAAGAACTGCACTCAACAGCTGTTTTTCCAGAGATTCATTCAGTGCGCATGCTCCTAAATTTTGATACGCTCCACGTAACTGTTTTGACAGCTGCCTTCAACCCTAGAGCAAAGTTTTTCTTTCTTTTTTCAGCTTCTTGGAAATTCTTGAAAAACTACTAACCCGTTAATCCAGTGTGCCTAAAAAGGAGCCACCAATAAACTACATTAACCTTATGTGTGGAAGCCGCCACTGCCCGGAATATCATCATGAGGCTGTTGCTCAAGGAGTTGACACGTTTTACAACCCAGCATCGCACTCTCTATTGCTACATGTTTCTCAGTCTTTGGATCTTCCTATTAATAGCAGGTAAGTCATCATTCGCAAATCTCCAATCCTCGACAAGATTACCCAAGATTCCTTTTCAATTACATTAGGCATGTATCGCTATATGGGAAATGCTGAGAATAATGGCAATCTGGGCAGCGGCGGCTATGCTCCTGGCACCTCCAGCTCCTCTGGTGCAAGTGGTTCTGCGGGAACTGATGCCTCCTCCAGTGCACAGCGTTTTGCCAAATATCGTGAACGCTGTGCACCGCTGGCACAGTTGACTCGCATGGATGATGGCGGCATACTGGAGGGTTGGAAGCTTCAAGGTGTGCTCCTGGTCATACGGCATGGGGATCGTGGTCCCATGTCACATGTCCATGCTAATGGCATCAATTGTGGTGTTCCCGCCGATGGCGACAGTTTGGTCAACAGGTGAGTTTTCTACTATGTTCTACCTGTTACTTGTAGAGTAAAGGGGATATAGATATAGACGGTATCTTTAGGTCGGGGACTCGACCAAAGTGTTTTTACTTATTGTTGTTCTCTTGTAGATATCGCAGCTTTCTCCACAATTCCAGCAGCTCCGCCTCGGGCTCTAATCACATGTACTGGAACAAGGTGGGTCCGTTTCATGGCTTCCCACTGCTTCCTGCCACCGAACGCGGTTGTCCGCTGGGACAGCTGACGTACAAGTAAGTCTTGTATTTAATTATATCCAATCAGAACACAATTTTTCATTTGAAAGCGTGTATCTTCAATTCCTCTCTTTTAAATTTTTTATAGAGTTAGCTTTTTATAAATTTTAAAATTTCGAGGAACTGTATTTTATACAATGTATCAAATTTTTTCTGAATCATTGTAATTACTGTATCTTTATTATCATGAATTTATACAAACTTTAACATTTATTTATATATTATTTTATTAATCCTGTTGTACAACAAAATATTGAAATACTCTTATTGGGTTCAAAATAATTCGAATAATATAATTATCAAGGAGCCTCTATTCAAAAATAAAGTGTACTTTTTTCATCCCTATTGTGTAATCCTCTTCCCTTATCAATTGCAGAGGAATCGCTCAACTGCTGCACGTGGGTGAGATCATGCATCAGATCTATGCACATCCATTGGGATTGCTCCTTAAGCCAAATGCATTGCGCGCCTCATCTTTGGACACAACGCCACACACACTGCTCAACTCGGATGAGGTTGTGTTGTTCACCACACGTTATCGAAGGACCTTTCAGTCCGCATTGGCTCTGCTCTTTGCCCTGTTGCCGGCGGACAAGTGGCTGGCATTGAATGTAAGGGAATCTCATAGTATGGCCTTTTGCTTTGGAGATTGCAGCTGTGCCCAGTCGATGGTGCTGCAGAAGCGTTTAGTCTCCTTGGCGGATCGTCAACTAATTAAACGATCGGATGTCTTGGCTGTGATGCAATGGATAGGTGGCACATTGTTGCAGCATACGGCAAATGAGGGTGCAATTACCAATCCCTTTGAGGTGGTGGATGCCATGTTGACCGTCCTCTGCCATGATGCCAATTTGCCTTGCCGCCGTCGCAATGCCAGCCAGACAATGGCAAGCACGCGAGTTAATCAGGATCTGGTAGATGTCATCAACATTGATCAGGATGAGACAGCAACTAATTTGTTGCATGAAGGAATACCTGTTGCAGAGCCTGACTTAGATCCGGAGGGACCGCCAAATGCGGCTCTGGATGGCGAGGCTGAGGGTTGTGTGGAGGCTGCCCATGTGGATGCCCTCATGTCCTTTGCAGATGATCTTTCCCTGCGCTCCGCTCGTCATACATACTACAAGAGATCCGGACTGCTGCGAGCCTATGGCATGATCCGGCATATAGTTGGATATATGCTGAAAATGATATCCGGAGATCGGACCAAATTTGTGCTCTATTCCGGCCATGATTGTACCATGCAGTATCTGACTGCCGCTCTGGGCATTGTGACTAGCCAGGGACAGACCATTGCCTATGCCTCCCGGCTGGCCTTCGAGGTGTATCGCAGCGAAGCCCATACGGATTATTACTTCCGGGTGGTCTATAATGGACGGGATGTTACCCAGCAAATTGATTTCTGCGAGGGTGGCAAGAGTTTGCGAGTAACTCGGGATAGTCGCGGCAATAAGGCCGATCTCTGTCCTATCGAGAATATCATACGATTCCTGCATGAGGATTATTTTGCTCCTCTCAATGCAACCAACTTCAAGGAGGCATGTACCATATCCATTAGTAACCCGGCAAACGGACCGGCAAATGAGTTCTAAGGGGCATCGGGTTCATTTTTCAGCACTTTGAACTGTGATAAATAGTTAAGATAACCCCCAACTAACTAACATATCAAATCGATCGCACACACTTATGTTAAACCAATATATCTCTCTATATACATCTACTTATATGTAAACAATTAGCTGAATTTTAGCTAAAACGCACTAATCTGCGTTTAAGCTCCCGAAATCGATACATATCAGCGTTTTGCCTTCAATGCAAAGCGCAATCGATCTTAAATATTATATATATTATTTTAAGGTTATGTCTTTATCTAGTATAAGAATTATCTCTTCGGACGGAGCTTAAGCTCTCTTTGAACATATCATTACCATATCAAGCACACATTCAGTGCTCAAGTTTAAATATGTCTATGTCTACAAAATCGAATCCGTTTAGTATTTAATTATTAAATAAATATTAAATGTTATTCCAAGAACTGTTTCAAAACTTCTTATCATTTTATATACTAATCTCGTTTTTGTTTTTCATTTTTTTTACGCTTTTCAACTTTGATGATGGTTCTTTGCACTATTTTCTAAAACAGCCTACCACTTATGGTATGTTTTAGAAAGACCGTTTAGTTCTAAGTATAAACCAGGTTTAATTTTAAAAATCGGATAGTAATTGACCAAGATATAACTAATCAAATTTAAAATTGATGTAAAATTCACAAAGTTACAAGATCTTAATCACTTATAGATAGCAAAACGCGGTTTTTTTTGCGGGAAACGCAGATTTTGGGGTTGTTCGCCAAATTCCAACTATGGAGTTTTGCTATATTTGATAAGCCTTACCAAAAAATCACTATAATTTCTCAGGGCATTCAACTGCATTCCAATTTGTAACACAGTTTTATTAAACAATTATGAATTGAATTCTTTTCGAAATTTGGTTTGTCTTTTGTCTAATCCCAAGCCAGATTAAATTCTGCCCTTTTAATTGTCCCCAAAACAGACTGTATGGAAGATTGCTAGTATGTGGTTGTCAATTAAAATATATGTACAATGACTCACAGCTCATTTCCTGCAGAAATTTGTCACCTTTTTGAAATTCGAATTGCCGCTAAGCCATTAAAGGTATCAACAAAATTTATATACAGTTCTTTTCAGCTTTGTTTGTTAAAATTTTAAGCTACTTGGGTTCCTAATTGTATAACTATTTTTTAAAATATTTTAATAAACTGAAATAACTTTATTTTCTAGCTTATCTCATAGGCTTTTTCATGCACTTTGAGTGACTGCTGGCTGCTCAAATGGAGAATTCAATTTTCGAAATTTCTTCTTCTATCCCTTTCAGCACCTTATTAACTAATTATATTTTACCTTACATGGATTTGATCGTCAACTTTGAAAAGAAAATCGTCACAGAAAGATTGATTAGCTGAAATAGGACCTTACAAAATTAAAAAATTTAAAAACTGTAGGTGCTGGCTTGAAACAGTCGAAATTGCTACGGATGATTATTTAGAAACCCGCTTCTAAGGGAGACATTTGAGAAAAGATGATACATCAAAGCTTAACTGGCGAAAGTAAATGACTTTGCCAATAAATATTAAAGTTTGCAAAATATTTTGCCATCAGTCTATAAAATTAGAATTATATTTCAAATCTTATCAATTATTTTATTTTCTATTATTACCTAATTATATCGTGCCCTTTTTGCAAAAATAACGTAAACGACATTTTTCGCAAATGAATTTCTTAATGCAAAATTGTTTTACTTTCCAAAACACATAATCTGCTAAAATATTATAGCTTAAAACCTTATATATATCCGCAAAAAATGAACTGTATATTATGCCCATTTAAATATGTATATGCAACCCTATTATACACAGATAAACAGAAAAAGCGCACTTGTGAAAATTGGGTATTGGTGCCTACGTTATTTTCGCAAATAGGGCTTGATATGTCTCAAATAAGTTTCAATATTTTTGTGTTTATCACTTAAAATTTCTGCCTAAAATTTAAAGCTCAGTTGCACTACTGTTTTCATGAAGTAAGTGTAGCATACTGATTTTTATTTCGCTCCCGTCTACGTGTGGCTTCGACGACCTGCATACAGCGACTGACTGAAGAAGACTGCAAAATGCATTGGCAAATTTTTTGCTCGCTTGAGTTGAATGCAATTGTGTGTTTGTATGTGTGTGGGGTGGTCAGCTCACTCTTTCACTTACACATACACGAAGGCATCAAAGCAACGTCATGAGTGATAAAGCAAACGAGAGCAAAGACCCCTTTGCCGACAAAGGCATGCAAAGAACAAAGTAAGGAGAAAAAAATACAAATTGCGCTGACGTCGACTGCGGCAGTGGAGAGTGGAGCCATTATTACTTATCTGTGTGTTCTGTTGTGGGGAGTGGAGAGGGGGGAGCACGCGCGCAAGTAATGCCACACAAACACACAGTCATCCAAGCGCACACAGACACACGGAAAGACACAAACAGAGCGCACACAGTGTCGCCGCGAGTTAGAAGAGGAGAGGAGAGTAGGGGAAGGGGAGTTGAGGACTGCGAACGCGCAATGAGCGTGTACCGAGACCGAGCGTCGATTGTACAACGATTGTAATGTAAAATCGACACTCTGCTAAGCTCTGAGAGCCTGTTTCCATTCAGTACATTTTGTTACTTTTGTGCACGCAGCCGGCGACGGCGACGCTGGCGATGACGATGACACAGCAAAGAGCAGGAGTAGAAAAGCCGTAAAAAGGAATAACCGCATGGTTTACCCCACTACGATATTACCCCACCAAAACATATAGGAAGTCTGTGCCTGGAACCATGTAATGGGCAGCAGCTAATGCTGCTGGAGAATGCTTTTGGCCCAGAGGGACTGTAAACTGTAATGCGCCACGTTCTCCATATTTGTATCCATATCCCACATCCACGTAATCATTGTCGTAATGTTAATGGCAGCCCTGGGGCAATCGTTGCTCGCATGGTGCATGGTTGTGTTACATTGGGAAAAGGAGCCCAGAATTCGTAGCGTCGTTGCACTTTGGTTAAAAACAAAGCGCAAACGTCTCACGAAAAAAAATATACGTATTTTACTTGCTTGCATGTGCGTTTGTGGCTGTGTGAGTGTGTGTGTGAGAGAGAGCGAATGGGGCGGGGAGCAGGTGCGCCTGCCTGTTTGCAGGGGACTCAGTAGAGTGGGAATATGCAGTCAAAGGCCTTTCGAATGAACATCTCTCTGTGCTCTGTTTGCTGCACGCCGTTGTCAATGCCTTCGTCTCTTTCGTTGTATGTGTATTGGGATCAGTTGGAGCGAGATGCTGTATGCAAAAGTAAAAAAGTGCATTACAGCCCCATCTTGCTGTCTCGTTCCACTCAACTGCTGCACTCACTGTGTGTCTGCAGGTATGTGTGAGTGGGAGAATGCACATGTGCAAGCACACTGGGTTAACTGCAATTGAAACAGAGGCCAAACACTTGTACCATGAGTCGGTGTAAGCCCATGGTATTGTAATAATTAAAAGTAGACATTTACAAATATTGCAATTGGCTGCTGTCAGCTTGAATATTATTATTTATCAAAGCTTTAAACTAATTAGTTTACTTATAGATATTTTACATAATTTTCAGCGCGCTAGTTGCACTGTAATAGCAGTCTCCATTCGATTGCATTGCGTTTTTGCGCTCTCTCTCCAAACCTTTCCTCTCTTGAGCTCTCTCGCTCACTAAAGCGTAATAGCTGCACTGCACACACACATACACAGACAGCGAGTGCAGCAACCAAAAAAAAGCAACAAATATGGACTCATGTGCATTGAGAAGGGGAATCGATGGAGGGGCCACAATAAGAAATAAAAAGAAACAAATTGAGCTCGTGTGTGTGTGTGTGTGCATGTGCTTCTCTCTTGCGTTGTGTGCATTTTTGTTACAAAAGTCGGAGCCGCTGTTCTCTCGGTGCTGCGCCTCTGTTACAAAATATTGGCGAAGAAAAATCGTACAACGTTTTTTTAAAACTTTTTTCAACCATTTTTCATCGGAACGCATGTGACGGTGTGAGTGTGTGTACCTATGCCCCTAAAGGGGAACCGACTCAGCTTTTAGCTTTGCCTTTTCAGTCGTTTGTAGGCCCCCATAGATAGGTTTGGCTCCTAGGCCCGCTTTGCAATTGGCTTAACTAATTTTTGGGGAAAGCGTAGACAGGATTTTCTTTTGCCAAAGTAGATGGGGTTGGGTAGGAGCCTCGTCTAAGCAATAGATGAACCAGTTGCTTCACTGCTATCGTTGGTCTACGTTGTCTGGGCTCTCTGTATGGGCCTAGTCAACTTCGGCTCACTTGGCCATCTAATAGAAAACCAAGAGTTTTCCAAGCAGTCAAACTAGGCTCCATCGGCTGTGGCAAATGGGAATGGATGTGGGTTTGTGCCCCTACTAACCGCTTCTCCTCCTCCTTCCTCTCAATAGCTGCATCTAGCCACAGCGTAGATGCACTTTTCAAATGTGCGCTGCGGGGGCATTCAATTTTCCACGCAAACACCACTCGGCAGAGGAGCTGCATCGTCACAAATACACACACACACACATACACACTCTTATGCATGCACTTGCGAGATAGAGAGAGCGAGAGGGAGAGAGAGGCGATAGCAACAGCTACGCGCACCTAGAAGAAATTGCAACGACTTCGTAATTGCACATCGGAGCGGGCATATAGCGTGAGCAAAGTCCGGAACAGAAGAGAGCCAATGCCAAAGAAGGGCATGAGAACTAATGACTGAG
This sequence comes from Drosophila putrida, assembly GCA_037043535.1. NCBI lineage: Eukaryota > Metazoa > Arthropoda > Insecta > Diptera > Drosophilidae > Drosophila > Drosophila putrida. Next base: position 421,533 of record JBAMBI010001127.1, read on the forward strand.
GGAGGGAGAGGGAGGAGGAAGAAGTACTAGCGATGGGCGGTGCTCACAAGTTTGTTTTATTTTTAAGTAGTAAGTACTTGCAGTACTTTACTTAAATTACAATCGCCCTTAGTAACATACACACACGAGCCACTAAAAACCCCTACTTTAAAAGCTGGTCACTTTTACAATTCAAAAGATAATGTAACCCATGGGTATCACAATTATAATTTCATAATCATAATTTATTCCCTTATTCAAATCAAATATATACATTATCTAACTGTTATTTATGAAAATCAACAAATGAATTATATTTCATAATTATTAAAATAAATGAAATAATTGAAAATAAAAGTGTTATATTCTAAAAGTTAAAATATATTTTTATGTTTAACCCAAAACCTTTCAACAGTTGTTATCATTGTGAATTTAAATAATGTCATCAGGAAAATAAATTTGTAGAACGGAATGGATGAATTACTTATTAATCTCAGTGTCGTAGACGAAATCGCTTAACATTTGCATATTCATAAACATTTCACTTAATTAATAACAAATCAACTTCATAATAACATTTCCAAAACTGTTAAGATGATTATGTTTATGATAAACAACTAGTAATAAAGATATCAACACTTTTGGTTATAAAAGTGGTTGATTAATTAACTACTGGGCTAAAAGTCAGCTCATTCGTCGCGATGTTTTCTGTGGAAACATAGTTAAAAATGCAATACAAAGTAGACCACTTATGGGGTTTAGGTCTTACACTTTAAACTATAATTATTCTTAATTATTTGCTGTAGTGCATATACATATGTAAATGTTTTATTAAAAATATTCGTATTATTCGTTTACAATTTACTGATCGTAGGGTTCTGATTCTATGTTTTGAAATCATTTTTTGCCGTACATTTAGAATCCATTACACTGTTAACTTAAACTTAACCTGAAAGTGTGCTAACGTGCTTACTCATACAAACAAACAATTTAAACTGTGCATGTATGGGCACACTAACATATCTAAATCAATTCTCCTGTTGCAAATTTTCGCTCGCAAATAAAAAAATCAGGAGAATACCAACAACGAGCGGGCACAGAGTGCACTGCACTCAAATTCAAGTTCGTTGGCCCCAAAAACTGAGACATAAACTCACAAAAAGACAGAGAGGGAGTGAGAGAGAGATACATAGAGATAGCAGCTGTAGCTGCAGATACAGATACTTGGGTACGGTCACACTGAGTTGCTCACAAGCAAACGGATAACAGATAACAGGCACACACATGTAAACACATTCAGAGCAAAGCAATGTCTTCTGACCTTCCACATTGCCATCTCGCTCGCACACAAGTGTCGGCCATTGACGTTACGTATCAGGCAGCTTGTGTCTAATGCTGGGCGCCTATTGAATTAACATCGCATGACGCAAAGTCCGCGGAACGTACATTTTTCACATTTAACGCCAGTCAGAAAAAGGCAATGAATGTGGCGCGGATAGAGACGCTGCGATTACCGTTCCCAAAAAATTTGGCGTTAACATAGAAAATCGTTAGAAATGGACGCAACAGTTACCAAGTCTTCATAGAAATAGCAAAACGTTTGGCCCCAACTTTTGGGCGTTCTAAAAGCTGGAACTGGAACAGGAACTGGAGCTAGAGTTGGAGCTAAAAAAAAGCTGAAAACTGAAACTGAAGTTGGAATGGGGGTCGTTTACCCCTATAACATTTCAAATTGTAGAACTGTCGAGGGCCGAAATGCTGTAAAATTAACATAACAAAAGGCACTCGTTTACAACTTTTCCATTTTTCGAATTATAATTTGAAATGTTTATGGCGAAAGCGAAATGTAATTCTTCTGTTTGCAGAGCGGATAGAGAGACGAGCATTTCTTGAAGCCTGTTCGTTTATATTTTAAACATACAAACGAAATAATGGCATAATAATATACCAAAAGCAAAAGGCTGACTGTGTGTGTGGTTGTTGTTGGCCATAAATAAAATAATATTATTCGCGGTCTAAGCCCCGCTCCGGTTAAATTGATTGGTGTTGGTGGGCACGCCTTCTAAAATTATAATTTATTATTATTATATTTCGTTTGCTTAATTACACCAGGAAAACAGAAGTTGCACAGCGAACAAGTGACACACAACAAACAAACACACACACACAACACAACACAGCACAGCACAAGTGGCTAGACAACGAACGTCAAATTCCCCACTTCAAAAAAAACTCCTATACCCACCAAACCCCTTCCCTTTTCATGCCACAATTCCAACGCGAGCTGCGTCGCGTCACGTCGCGTTGTGGCACGGTGTCTGTCGTTGTCGTTGTCGTCGTCGTCATCGTCTGTGATTGAGCAAAAAATCGAAAAAGATGGCTACTAACAGCGCGGGCTAACAGAAAGCATAGCTAAACGGCCCGAGAGCAATTGTCGTCGTCGTCGTGTGGGGAACATCACAAAAGTGTACCGCAATTGGGGAACACACTTTTTGAGGGGGCCCTACTGCCTACCGACTACCGTCTACCGACTGGGGTCTTTTTTGACTCTCCGCTAAGGGGCATAGGCGCCAAAGACCTTCTCAAGGCTGAATTATTGGACTAATGGGGGGAGCTACAGCTACAGCTACATTTACTCCTATACTCATATCTCGCAATGGGGCTCCACATTTTAGTCACAAGCCACAGCGCGCGCACACACGCCGACATGGGGAAGTCTTGACTACCGTAACAGGCTCACATAATCTCTAACACAGAGCCACATAGAGTGCAAACAAGTGCGACGCGTTGCCCCTCCCAACAAATCCATAGCTGATATCTCTTGCTCTCCCTCTCTTTTCCGTTCTCTCTCTCTCTCTCTCTCTCTGTCTTCCTCTCTTGGTTTGTGTGCGTTTACTTGTTTCGTTATGTCACGCCTGGTGAATCAAATCTGCCTGCTGTCTGTCGATTACGAATTTCATTTCGAGACGCAGTGGCGCAGCTGGAAAGATCCTAGGGAAACCGAATAGTTCTCTAGGTACCAGAATCCAGGGGCTGAAACTGAATGTATAATATGCAGTTACAGCTGTAACTACAGTTATGCAACCATCACTTTTATTATTATTTTCTGAATTCTGATCAATGTTCTATAATAAATAGTCTATATTACAGACCTTATTTTAAAGGTCTGTCATTAAATTGCTTAGTTTGCTACCTTAGTTATTACTAATTTTAAATGCTTTACTTCACAGTTTTGCCATCTATAGATATTTTACTGAACAATCTTTAATTGCTGAACCTCAGATTCATTTTCAATTTGTTAAAGATGCTATTTAACTTGTATTATTTATTTTTACTTTACTTTGACAACTTTCCCTTTTTACAGAAATCTCTAAATTGAATCCTTTTTAAAATCCTTTTTAAAGACCTATTTCTTATTACATAATTGTAATTTCCATTTCTAAATTAATTTTTATACTTTAGAAGGAAATCAATGTTTTATTTATAAAGATTCTGTTTAAGTGATTATTAATTTTACATTCCATCTTTAACTTTATTCTATCCATAACTTTATTTTAGAACTGGTAGTTATTCTAAAGGTACCGGTAATCTTTGTAATCCAAAAACCATCCGTAATTTCTTAAAAAGTCTGATCTTTTATTGTCAGAAAGATAAATAAAATCCATTGCTGGTTGTGTGTCCAGCTGTCTGATAAAATAGCACATACGCCCCGTAAAACTTTTGTTATACTTACAGATTTCATTTGACAATGCGACGCCTCTGTTAAGTCTCCATCTAATGTTGCGAGTGGTGCATTGCCAAAATTCTTCCCCAATATAACATCCCCGCTATGAAGCAGGTGTTCTATAAACTTACCCAATCAAATGTATACATATCTACATAATTATTTACATATGTACATTTGTACGTAAAGCTAGCTCATAATACCCCTTTTTGAAAATTGGGGCAGTGTCGTCGTTAAAAGTTTGTTAGGGGAACGGGGGTTCTGAGCGAAACTGCTCTGCTGGACGTTCACTGGGGGCCAAAGGACACTTTCATTTCGTGCCAAACGAGAGAGTAAACAATTTTTAGTGAAATTTTCGAATAGGCGAACAGCAAATTTGTAGGGCGTGTGCTGCCCGTTTGGCGGCAGCGACGCCAGCGTCGAAGCTGACGCTGATGATGATGATACTCTGCCCGCCCCATTTACTTTTTGTTCATGTTCTAAATGATGACGGGAGCAGCGTCAGCCGCAGCAGCAGCAGCAACAAAAACCACATCCACTTAGATGATAAAAAAGCACACAAAACATACACACACACACCTATACACGTACAGGAGTAGGGGGCGAGAGGCACGCACACAAACATCAAGGTGGTTTCGAATGAAGAGGGGTATATTGGGGGTTGGGTTTGGGGTTGGGTCAATACAGTGCTTGCCTCACTCTTTGCTCCCGCACTCGTTCTCGCTCTCGTTCACATTCTCGTTTTCGTTCTCGCACACACGACATTGACTTTGAAACACATTTGACAGCCAACTACAACAGCAAAAGCAGTACGTCGTGATCACATCGCGAGTAACAGAAACAGCAACAACAACAACAGCACAGATGCCAAAGCAGGAGAAACAAGAGGGGTTAAGCTTGTTGTCAGAGCAAACATTTGAGTGAGTTCTAGCTATCCCAATTGAATAACTAATTAGCATTCAGGTAACCAAAAACGAACGAACAAGACACAACCACACACACACACACACTCACAAGCAAATGTAAATAGGAGAGCGTGAGCGTAAGCGCTCTTTTACTCTCACGTTCTACCACTCTCAGTAAGAACACATTTGCAAGAACAACTACGCAAAGAAGAGCAACTAATTCACCTCAGCAGCGCATGACCGCTAAAAATGTTCAAAAAGAGGTAAATGAACCTTTCATACGACGCTCTGATTCGTCATTTGTACGAATACATGTGCTTGTGAGCGTATTTCATTGTCAAGGTAGCCGCAAATACACACATACACACCCACACATAGCCATTCACATCGCACTCACACTCATTGCGTTTGCTTTTGTGTTCGGAGTGCAGCTTGCTGGCCTTTCTGCGTCACTGTTACCGTTAAAACTTAAACTTAAAACAGTTCAAACATTTTTTACAACATGCATCCAATCGAAAAGCAAAATCATCGACAACAATACAGCGTACCGGACTGTATTGCCCCTTCGAATCTTGTGGCAGCAGCTAAAAACTCAATATTCTTGAGTGCGAGTGCGAGTGTCTTTTATGAAACTGGCCAAGTACAAGTTGGCATTCATGGGCATTCATAAACGTTGGTTATTCATTGCCACATGCTCCACCGTACGCTCGAGAGCAGAGAAATGAATCAACTCTATTCAGGCGAGTGTAGATAGTTCTACCAAATCGAATACATAAAGAAGAGAAGGTCCTTTTAAGGACACTTACATACACATTCAAGTGTATACTTTAGTTTTTACCGGTTCCCATGAACTTCAAATAACCATTCGCATAAGAGTTGAGTATGTCCATTTTGGTTTCCATATTCATTCATATTCATATGCAGATAATGGTACCCACTGTTAAAAAGAAGTAATTATTTGTCCTATTCAAATTATTATTGTAATGGGTATAAAGTTTGGATAATTGTGTTCCCATGTCGTGGTTGCAGACTCGACCAAGTGCAGACAAGCGAGTATGTACGAGTACACGAGCGAGCGAGTGAGTGAATAGTGTGAATGCGTTATATTCGTAGCGGTTTTGTGAATTTTTCAGCAGGCGCTCAGCGATGTGAGAAAGATGCAAATGTGCATTTGATTCATTCGTTGAGCGACTGTGAATGGCAACCACTGCTGTCTTTTTGCTGGTGTGTAAGAGAGACAACTATATGGCATGTTTGCTCAGTTCTCGTTGGCCACTGTAAATGTTTGCCGTTGCTGCTGAGAGCCTGTTAACTGTTTTAGTTAAAGAGCAATCCATTTTGTTTTGCGAAAAGGAAAAGGAGTAGACAACCTCGTCTGTTTGTTGTTCTTGTTATTCTTGCTGTCACAATCGAACTGAGGGCAACGAGTGTTCTTTTGGTGCGAAAAAGGTAGCAGAAGCAAAAGGCACTTTTTTGATACGAAAATTAAATCAAAAATCACCGATTGCATATTGCTAGTGCCGATTATTATTATCATAGATAAATTAAACAGTTTATTAGATTTAAAAGACTAATAAAGAAAATAAGCTTTGTTATTCAGTTCAATCGCATTAAATAGTTTTTTCTTACTTTCTGTCAACGTCTTAAGCTTTAAGCGCATAGGCATTTTGACTTTGTCTCTCAAAGTTTTGAAAGCTATAATAACAATATGGCAGTCAATGTGTCGTTCTTTTAATGCTCATTGTAAAGCTTTAATTATTTGAAAGTGTACATACACACATAATAAATAATATATGTATATATTTATATTAATTTTTGGCGCATTCTTTGAAGAGCTGCTTTTTAAGCTCGTTCGGATGTCTGTCAGAACTTTTGTTTCCAATTGCCTCTCTGTAAATAAGCTCGTGTTTTGAGGCCGGGTTTGTCTCACGTCACCATATATAGGGCCCTGGGACTGCGTTTTGGCTTTCTGATAAAACTTTCAATCTGTCAAGCACAAAAAAAGCATTAAGCAGTGCTTTTCACACAATATAAAAGAGGTGTGTGTAAGATTATGTGCTTTTAATGCGATATAGTGGAACTATTAAAATGTAAATTACTTTAACACAAAAAGCAAATGAATTTTAAATATTCAGAGTACTTAGGAGTCAATTTAAAATGTTTAAAAAAATATAAATTAATTTTAGTATCTAAGTAGAATTTACTATTAACATAAATGAATTTAAATTATTGCTAAGCTATGAATATGTATATTTATTTAATTAATTACTGTTTTTATTTGTCTGCCGAAGTCGACAAAAAATGATTTAAGAATATTTAAGACTTAACAGCTAACAAATTGAGTTAATATTTTGAATAAATTACATACAACTTAAAATTTTAAAACTTGAAGACAAGAAAGTTTAAGGTTTTGAAATATTAAGAATGTTTTTATAACGGATCTTTTGCTTTCATTTCTAGTAATTAGTAAAAGAATACCAAATCATTGCATCGCTTTTGCATAAAGTTCTTTTGGTTATCAACGTTTTCGATAACGATAAATGACGAAACTTTTGTAGTTGTTGCACAGCTTACACAAAACAAGTTTAACTTTAGAACTTGAAAATATTAGCTTGAACTTTTTGAACGTTTTCGCGCGAGAGAGCGCACCCAATATTGTTGGATAAGGGCGGTAGAAGGGGAGGGGCGCTCAAGAAGAATCCCACAAGTTTTAAAAGCACTCGGAGGTGAACTTGATAGATTTAACTTTTTCAAGTTTCAGAAAACCAAAAGTTGCGCTGCAGCAGCGCAGTCAACGTTGACGCTGACGTTGACGTCGTGCAACTTTGGCAAGTTAATTTTGTTTGGAAGCTACAGATTTTGAAAGTTCTTGTACTGGGAGCTAAAAATCGACAAAGGCTTTAGCAGGGCGATATCTTATGTGTGTTTGAAAGCAGCTTGTTTGTGGGCCCCGGGGCTGGTGGGGCAAAGCGATCCGCCATTCGAGCCAGCGTAAGCGTTTATTTTGGCGAGAGCTTAAACAGCTTTTCGCTTTTCGTTCATTACACACACAAAAATCAAATAAAACAAAATAACACAACAATGCGACATTGTCAGAAATTCAGTTTGATTTTGAATTTTGTAAAACACTACGAAATTCGCTTGGTCGCGCATTCATTTTTTTCCCCATCTTGATTTTTCGGCTATATTCCCTTCCAACGGTCGTTGAATTCTGCTGCGACTTCGTTGTGTCTACAAATTTTAGTTTGCACACACGATGTCCCCGAAATTGCACAACTCATTCGGTGTAGAATTATTGTAATCCCCACCAGGCTCACAAAATCGTTAAGCAGTTGGCAACCGGTTCCAAAAATGCTTTAGAGTGCTTTATAAGCTTGTCGATGCTTTTCGCTATGTGTGCGCAAGCGAGACGACAGCTGTGCACAGCTTTCGCGCAACATCAAGCTTTCGCACTCACACATCCGCTATGCTGTGGCGTAAAAATACTTATAATACAAAAAACGCTCTTTGCTGGCAGCTTTTGCTGTGCGCCTGCTGAAAAATTCACAAAAAGCCAAAATAGCGCGAACGGAACACGTACAAATCGAAAATCGGACGTTCACAACATCCCTCGGTCGTTCACATGCCGCCCGCTTAATTTGAATTTCAACGGTTGACTCGTTTAAATGTAGGTTTGCTGCATTCGTCATTTTTGTACTGAAAAATAAACGATGCAACTTGGCAATACTGTTCCTGCAACGGCAATTCCCATTGCCACAAACATCTGTGCAAATTTTCTATTTTTAAAATTTTACATTAGCAACAATCATAGAAATCACTGCAGTGCAGAAGTATTTGCAATTCGAAAAGTGAGTAAATTCTTTATACTTTAATCATTTTACTAGAATATTGTAAAAAATTAAGAAAAAAATTTTGTGCAACTTGAATGAAAACTTAAGATTGCAGACAATTGCATTATATTTGATTTTTGCCAATTTTCAGCAATTACATAATACTCAGTGGAAATTATGGCTTTACCAGAGGGATTAGCTGGCAAAATGAAGACCTTCCAGGTACGTTCAACAAAAGTCTGTTTGCTTTTCTACTATAATTTATTTTATTTCTACAGGCGGTCAATGATCTGCCAGTTTTCCTGAAAGGTGGTCCAGCCGATAAAGTTTTATTTGGCATTACTGCAGCTCTGTGTGGTGTGGGTTTAGTGAGCATCGTACACATGATCTACACAATGGGTTTCTCTAAAAAGAAGGCATAGAAACGACATAATATAGCCTTAATGACTTTTAATGCAATAAATGTAATTAAATCATGATGCAATTAAATTGTTTAAATGTTCCGCAAAACTAACGAATTTTTCCGTAGCCCTGGTGTAAAAAATATGTTGTGTGTACTGGCGCCACCTATTGTCTGCTTCGCCTGCCGATAAGTACTTGCTATCGATTTCTGATTCCATTTTGGTTCACTCACGTTCATTCGAGCATTTTAAAGAACCGTTCATTTGAGCTTATTCAGAACGAAACAACACTTTGTCTTTTGGGTGAAAGAAAACAGAATTAAAATAGAGCAAATAAAATTAGAAATGGAGCCAAACGATGAAGTTGTGGAGCGCCAAAAGCTAGTGCCAAATGATGTGGAAACCGAGGAGGAAGCGAAATCAGCTCAAACACCTGCCACGCCCGTTGCGGTGCCAAAGATCAATGTAAGAAAAATACGCCCAACACCCACTCCACTCCAGAATCATAATAACATTGTTTATTTCGACAGATTAAAGGCATTTCCAGTGGGGAAACAACACGTAGTCGAAACTCGGCCTCCTGCTCCATTGAACGCACCATATCCGAGAAGGGGCAGGGACAACAGCAACAACCTTCAGCGAAAACAACACTACAGTATGTGAATGAACGACGACCACGCCCCCACGCACAAGGCACCAATAACAACAACAACAACAATGCGACAACTGGTGATGAACGTTTCGAGTTTAAAACGCGTCCACGCAAATTACTGAAAGGTAAATCTCAATTGGCCAAAACCAATTACTTTCGATTTTCCATATCCTTTGCAGTCAGCCACTGTGAACGTTTACGTCTTGTCCACATGTCCAAGGAACTACTAACAATAACCAGTGTTGACCTTCATTAACAACCGGGCGTATGACGCACTTCTGGCCATATGTTGCTTAAATTACACTCTCACACATTTACATTATCATTTCAATAATTGAACTTACGAGTCCTTTTACTGGCTGCTTCCTTTTTCTCCGACTCTGGGTAAAAAACACACCCGTGGGACTTTTCCAATGTCACTTGACATTTGTTCTCGAGGCGCGACAGTTGCGATTTTTTATTTTATTATTAGATTTGTGTAAAAATTCTATTTACGCCGGTCTGTTAACAATTTTGTTTACTTTTATTATCATTTACATGTATATTTTCGTATAGCTTAATTATCCTAGTTTATTTTTAAGCTAAAGCTTAAGGTGCGTATATAGAATAGTCAATAAAACGTTTTTTTTTTGTAACGTTACTGACGGATTATATGGTAGGTCCAAAACCAAAAGAAATAAACAGAGTTTTTTGCATATGCACTGAGAGTCTTAAGAAGCATCTTCATACGCAAATAAAAAAAAAGCAAATTAAGCTTTTCACAAACATTTCACAATCGTTAATTGTAATTTTGAAATACCTCATTTAAAATAATTTTTTTATCAACAAATAGTTTTAATATCTTTATCAGTATTTGAAGCTTGTGCGTTTTTAATATAATAAATTAAATTAATATAATAATATGATTGCTAATGTGTTCGTTTGAAGTGTAGTGGATTATTGTTAGAAATATATTATATAGGAATCCAATTATATGTTAAAGAAAAGTTAGTTGAGTGCTAAATTCATTTAGAATAATCATATTGTTGGGGAAATATATCGTAAAGATATAACATCCCATGAAAAGTATATAATTTATTTTACTAAATAGTAGCAATAGTAATAAATATTATATGGTTATAGTTTATTTAAAGAAGTTAGTTAATTTTCTTTTATAGTTAATTTATTTAAATTGTAGGAATTGTAGGATATCTCCTATAAATGTATATAAAAGAAGTCAGCTATATCCATTTATCATAATTTTTTATTTAATTTATTTTAATACATAGTGGTTATAGACATTTATTTTGTAGCTTATAAATTTGCCTATGATTTTTTGTGATTTATTTTATTTGATTTGATTTTGTATTTAATTTCATGATTTATTGTATAATTTGCATTGCCATGCCACGCGCAGATGGCAATCGACTGGACAGCAGTGAGCACAGCTTGAATAGCATTACACTGGTAAGCAGCGAGTGGTTATCCCCAGATCCCAACACCAACAACAATACCATTATCAACAACAACGACAGCAATAATAACAACAAGAACAATAGCAATACAAATACGCCAAACTTGCAACGTCGTAAGACGCAGAATCAAAGCCAAAATCAAAATCAAAGCCAAAATCAAACCCAACCATTGACAATGCCAAACGCAAGCGTTCACAGTGACAAGTTTGATGATCGTCCGATTAAACATCATTCCTTTGTCTCCGAAGTGCCCGATGTGAAGCATATGGAACGAGCGCTACTTGGACTTCTGGACGACTTTCATTCCGGCAAGTTGAAGGCTTTCGGTAATTAATTTCAAGTGTTTATTTAAATAAATGCATAATTAATCATTTTAATAACTATTTTTAGGCTCTGGCTGCACCATGGATCAGATGACCAAGATACGGGAGCAGCAGGAGAGTTTAGCCAAATTGCATTTTGAATTGGCCGCCGCTGAGGAGGATTCACTGGAGCATGGAAATGAGTTTAATACGAACAGAGCCCAGGAGAATATGCTGCAATTAATGCAGCGACTCGAACAGTTGTCCATCTCCATTGAACAGCTGCAGACGAGTCACACGGGTCTCTGAGATTTGGCCAGCCTGCAGTCGATCACGCTCAGCGATCGTCTGCTGCTGCTCTGATTCCTGCTACCCAATCCCCATCTTTGGACCATTGGACCAGACCAGACAACGTTTACACGAGACGCAATAACGTTCACTTTGGACTTGTGTACATATTTAAGTTATACAATTAATTAATTAAGTAGTAAGGTTTTATAAGCTTCCAATACTATATATATCTGTATATATATGTAGTATAACTTTTGCAAAGATTGTGAGTTAATTAAGTCTTAACAGTTTTTAGCCAAGTTAAGTGCACATACAGTAGCATAGTTTATTCTCATTTTATGGCATAGCGTTTTCTTAACTGACAAGCTTAAATTTCACTATAATCTGTTCGATTAATTATATGTTTTGTTACAGTTATTTGCAATATTCAACTGATTAAAAGATAAAACTTTTATAAAACGGAAATTAAACGTAATGAATTTATACCTTTCATTTAGAACATTGACTTTTGAATTTAAGAAACTGCAGATTTCGCTTTAATCTAGCGATCTAAGTTTTAATCTGATCAACTTGTATGTATCTTTCTTTACTAACTTTCAACGCCTTTTTCCTCAACTAGAATCTGGTGCTATTTTTACAATATCTAAAAAAATAACTACGATAATCTTATCTTCTGCTTATTTTACTAAAGTTTCAATTTCACTTTGTTGTAAGTAAAGTAATTAAAGTTCTTAAAAAAACCTATAAACCATTATAATTAGACTCTAATAATATGATTTCTAAATAAACTGAATTTTGCATGAAAACATCTATATCTAATTATAAGTTCAACTTTCTTTTTCAGATTGAATTTTAAGACATGTAATATGGAGCTTATAAATTATGATTTTTCTAATGATATAGCAAATTTGTTAACGAGGAATTTGTGATTTTATGAACTAAATTTAGATCCTTCCTGACTTTAAGTTAACGTTGCTTATTCAACTTTTATGAAAGTTAAACAACCCTTAATATTTTTCTGCAGTTAATTCAGTTTAAATTATAAAGAAAATACATTTATATTGCTTTTAGAAAGATACTTGTAATTTTCTTTAAGGAAATTGTAAAAAATCCAAAAGAAACCGGCGCTAAATTATCCTCTCATTAGCTGTCAACGAGTTGTTCCATCGTTTATATCGGAATTCCGAAAAATATCCACAAGAAAAGAAAAAGAATACAAATCCATAAACAATAAGAAGTACTTATGTTCGTCCGGCTTTTGCGGCCTTTCAAAAAATGCCCATTTCTTTAGGAGAATTCCGTTTTGCATGCACAATTTGGATAGATCTTGATGGTGAATGAGTGTGAGGGGAAAGACGATGTATCTACATATATGTATGTATCTTAAATTGTAGAGAACCCAACCTTTGGACAAGTGCATTCGTACATAGGAAATTTGTTTGTGCTTTAATTTATGCATTTGTATTCAGATTGTGTCCTCTCTTCACTTCGACTGTCATCAACATTAACTTCGTCATTGTCGTTGACAAACTTTGTTGTTGTTGTTGTTGTTGTTGCCGTTGTTGTTATTATTGTTCTTGCGGAGTTGCTGTTGTTATTGTTGCTGTTGTTTTTTTGTGATCGGTAAAAGTAATTTGTGGCTCGATCTTCTTTCTTTTTCATGTTCTTGTTGTTTAAATCCGGGTTTCAAATAACAAGAATTATGCACTGAGAGAAAAGATCGAACAAAGTTTAACCAGAAAAAAACCAAATTATTTTTATTTTCAATTTGAGTTGGTTAAAGTGAGTTAAGAAAATATTTTATTTACTTTGAATAGGGACAAGCATTTTAAGTCAAATAAACAATTTTTTTTCCAGAAACAAACAAGTTAAATTATTAAACCAATATTTTAAAACATACAGAAGTTCATTATTTATTGTATTAAAAAATAATGTAATAATTTTGAAATACAGTAATATTTAAGCAAAATGAAAAGTTTTTAATTTATGTTAACCTTAAATTTTGCATTCAGTTTTTAATATTTATTAAAATTAAATTATAGCCTAAAGCCAGATGAAAAGTCAATATTTGGAGAAGTTATTTGCCGGGTTCGGTGTTCAATTTTTATTTTGACTTATTTTAATAAAATTCAGTCTTTTACGTTGCATTAAAATTAGGTAGGAATAAACGATAGTTTTTTACTATATTGAATTTTAATTTATTAACTTAAATAAATTTTATTTATAAAATTTTCTATTAAATTAGAACAGATAAAAGTAAAACACTTACGTACATTTTGGACGAAAGAGGAAACCGGAACAGTCCTAATTAAAAACAGAGCTCGATAAACTCAACTTAAATAATCAATGGTATTAGTCTGCTTTTCATGTCCTTAACTCTATAGTGACATAAAGAAATCGTAGGATATTTTCATTTCAATATTTCATTGGTAATTTCTTGCAGTGTATTTTGCCACTTGTTGTTGTCGTCACCGCCTGCCTTTCCCTTTGCCAGTTGCGGTCAGAAAACTCAACTTCAACTTCAGCTTCGGTTTCTGTTTCTGTTTCGAGTTGAAACCTCAACGATTCGGCATTGAGGTTTGGATATGGATTCTCGGATTCTCGATGTTGGGGGATTGGTTTTTTTCTTTTAATTTTTTTTTTGGGTTCGGGGTTCTGTTTAGTTAGCGGTTTAGTGCATTCCTCTTGACTTGAGTCAACCATCATTTGCGTCAAATGAAGAAATAATAAACGCTTTGGCCGGCGCATCCGCCATGCTGCATACAAATGCACCCGGTACCTGTTACACTCGCTCCAGAGGAGGGGCAGACACACACACACACGCACACACACACTTACAACAGTGGCACTTCCATTTGTCCGGCGTTCCATCACGTGCCTGGGGAGCTGGGGCCTGTCAAAGGGGTCGCCACGATCGGGAATGGGAGTTGGGAATGGGAATTTCCGAGGCGACAACGACATCAAACCAAGCCCTAGAATGCAACAAGTGCTTGGGTGCAAGAGAGCTCCGCTTGATGATGAAACCTTAGTCAGGGATTGGGATAGGGATAGGGAGGGAGGACAGTTCATCGAATCCGAGTGTTATGTAAAAATGAAAGAAGTCATTAAATATGTGAATCGCATATCAAATTTCGTATGAAACGAACGAATTGAACCTTTTGGGCTTTGGTCACATGAGAATTTGATGAACTGCCAACAACGGACAATCCGACAATGTCTTTGATACTTCTACCTGTTCTGTAGAAGGGGGAATCACTTGTTGCTTTAGCCACTAACCATTAAGCATTATACTTTGGTCATTGGCCATTTGAACTCGTCAGGGGTTTATTTTCTTTTACATCTAACTCCATTTCTAAATCTAAATCTAGTTGCATTTCCATCTTCCATCTGTTAATCCTTTTTGATATCAGCCAGTGAACCTGGCTGCGAATCTGAAACACAAAGCGTGTTCCGTTCTTGGCTACGGAAATTACGTTCCTGATGAAAGAGCCAACAAGTGACAGCGCTTAAGTTGATTCCCCGACTATTAAATACCCGTTAATTAATTTAAATATGTAACAGATGAGGAATTGAAAACTACAACAGTATAAATTACTGCATATATTTAGGCGATTTCGCATTTTAATAAATTAAAACAGCCATAGCTTTCAATATAATTGATCGATGTTGATGCAATTATGTTGGATGATTGGTAAAATTAAAAGAAATGATAATATTTAAAATGGAGCACTTTATTTTTAAACTGTGGGTGTGGTGGAGTGCTTTGTCATGGCATATTTGCTGTTCAATTTAGTTCTTTTGGGTATTTCTTAATAACTGGGACGGAAAGTTTGAAATCAACTTATTGGTTTAAACCAAATCTTGTTGCTTTACTTCTTATATTCTATAGGATCCAATTGTTGGGCTTGACTGATATAGATACACATATAAATATGAATATACGTACAAATATACCCCAACATTCTTTAAAGATAACGGGTATAAAAAGCGGAAGAGCACGCAGCTCTCCCGTTCTCTCAATCGCTCGCTCTCTTGCTCAGGCAGGCCGGATAGCAGCCCATCCGGACTCCCGTACACCCGCTCTCCCCATGCCACTCTCCTGAACTATACCGTAACAGGAAGTGCGACAAAATTCAAAACGTACTCTGCAGTCGAGCATCCTGCTGTTGCTGCCACTGCGGAAGCACGCAAAAGCCAACAGAGAGAGGAGGAGTGACAGGGCGACAGGGTGGCAACCCTGCCTGCCTTCGTGGTAGAGGTGGCATTGGGCGTAAGGTAGCTGCTACCGACTGACTGACAGTCGGGCTTTTCAACTGGGCTGACATAAATGTGTGCACACGGCAAAAGTTGCGATGCTGCGGAAGTGAGGCGTAGGCTGAGGGGTGAATAAAGGGGGGTAGGTAGAGGGTTTTACTTTTGGGGGGATGCGGTAAATGCTGAGCCATTTTATCCCCAAAAGAGACACACACACACAAACACACACATAGCACAGACAGAACGTTGCTGTCGACGAGGGCGACGTACTTTATTTCCTGTAAATGTCCTCGAAAATATGAACATTATATCCCGGAAACGGAAGCTGCAGCATTTGCAAGGAAGCGGCAGCCAGGACGTGAGGCAGGACATTTCTGACTGCGACAGGGACAGAGGGACTGAGAAGCTGGAGCTTCGCATAGCTATGATTAAAGTGGGTAAACAACTGACTTGAAATGTACACACAGAGCGAGAGCGAAAGAAAGATATATATTTATATTGGAGAAGGAGACGGAGTGGGAGTGGGAGAGGCAGGACTGTGACTGTGACGTCTTTTACATCCTGCAGGAAGCTTAACATAGGCGTTAGGTGGCCTCCTTAGCTGTGTGGCATGTGGCATGCGGCATTGCCACAAAACCTTTGCATCAAGAAAATGACGGAAGCTCCTTTCAGCTCCGGCTTCATCTACAGTCTCCAGCTTCAGCTCCGGCTTCGGCTCCGGCTCCAACACTGGATGCTCTGCTTTGACAGGAAATCATCGTCGTGGACGTAAATTAAATTCCATGCAAAGTTAATTTTCAATGCCTCCCCTGAATCCCATCCCTCCCTATCCAATGCAGGCACTATTTCCGCATCTTGGAAGCAAAAACATTTGTGAACGCAACGATATGAACAAACTTTCCTTGGCCCGGCTACGAAGCAGGCGAAAAGGGGAAATGGCTTCGATAACTGACTACATTTCCGCAAGGGATACAGCAGATGTTTAAGATATCTCTGACTATGATTCTTGCCTTTAGTTGATGAGCTCGGATTTAAGCAAAAATCTACAAATTCATACGTTTTAGGTCTTCTTTTGAAAATAATTTATACTTGAAAACAATCTATTTGTTAATGTAGAATCTGTTAAAACAACAATCCGTGTTCAATTAAAATCGGTAAAACACTGAGAAAGTTATGCAAGTTTTAAGTCTGGTAACCCTTTGAACTGTCAACTTTAAAAGTCGAATTTTTCTTGTCATTTTTGGCATGATTTTTTACCAACAAAATTAAGCAATTGAGAATCATTTTTAATGTTTTCTTTCATAATAATTTGGGCACCAGGAGTTGATAAAAAGTAACTACTCAAGATTTTTTAAGACTATTAATTTAATTTTTAAATTTAAATCAATTCCTAGATCTATCCATGATTTAAATTGGGTAAAAATCGAGATTTTAAATTGTCAAAAACTTGGAAAATGAAAAATAAAAGTATTTTCGAAAAGAAGCAATTTGTAAATGTGGAACCGATTTTTAGAATGCACCATGATCAAAACGACATTCCACAATAAAATTGTTTAAATTTTGACCAAGTTATGTAGTTTTGAAGTTTGGTTGCCCATTTAGAAATTTAACCAGTCAAATCTCTTTACCTCTTTCGGAGTGATTTTTTATACAAATAAAAATGTAGCACCTCAGAATCCACCTAACACGTTTAGGTGGATTCTGAGCTGCCAGGAGTCGGGTATAAATTTAAGAGTAAGAAAAATGTATAATTAAGCAGAATAACAAATTGCAGAAAAGTCATAATGGACAGAGGTGAATATATTCTTATTACGACGCTAGTTTCTAGAAATATTATTGCATTTGAAAGCATAACACAAGTCTGTTTAGCTTATCCCGATTGACTTGTAGATTCGAGTTGTAATGCTGATGCCCAAAGTGTTGTTGGCAATTCAAGTTGAAATGTGGAAGATAAGTGAATGTGGGTTGTAGGTATGTAATTTGCCCCAATCTTTGGATTCAAAGAGATGAGCCACAATGAGAACCGTTGGAATAACCACGGCCAATGTACCGCTAGATGCGAGACCATAAACAGAGAACTGAAGAGCTGTCTTCTCATCATCGCATCAGTCCGATTGGCAAATGGCAAAGCAATAAATGAATCTTTGGCCTCGTCTCAAGATCTCGAGCCTGGGCGAAGCCTGGAACCTGTGTGTGTGTGTGTGAAAGATTACGTGAAAGGTGAAAGTTGTGAGCTGTGCCGAGAACCGCAAAATCAGGAACTGTCCCAGAGAAAGAGAGAGAGGGAATGAAGAGAGAGAGAGAGAGAAAGAGAGAGAGGGGGGAGTTTAGTCAGTTGGTGAGAAACCGAACCGGACCCACACCTGTCAACGGCCTAAGACCTGGCATGCCTCATAGAAGCCGTCGCATTGCAGTCATTGCAGATTTCCGTATGCGAAATGTGGAACACTGGCACAGAAGCAGTGTTGCCAATTCAGCTATTTTCCGGACAGATCTGTCCTTTTTAAAACTTCTTTAGTCAGAAAAAAACTTTAAATGTACACCTGGAAATCGCATGCTTCCATTCTTATAATAAAATTCTTATAATTTATTAGCCGTCAGAGTTTCTCTTATTTCAATACTCTACTTATTGTACTCTAAATGTTTTTCTTAGTTCAATTAACTATAAATTATGCTTTCCATCTTTTTTTAACGTTTATTACTTTATTTTCAATATTGCTTTTAGTAACTTTGTGATTCTTTAAGAAATATTCGGATTTCTTTTTAGGTACACTGGAAATTTATCCTGTCTTCTAAATTCAAAATTTTATCAAATTCGGGCATCTCTTTTAACAAATGAAATAGGTGAGACAAGGACAATGCATTATATATTTGTATGTTACCAATAAAGAGTACTATCGTTAACATAGTCATATAAGAAGATTTCACAATTAATAATTACTAAAAGTCAAACCTTTTAAACTACAAAAATTTGTCCTATTTTCTATCCTCTTTTTATGGTCAGTTTGAACTGTTTTTTCCGCGAGCAGTTGGCATCACTGCACAGTAGCCACAACGCAACCACCACACCACCACCTCCCCCTCTCTCTCTCTTTCTTTCTATAAGCCATTTATGGCCACTGTTCGACCCACTGTCTGACTAAGTTGAAGTTTGGTCCAGCTGGAAGCGATGCTCGGTAGCTGGACAGGTTGCCACAAAGCACCACCAAACACCACCAAAGACCAAACACCACACAGGCAACTGCAACCACTGCACTGTGCATTACCGCATTGTAAACCTGAATTCTTCTGGTCTTCTTTCTCTGCTTTTGTTTCTTATTTTGGCTCTCTTTCTCCCGCTGTTTGTCTCTCACTTTTAATACCCTTGCCAAGGGGTATTGTAACTATCTCACTAAATGTACAACCTACTAAAGAAGGTTTTTAAAGGCCTAATAAAATATATATGTAACGATCATTCTTGATCAGAAAGTAGGGCTAATTTAATAGTTACATCCATCTATTTCTATCCAAACTATCAGTAAAACTCTGAAAAGAGCCGTCTTTACGCTGTAGGCATTATATATGAATATTATTCATTGGAACGATCTATCCAAACACAACTTTTAGTACAAAGGCTGGTTAAAAAGGCAATGCTTTTTTATTTATTTTTTCCGACAAAATACATTTTATTTCTTAAAATTGTCTTTTTTAAACCTTTTTTTTTAAGTCGTTTAAATAATATTACAGTATTTGCCTAAGTTTTTCAAAGCAGTAATCTCCCAGCACTTAACCATTTCTTTAGATTTTAAATAAGAGCAATACTAACTAATAAAAATTTTAAAATATTATGAAATTGACCATTGAAAAAGAAACCTTTCACTTTAAGTAACTATGTTGAACTGCAAATTGTGTATTGCAATGCTTAAATTAAGTAATTCGGAATTTTATATTTAACATAAAATATAATCCGCTGACAGTTGTATTTAGTGATTCTTAAAGAAATTTCAACAAATCCCAATAAAATTCTTCTTAATTTTATACAAGAGATGCTTTACTAACAAATAAAACAAAATAAAACCTAAAAAATAAGGGAACAATTGATTTTTTTATTATTTTGGAAAAATGCCTACGCCCTTGGAGCGGATATAGTTCAATACGATCGGTCCTTTATATACAAAAAGTTGTTGTTTCTTAATATATAACAACAAAATTCACAATTCTGAATTTTAATAATATTTTGTGCATCCTTAACAAATCGTTGGCAAATTGTTGAAAATTTACATAAGTTTATTTATATTTTAACTTTTAAATCGTAGTAGTCTGAAAGAGTAAGAAATCTTCGGCGTGCGTTAAATTTTAACTTAACTTTGTTGTTTTCTTTCTTTTTGCTCCGTTTTTGGCATTACAATTCCGGATGCTGTGTCGCCTCCTCGGCATTGTTTTTTTAATAGATTATGAATGTAAGGCAGTGGGTGTCGGTGGTGTCGGTGGTGTTGGTGGTGTTGGTGGTATCTCCGTCTCCGTCTCCGTCTCGGCTTCGGTTTCGGGTATCTCTAAGTTTGTCTGGTTCGTCATTAGACAGTAGCGTGTTTGTAACACTTTTTACTTTGGGATCCGATCAGACGAGAAGGGGAAAGAGACTGGAACCATATGACTGGGAAAGGGGACTCGAGGCTGTTTGTCTGGAGTGGTGTGTTTGCTATTTGCTTGAGGAAGTTATATAATCACCGTCAATCAATTTATAACTGTTATGAGCAACTTGCTTGAAAGTTAATAACCAAAAGTTCGGCCTCGGATTATTATGTATGTGGCACTACTCTTTCTATATATATCTATATGTATGTGCATGTATGTAGGTAAAAGTGTGTGGGTGGGCAAAGCGAACGGTACAAGTTAAGAGCTCCCTGGCTCAGTGTGTAACTGATCCGTTTGAGTGCATATGGTGCTTTCTCACCTGAGAGCCAAATATGCTTCCTCATTAATTTATTGAACAGCTTTTTGCCAGCTAAAATATACTAAGAGATAAACAGAGATAGATAGAAGAAAAGAAAAAGAGAGAGATGCGTTGAGTTCATGATCTGTGTGAGAAAACATTTTAAAGTTATCAGCTGGAAGTTCAGTCTGCAGAGGATCAGCAATCAATGGATCGTATCTTGTGAACCAAAGGAAATCTTTCAGATTATTTTATGTCATTTTTAAGATGAGCTTGAAATTGGTGAGACAAGTATTTAGATTAATTTTAAATCATTTAATTACTTGTAGCTTACTCTGTAGTAAGAATTGTTTTAGGTAATCAGAAGATTGCTTTTTGATTGAGTAATCAGCAAATATATTTTATAAGTATTAAACATAAAATAAATATGAATCAATAAGTATTGAATACAAATTGACACACAAAATCTTGTACTCCTAGGTCTTTTTAGAATCTATAGATATGATCAGTCTTCAGTTGTGACAATAGATAAATCCATTTTATATCGAACTTTATTTATAATAATAACAACCTTATAAACAATGTTTCCCATCTGCTCATTTTCCACTCCTCAAATAAAGTCTTAATAGAAATTGTATCAAGGATCTATCAACTAAATGTGTGATATCTTTTTAGAATCTATAGATATTTTATGATCGACTTCAGTTGTGACAATAGATAAATCCATTTTATATCGAATTTTATTTATAATAATAACAACCATAACAATGTTTTCTTCTGCTTATTTTCCGCTCCTCAAATAAAGTCTTAAAAGAAATTGTCTCTAAGATCTATCAACTAAATGTGTGATATCTTTTTAAAATCTATAGATATTTTACGATCAGTTTTCAGATGTGACAATAGATAAATCTATTTTTTATCAAATTCTATAATCATAAAGAATAAATCCCATCTCCTCCAATTTCCGCTCCTCAAATAAAGTCTTAAAAGAAATTGTCTCTAAGATCTATCAACTAAATGTGTGATATCTTTTTAAAATCTATAGATATTTTACGATCAGTTTTCAGATGTGACAATAGATAAATCTATTTTTTATCAAATTCAATAATCATAAAGAATAAATCCCATCTCCTCCATTTTCCGCTCTTCAAATAAAGTCTTAATAGAAATGTTTCAAAGATCTATCAACTAAATGTGTTATATCTTTTTAAAATCTATAGATATTTTATGATCAGTCTTCAGTTGTGACAATAGATAAATCCATTTTATATCAAATTCAATAATCATAAAGAATAAATCCCATCTTCTCCATTTTCCGCTTCTCAAATAAAGTCTTAATAGAAATTGTCTCAAAGATCTATCAACTAAATGTGTGATTTTCTAATTGTACACAAGAAACTGGCCAACAGTTGTGTGAATTTTCCTTGAAAAAATGTGCACTAAAAAGATCCAAAACTCTTGACTCATAAAAAGTCGAATTTTATGATCGTTCGAATGGCATTTCCTTTGTCACTTCCAGTAAAGACAGACATGTGTTCGCTGAGGATGAGGATAACTTCCTTTCAACGAATGGGTCGAATGGGGAACACTTTGAACTCACAGCCACAGCCGTTCCATTTTCCCAGGCATAAGGTAACCTGGCACAGCCTGTTGTCTGTTGCTTCCACTTGGTTGGTTGGTTGGTTGCTCTTTCCCTTGTCTACGATCCTCGCCTCTAGCTGTAATTAATTACACAGCATTTTCATTTTCAAGTGCGCGCGATCGCATACTTAGTTGAGTCACTTGTCCTGTTTCCTATCTCTTTTACTCCCTTTCGAAATCTGTCTATCTATCTTTCACTTGCTTAGGCTTTTCAAAACGTTCAATCTTTGAGCTCATCATCTTCTATGGCTCTTATTGTTGTAGTTATTCTCTGCTCAGTTCTGTTCTGTTCTGGTTTTAAACGTTTTCCAAGAAATGCAGCCAATGGCAAAGATCGGTACCAAGACCGAGACCGAAAGATCTTAGAGCCTTTAGAGCGGATGTGGCGCACATTTTCCATGCCGTCTGTCTGCCTGCCTCTGTGCGTGCATCTATCGCATGTCTATGTGTGTGTCTCTCTATGCATCTCTATCTCCATCTCCATCTCTATCTCTATCACCGCCTCAACCTCGAGCGGCATCGACTTTAACAACAGATACGAGTCAGGCATGATCATCTACTTCTCGATTCCCCTCTCTTGGTTCTTGATATTTAATTGATAAAATTTCACATTCCACACGTTGCATGAAGCCAAAGCAGCGACGCATTGTGCACTCACACAATATTTATCCTGGCCTCGAGGATCGTTGCCTCGATCGTCTCGATCTCATATCGAATCTCAGTTGCACAATGCACAATGAAATATGAAACCTTTCACCGGCTTTTCTGCTCTGTTCTTCGCCTCGGTCTGTGGCATGCAACCTGCTCCTGCTAGGCTCAACACTTGCGGCTCACGATCACTTTTCAACCCCTAAGTGCACACGGTCTGTGTCTGGGTCTGGTTCTGGGTCTGTATCTTGGTCTGGCTTTGGTTCTGGTTCAGTGGATTTTGTTTCGTTTCATTTACGTTTTGGGCGCTAAATTAGAACATGAAATCTGAAATTCTTGGCTGGCATAATCCTGACCTGTTGTTGTTATTGCTGTTGTTGTTGGATCGTCAATGGACAGGTCTTTGATTTTGATCGGTTTTCCCGTTGTTTGGCTTTTGTTCAATGTTTGAGTGCGCCCTTCAGGCACTGATCTTGTTTCCCACGGTTTCTTCTTTCCTTCATATCCTGCATACACACACACAGCTGATCCTCGTTCTTTTTAGGCAAACTGTCAAAAAGGTCGTACAATTAGTCATTGTTACTCGGGGGAATGTGTAACAATTAGGGTAACCAGGATCTGCACTTAATATCCTTTCCAAAGTGAAATTCAATTTAATTGCATTTCATGCCGGAATATGTGCAACGAAAGGAACTCATTTGTATCCTTTATCCATTATCCTTTATACACTAATCCTGCAGGTTACGTAGGCGGCAACGAAGGCGGCCAGCATCATGTTCTGCTCAAATTTTCAATCAGCTTCTGTGAAGGCGTTTTCGAAATGCCTTCGAACTAATTCCGCTTCAGCCCCCGGAGGGCCTCTAATTATAAAACGATTTGCTTTTAACTATAATAAAGTTTGTTTCAGCCCTATAAAATCGAACAACAATTATATTCAAATTATATTTAATTCTCGGATTAGCAATTAAATTTTAGTTGCAAGTAAATAGACTTCTGCTGCTTATAACTAATTCATACAAATAACATAAAATGGAATTCCTTAGTCTTAGGATGTGGTAATTCAATGATAAGGAATATAATTGCATAGTTTATGTTAATATTAAGATAATGTAATTTTGACAAAGTACAGTTTCTTTCTTTCACAAATTATAAAATTTAATTTTATAATTTCACTTATTTAATTTATAATATATAATATACTAACATTTATATTCATAATTTCTATATATTTATAATATCTTTCTTTTACAAATTATAATGTTTAAGCTTATAATATACTTTGGATAATATTTCGATTTTGTTTTTTTAGTATATATTAAAATTTTTGTACATACTATCTATATATTTATATCTCGAGTTAGATTTAACAACTGTACTTAAGAATCTTATCGGTCATATTTTGAATTGCATTTAGACCAAGTGACACAATGATCTTTCACTTTTTTATAATTTATAAAACTTTTTATTTATAATTTAACTTGATCTATTAATATGCTTGAGATAATTTTTCTTGTCCGTTTCTTAATTTCTAATATTTCTATTCACACTTGGCAACTGACTTCTTCAGAGTAGTATATAGAATCTAACTTAAGGGGCAAATTTTGAACTGCATTCCGATCAAGTGGCACTCCAGACAGACTGGGGGAACTCAAGTATTGCGACGTATTGAAAAATGTCACGCCTCCCCCGTTTTTGTCCGTTTTGTCCGGATTTTAGTGTTAATAATTTGTGCGATTGGCAAATGACCAAAAAAGTGAAGCGTCTGGAATACTTCCGCATCGGGATACTTTTGCCGGGACCCAGCAAAAAAAAAACTATTTTTAGAGACTACGTATGCGAGTCTCGCGATGCATACTCCGTGTCCCCGTATTTACTATATAGGACGGGGGAAATCGTAGGGTGTTCATCAAAACAGAAATCGGTTTGTGTCTGGTATGTTTATATGTACATAGATATGTACGATAGAGCAAACTCTGGACATACGTATTCTATTTTAATGTATTATCTGCACTTGGGCATCGAACTTGCGACGGGCCGTGCCACAGACGCGATGTGGCAGATTGACGGCGGCAGGTTGCATAAAAGAAAATGCAACAAAATGCACGAATTTTGAAAAGTTGACTTCATGCTGCGTCATCTGCGTGCCACCTACGACCCCAAGACACACCCACTCCCCACTCAGCCCCCGCCTCCTTTCCATCCGCCCACTCAGCAGAGAGTTGATGGCAAAAAATATAATATTGTTGCTGCTGATCGCAAAAATATATGTTGATTGGCTCAATTGGACGACTATTTGAACTCTGAACCGTCATCACAATCCTTCTCTCTTTGCCTGTGCCTCTCTCTCTCTTTTGCCATTGCTCATAACAGCCTCTCTCCAGTCTCTTTGCTTGTTCCAATGACTACTTGCCGCGGTACGCACCATGACAACTACAACTACTAATTTGGGACAGCGTCCGCTTGTGGAAAGAGTTGGGAAAGGGGAGGGGGGAGCAGTCGTCTCGATCGCTGCCGTTTATGGGCATTTGACTTCAAATGTCAACGATGTTTAGGGAAACTGGTTAACGAACTTAAAAAAAAAGCAGCAAGAAACAAACTCAAGCGGATGCAGTGCAACGCAACTGGGCGCATCTTTTGCCTCTTTTTATGGCAACCTGTCGCCCCCTCTCAATGTCTCTCAAACTCTCTTCTTATGAGTTAACTACTAATTTATGTAGGGGGAAAAAAGAGTTTTAAAGACTCACCAAGCGGAAATGTCGTGCTGCACCTCGCAATTCAAACATTTAGTAATTAAAGATTGGTCGACTGGTTTCTAGGGTCCACAAACTTATGGGCACAATAATAATAATGATAATAATACAACCCACCTCTATTAGCTCATCGATAAACGATTGTATCAACTTTTATCGCTGCTGATTAACAAGTCAATCGGCGCCTACGCTTAGCACCCACACATTTTTAAACAAACGGGCTAACATTTTAGCATTTATAAAAACATTTTCCATTGGACAGTTTATGAAGTGATGATTAAACATAATTACAATACAAAACTCAAGTACATTAATTATTATGCAAATTATTCTTTATCTTTACAAGCAGCAAGACTTCGCTGTCTCTTCTCCATCAACAAGTGCTCTACTGTGCTTAACCTCACACATAAAATATATAAAATATATTTATATATTTACACATAGTAGAAAGGAAATAAACAACGTGCAAATATTCGGAAGAAATATTGTATGTGAAAAGAAGAAGAACCAGTGCTGCCAACTTTTTTGACAGCACTGCTAGAAAAATTAAAAAAATTCGGCACTTTCTAGTGGATTTCAGAAGAGAATGACGGAAATATTTTGCACTTCGAAAAGCGTGCTGATACCGATTTGGTCAAAACTTTGCACGAATTTTCTGTAGAATTTTCAAAGTTTTTTACGAAAGCGCACAAGACTTAATGGAACTTGGCCTTAGAAAATCTAAACATGTTTTGAAATAAGCGGTTTAGTTTTGTCTAATTTCAAAATAACTTAATTTGCTAAGAAAAATCATATTCTTGGTTAAAAAATAAGGTATAGTTCTGACGCAAATTTTAAATATGAAAGAACAAAAAGAGAATAAAAATAAAAAAATAAATTTCAATTTTTCTAAAGTCGTCTCTCTTTCTCTGGTTTAACTCGCTCTTAAATTCATTCGTCTTTGTACTCTCTCGCTCACTCTCTGCTCACTTACTCAGAAATGCGCATGCTCTCTCTCTGGCGCGCGGTCTCAGTTTTCGTCGTTTGCTTTGTTTATTTCTTACTTGCGTGTTTTGAGTCAAAACGTAAGAAACTTTCGTGGTGAGCGGACGTGTTGCTGCGGAACAAAAATTTGTTGTACAATAATTATAATTCCGAATTGTAATTGTGCAAAAATATTGTATTTAAATTGAATATGATTCAATGCGCGCGTGACAGCAGCATCTAAGTAAAGAAGTGTCTACCAACATCAACAATAATAGTTTGGAATACAAAACATAACAAAAATTATAAGAAACAAAAAAAAATATAAACGGAACGGAAGAAAAGCCGCCGACAAAAGAACGAGCATTGAAAGCAAAGAATATCTATATAACTGTGTATTCCCAAGTTTTCTTGTTGTGGTTGTTCTCAAAATAATACATACGAAATAAACAAAAATTAGGCGAACAGAGCGCAACATAAAAACAACATGTACAAGTAGTGTGTAAGCAAAAGTGAAAAGGAAACAGATTATTATATTGTTGTTGTCGTCGTGTGTTTTCTACTTGTACGTAACGTATGTGTGAAACGTGTAAAGGGCCAAAGCTAAGAAACAAGACCAACAATAAAGAAAAAAAAAAAACAGCAAGTGCATTACACCCGTCTCGCTCTTTATCGGCCCCTCTCTTTCTCGCTCGCTGTTTGTGTGCCCGCGCGTATGTGCTTATGTGTGTGTGAGGCAGGAACAGACGGAAGTACTTTAGGCTCTTTGTGGCTGCGTCTCCAGCTTGCGCTCGATTTGTTTTTGTGTTTTGTTATTTTCTCTGTGCGCCATTCTCCTCTTTTGGCGCTGACATTCGCTTGCAATGGCAAATAAGAAAAATCACATAAAGTAAACGGAACGACAATAAAAGCATCGGTCAACACAACAACGCAACACAGAGGATTAACAAACCAACCATCCCTCTCCATTGCCATTGCCCCTCTCACGCTGTTCGCCTTACGCCATCGCCATCTTCATCTTCAAAGTGACTCCACAATGGCCACTTGACGCGTCGCAGTAGCAGCGGACGGACGACGCGTAGCAACAACAAACAGAACCAGGAAATCAGCAGAGCAACAAAGTGCATGCATTATTACGTATCGCGTGACGATAAGTTAACGTTACGTTAGGTTACGTTACGTCGTAGTGCTGCAGTTGTAGTTAATGCGAAAGCGAAAGAGCAATAACAACAACAGCAACAGCGTATTCTGGATCTGGACACACATATCCGCTTCCGCGTTGCGCTGTCGCTTAAAAAGCTTAAAGCTTAAAAGAACGACAAACGGACAACAACAACAAGTATTACACCAACCACAACGAACTACGTCACGGCACAGTGGAGCTGAAGCAAACAGGTAAGCAATGAAATTTCAATTTCTACTTGTAGCTTCTTTAGATTGTATTTCTGACCTTCTCTCTGTGAATTTCCCATATGTTTCATTTCATATCGCACTAAATATGAAACATAAATCTGTTAATCCTCATCTTACTCTTCCTCCCTCTCTCTCTAACAACAAGTACACACGTTCATAAAATGTTGATAAATGTTAACGTTAATCTTTTGAACTGAGTATACGATTCGTTTTATTGTTGCTGTCATGTTCTGACTTGTTCTATACTAAAAAATTTACAACGTTCTCTTTAGTTTTCTGTTTTTTTTTTGTTGAGGTCAACAAATTATAATTTCTGCCTCAAGATAATTTTAACGTTTGTTGTACTACTTTACAACATAAGGGCACTTTATCTCTCATGTCTGAACACTGTCTATTCTTGGATTGAGGATATGTATTTCTTGGGAATGCTCAAGAGAATAATCTAAAATCTAAAGGTAAAAATATAAAAATAAACTTGAAATGACTGCATCGAAATATTTTGCATTCCTGTTTAATATTTGAATATAAAAAATAGACAAATATCTTTGTCTTAGTTCTATCTATTCACCTTTAGTATAATATTTATACATTAATTTAAATTTAATACCCTATTCAAAATGGCTGTACTTAACCTAGAAAATTATGATAAATAATGTAATTACTGAATCTATTTTAAATTTTTTCTGCATTAATATTGATATTCTAAAAATGTTTCCATCAATTACATTTATTCGTAATTATTTATATGTTTCGAACATCTCTATTTATGATTTTAAAATTTATTTAATTAATTTAAAAACCATACTGGGACAAGTTAATGTTCATTTAATTTGATCGATTCTGAAGAAATTTATGTATAATTTTAATGGCATTTTATGTGAATTTTTGAATGACTAGTTAAACTAGATTTAGATTAATTATAAATCTTAGATAAAATTTAAAGGTTGTAGAAGTCTATTACAAGGCTTGTGAAATGGATTTATTTAATTAATAAAGTGTATAATATTACGCTTATATTTTTCTAGATATTTATTAAATATTGTTATTAAATAAATCAGTTTAATAAGCCTTATTACCTTTACCTATTATCTTTTAAACATAGATTTTTAAACATCACCAACGTCTTCTATAAGAAAAAGTAACATCTTTTAAAACATTAATTCTTTCTCCAGTTCTACCCGTTGCATAAACCACATGAGTTTTCATCTAATGTTAATTACAAATTTACCCATCCGTAGAAAATGTGGTGAACTGTATCGGAGGCAATCATTTGGTTCGGTTCAGGCTCTCTTTCTTGGTTTAGTTTGGTATTGGTATGGTTTGGTTAGGTTTGGTTCGACGGGTCTCTTGTTGCATGCACTTTTTTCTATGGAAGTGAAACAAAAGCGGAGCGTTAAGCTCCAATTAGGTTGCTGTTGTTACTGTTGCTTTTGCTTTTGCCTGTTGGGGCATTTTCTGAGGCTCTCTTACTGAATCGCACGTCAGCGAAATCTTATCGCACAGCCCGTAGCTTGCAAAAAACAGAAACAGAAAAAACAGCAGAATTGTGTTTATTTGTTCGACTGTCGTCGTCGTCGCTGTCGCTGCTTCTGCCAGCGTCGTCGTTAACGTTGACGTCGACTGAAACGAATCAGCCAACAACAGTTCCTGCTTCTGGTTTAGCTACACACACACACACGCACACTAACAGGCAAACATAAAGCTCAAAAGCTTTGGAAGCCAAGGAAGGTGGCACACACCTGATCATACTGCCTCTCCTCACCTTTCCCTCCGCTTCCCTTGTCAGTAACCCTTTGAGAGAGGAGAGCAGAGATTTCCGTCAATAAATTTAATTATATTAGGTATATGTATATGTATGTGTGTTGCGTGTTATTTATTCCAATTAGCGAAAAACGAAACAATCGTAGAAATCTATTTATTGATATACACACATATTAACACATACATATATATACGTACTTATATAAATATAAACAAAAATCTTTCCAGCTGAAGCAGCAATATATTTTACTATGTATATATATATGTATTTTTTTTTAATGGACTTCTAGCTGTGTATAGACCCGTTAACTTTCCTGGTTCTATCTCTCAGTCTGTTTGCCTGTGCCTGTTTGTCTGTGTGTGTGTCTGTGTGGCAGCAAAAGCCAGCGTAAATACAATAAATTAAATTCACTTCCGCATTGCTCCACAAACGACGTAACGGGTGAGTGTGTGGCAACGTCGCGAGTCGCGACGGCTACGTAAGAGACACGTTAACGTAAAGCAAGAGCGACAAAAGTGTACGGAAGCAATAATGAAAGAGAGCGTAGCGTCGAGACGATGTCGTCGACGATCTGTCGGGTCACCAGCATGGCAATTGGGGAAACATATACATACAAACACAAACACACATATACACACATTTGTATGCCATGCTAGAGCAAACAGGTATAAAAAGTGTTGATCATAATATATAGCAGGTAGAAGGAGAAGTAAAGGCAAGCCTAATGAAAGAAAGAGGAAGAAAATGCCAAGTAAAACGACATGGGCAACAGCAACAACAACAACATCAACAAGTAAAGCACTCTCTTTAGCTCATTCTCATTTAAACTCTCAGTGCTATTGTGTTAAGAAATGATCTGCGACTAAAAGGGCTTAAGGCTCTCTCTCTCTCCCTCTTTTAATATGCGCATTGTTGGGGTTTGGCTGCTGTCGCTTCTTCTTCTTTTGCGTTAAACTCTCTTTGAGTCACATTCGCACACACCAACACACACATGCATGCAAAGTGCATTGAGAATGTCTTCGTCTTTAGTTGTTGCTGTTTTTTTTGTTTTTTGCTGACGCCGATGACTTTTAGTTGTTTAAACTTGCATGCGGAAGTAGCGCACATAGCAATTGTATTTGTATTTGTTGTTGCTATTGTTGTTGTTGTTGTTGTCGTTATTTGGTTTTCTTGCTGCGTGTTGTTATCGCCAGCACAGATGTAAGCTATTGTTGTTGTTGCTGTTGATGTGTGCTATATTGATGTTTTGCAATGCACACTCATACACACACACACACGCATTTACGAATTGTGTGAACATCATGCGCCATAACACCCCCTCCCTCCCTTCCCCCTTGCTACTTGGTAGCATTATTGCAGCCACTTGTGCAGCCAACAGAGATGCCAACAACTAGCGATAAAAGCTGCAAGATCCGAGCAGGAAAAACGGATAGACTTGAAGTAAAACTGAAAAACAGAGGACACAGCACAGTGAATAGAAGAAATTGTTTTATAATAAAAGTGTTGACTATAAGTAATTATTATTGATCAGAAAAAAGTTTTTGTTTGTTGATTATATTTAAAAAATGCAATGATAAAATTATTAAGAACAAAACTTACTTTAATTTAATTTTCATTTTTTGTTAGAAATTACAAATAAGTGTAACCTTCGAAAAAGGGATTTTTTTAAATTTAGCTCTATCTGGAAAAGGCTAACTTGACAGCACTCACAGCCAACGTCATCAACAATAACAATGTCGACCCATTTTATAATGCACAAAATCACCACTAACCTGAATTTGCCATAAATGTTTAGCGGCCTCACAGCTTCCATAATGTTGTATCAAATTCGCAGAAGAAAGTAAATATATGTAACTCTATCTGTATATCTGTGTTTGACAACGGTAACCAACACAAGCATGTATTAGTAAGCAATCGCCGGTTATCTTTCATCTCTGCTTGTCTACCTCAGTTGATCGTGCGAATAAAAAAAGTCTTTAAGCTTTACTCCCTCTCAACACTTGAGCTTACTTATTACCTTGTTTTATGACCAACAAGAAATGTATAATAAGCTTGTGCAGGTTTATGTAACACATACAAACAGACAAGTCAATATCAAGAGATAAATGATAAAACTTGGATCTAACAAAATTATAAACGAAAGAATAAAATAGAATAATATAGTAAAGCAAAAAGATTGTTTACTAAAAAGTCGACTGGATTTTTACTATATACAACAAAGCTGTATAACAAAGTTATTATCGAAGGGAATAAGACATTGATTCTTGATCGGTAGAT
This sequence comes from Drosophila putrida, assembly GCA_037043535.1. Classification (NCBI taxonomy): domain Eukaryota; kingdom Metazoa; phylum Arthropoda; class Insecta; order Diptera; family Drosophilidae; genus Drosophila; species Drosophila putrida. The sequence continues at coordinate 453,691 of JBAMBI010001127.1, forward strand.
AAACTACTGTTCAATCAAAATCTATAAAAGCTATGAAAGAGAGAAGGAGGGAGTTTAAAAGATTTATTCCTACTCTTTAGTTGATAGAATTGTTGGTATAAAGATTTGGCTAAGATTTTGTCAACTAGAAAGTTAAAAAGTGATTATCAAAGAAGTAATTTTGATAAAGATAGAATCGTTGGCAAAAAGTCAAAGTTATCTAATCTAACCAACTGACAATTTGCCATTTCCATAACATCATAATATCCCTTACCATTCATCAACCGCAAACACATTTCCCAGCTCCAAAAACTCAAACTCTAATGAAATGTGAGCAGCTGTCTGCTGGGACAGAGACTGAGACTGAGACCCAGACTGAGGTTGAGGCTGAGGCTGAGAGTAAGACTAAGGCTAAGACTGAGGAGGCTAAGAGTCGAGTTGTTGCTATGGTCGAGGTAAAATAGTAGTAGTAACCTGTTGTGTGAATTATGTTACGAACGTAACGTGTTTCAAAATATAGGAAGTCTTGCTTGAGTTATACCGCCGACACAACTGCAACAACAGCAACAACAACAGCAGCAACAACAACAACTAAATAGCTTTTGGGGTTCAGCTTGGTGTATCTTGGTGTAGCATTAACGGTGCCTTGTTGTTGCCTATTATCTAACTACGCCAAAGAGAAAGAAAGAAACGAACAACAAACGAGCAAAGAAACTGCCAACAACAACAACCACAACAACAACAATAACAGTAACAGTAACAACACTAGTAACGACAACAACAGCAACAACATTGGCGAAAAGAGCACAAAAAATGCGCCACATTTGCCGTTTTCTTGGCACATTTTTATTTTCCTTTTAGTATGTTGCATGGCACACATACTGTGTGGAAAGGAGTGATCTTTAAGGTGGTAGGGGAGGGATAGCGAAATGCCTGTTGTGGCAAGAAGTGGAGTAGTGTAATGTTGTGGAAAAGTCGCTGTTTGTCGATGCAACACAATTAGGTAATTTTCTTTCTTCTACCTCGACTAACTACAAACCTATTGAACTGGACAAGTTCCCTCCCCCTGGAAGAAGAGGGGAGGTGGAAAGGTGGGAAGGCGTTGCGTGGTTAGACGTAACAGTACACTATTCAAAACTCAAGCGAAACTGATGTCGTAATGACCGAAAAAGGAAGTTGGGTGTCGTTCATATCTCTTGGTATCTCTATCTCTGTCTGTGTAGTGAATGCACCTTGTAATGAATTGTATCTAGTATATAGTATTTTCGTCAACTGTGAACAAAGACCTTTCCTTTATCGGTTAACAGTCAGTCAACTAACTGTAAAATTGATATACCTAAGAGAATACCTACAAGTTCAACCTTACCTTGTTTTACCTGTTGAACAATGACCCGAAAATAACTGTTGGTGGTCCGGATTTTGAGTTCCGAACCTCTCTACTCCTCCTCCTTCTCTCAATTCTCCTCTCTAATTGTTCAACTCGAGACTCAAGTGCTGTGTGCGACCTCGTAACGCCCCCTTGCTGACCGCAACGAATTCACAATTCACAATGAAGCGAAAAAGAAAGAAACTGTTTCGCATTTCGAGGAAATTGCACGGCACACAGCGGAAGGAAGAGTGACAACACACTTGAACCCAAGGCACAATAGTTGTGGAACAAAATAAAGGAAGGAAAATACAAAAAAAAACATAACAAAAAAAGAAAACAAAAAGAAAAGATTTAAGCTGAGCTACACCCTCGAAGTGCCACTTAAAACACCCTGGGCGGTCGTCTGAGAAATTCTGAAACTATTCCACACACAAAATCATATACTGCAAATATATAGCATATTATATGTTCGGAGAAGCATTTACAGACGTGTACAAAATAATAAGTACACCATTTCACTATATGAATTCCATTGAGCATCTTTGGACAGTGGTAAGAATTGCAGGGATCAGGAAACGCTGAGGATTAATGACAAGAAAATGATTGAATGATGAATATTAAATATAAGAACTATTTGTATGCTCAAGAAAAATTAATACTGTCTTTGTTCAACAAGACTATATAAAAAGGAGTTAACATACTAACAGATTGTTGGATCCTGTACTTTAAAAAAGTTCAAATGGGTCTATCTATTATTGAAAAACAAATATTTCAAAGTCGAAATACAAATATTTAATGCTAGCGCCTTGATGTTTGGTACATATATTACACACTATGGTCAAAGCTGTCCTGAAAATTTCATTCAAATCGGATGATAAACGCGGAAGTTATTCAACTATGAATGTTAGACACTAGCGACTTCTGTATTTATGAACTGATACCTTCGCAGTGGCGCCATCTATTGAAATTTCTGGTACGCAACATTAAAGAAATATCTATAGCGAACGCTTTGCACTCAAAAAGTACAGGGTACACCGTAGCCTAGTGCATTTTTAAACTTACTTAATATGGTACAAAAATAAATAAATAATTTGCTAAAATAATATGTTTGATAAGTAACATAAATCTGTTGCTATTATTTTGCACACGTCTGTCCGTAGATATTTATGCATTTATATAGTATAATTGTATTTTTGGCACTGGCAAATCGTTCATAAATCAATTTGATTTCGGCGCCCGATATCATTGATAAGGAAATGCGTTGCCGACCCTATCAATATATATATATAGAGGTGAATTTGTGTGTGAGTTCCTATCGTAATCGCGGCAATGTTCGATAAGCGAGTCAAGTGGAAGAGCAGCAAATTCCCAGCCGAGAACACGGAACGAAATTCGCTATTTAGTGGGTGCAAATAGCGGTAATCGGGTGGTACAGGGTGGTAAGGAGTTTATTGTGGGTCCGAAACGAAAGAATGGTGATGGTGATGGAAGTGGTAGACGGGGGAAGCGAAGTGTCGAGGGGTTTACTTTAACCGGAAATGACGTCAGCACGGGTATTTAATTGCAGCAATGTTTCTCTGTCTATGTCTGGACGTCTGTGTGTGTGTGCGTGTGTGTGTGTGGACGAACGGGAATCTCAAGTGATACGAACCTAATCATAATCAATTGCTTGTGTTGTGTTGGATTTCCAATACCCTTGCACTTGGTCTAGTTTTTTGTTTGGCTATTTCGTTCCGTTATTGTTTATACCATATTGCGCACCACACGTAAATTTCAATTATTTTTATTACTTCTCTATATTTATTTATTTATAGACGTTTCAAGTCGAAAGCCAAAACGAAACAAATCAAATAACAAATAACAAACAACAAATAATACACAGATATCTGTGGGGTGCTTAAGAACTAATACCCTACATACTATATATGATTCTATGTCAGCTTTATGACATAGTTTAACAATTTGAATACTTTTTAAAGAAGAACTCAATTTATAAATGATTGTTTAAGGATAAAGCACTTTGATTCTTTTAGTCTCATTGATTCAGAAAATGTAAAGACCTTCTTATATATAGTGTATAACAGACAAAGAATCGTACAATTTCTTTAATCATATCGCAGTTCACAAGTGGAACTAATATTGTTGGTGCCTGTTCAATTATAGAGCTATATATACAATATTCAACTCGGAGATTTGGAAATGCACACTCACACACACTCACTAGCCCATAGCATTGCTTATAGGAAATCATCAAAAATATGAGCACTTGAACTTAAAGCAATATGTTTTCACATAATCATGATAAGTACAAACACATTTGTGTATACTTAGTATGTATAATAAATTCGATCAAAACTTTAGAAGGTTGTATTCTGTGAGGGACATTGAAATGGAAGGACTCTTGAATTTGCGATAGGCCTTTTTCGCTTTTAACTATTTCAAATCCAAAGGTGACTGATTAGTTATTGGTGTGTTTTAAATGTCCAAGAAGATAAGACCAATTGATTATGAATTTATGAGCAATATTTAAATATACATTTCTGGCGACTTTTCTATAACTTTGCCTGATTTGTAAACAACAAGAAATATGTTAACATTAACAGCGCCAAGTTAACATTTGTGCATAACATTAAAAGCTTTACTTTAATTTTTAACTAAATAAAGATTAGTAAATCTTGAAAAAAAGAGAATAAATAATAACAAATAATTTGTAGTTTATGGTAAATCAGTAACAATCTGGTTATTTAAACATTTTATGTAAACCTTTCTACAAATGTTAACTAACAGATAATGTTGATCAACAGATTTCTTAAAGTGCATGCAGAATGTTATTGTTGAACAGTGGGTTATTTTAATTTTATTTAAATAAACACTTTTACAAATGTTACCTATATTAATTACCCGATTTCTTGATATTCAGAATGTTATTTTTTATCAGTGGTAGCGTCACTTGAAATTTATTTGAAATTATTTATTACTATGTAACTGAATGCCTTATAAAGTGTGATTCTTTCTAATCTCTGACATGGTCGACGTCATATGCGGATGTAGTTTGCGATTGCAGCTGGTTGCAGTTGCTACGTGTTCCTCTATAGCTAATAGCTATATAGTTATGTATATATGTAGTTATAGTTTCTAGGCAGGCCCACACTCTGCATTCTGATTTGTTCAATGCACTTTTAACAGTTGTTGTTGTTGCTGATATTTTGTTGCATTTCCACATTTAAGTATTGCCGATAGCAGCAATAAATAATAAAAAGGCGACTATCTCAGAGTGAGACAGAGAGAGGCAGAGTAGATAGATAGAAAGAGTGAGAGAGAGAGTCAATAATTATTAACAGCCAAAGTCGAGGGCATACTTATATTTGTATATTATAAACACAAACAACAAAAATAATAATGATGATGATAATTATAAAAATACACAGAGAGAATGTAGAGTGAGGGCAAAAGAAATGAGAAATGGGAAAAGCTCAATGATAAGCAATAGCCTAGGGACAATGGATGAAAGAATTGACAGAAGTGACGGACAGAACTTACAGATGGAAAGAAAACCATGAGTTGACATCTCCAAGTGGGTTTTTTTTCTTTCGTTATCCAACTCGAGTTGTTCCTTGAGTTCCTTGAGTGTTGCATGCCACATGTGGGGAACGTGGCTAAAGTGTATCTAATGAGATGTACAAGACTCAAGCATTCACAATTAACCAACTACATACTATTGTGACTTGCCTCTAATAGAGTCATCCAAGAGTCATCTTGTGGCTGTGACTGTGGCATGTTGCATCTTCAAGTTTTGCCGCATTGCCTCAAGCCACGTGTCTCATTTAACCCATTGCTAATTATGAATTTGGCGACAATAGGAAACAACATCATCCACATCATTATTATCATTGCAGTCATCATCATCATCATTGGTGGCGTCATCTTCTCTAGAAGCTGTGGCCAAGCCTTTGAGCTCCTTCACAGCATTTTTGCTACGTGATGTTCGTGTCAATTTGTTGTTTGTTTTAATTTTGTGCGCTTTACTTGGAAATTATAATAATATAATCTCTAGCTCTCTCTCTCTCCCTCGCTCTCTGTGTCTTTCTCCAACTGTTTTGTCTCTCTTTCTCGGTACGCCCCCAGCTCTTTTCTCGTTCACATCCGAATCAAGCACCCGGACTCGTTGTCTACTCTATGTCGTATGTCTCAGCTTCTTGGCAATTGCCTCGGGTCTCTATTGTTGTTGTAGTTGTTGTTGTCGTTGTTGTAGATATTCATTTGACACTTGGAATTGACGTTGCGGCATTCGCTTGAATTTTATGACAAATGTCATCAAAATGTTGAGCTTGCTGGAAATTGTAGAATTAGTTTAGAATGAAGAAAATAGATGACTAGGCTCGTCAGTAATTCACTTCCTACAATTGCAACAGAATTGGATCCATAGTTACCGGGTAAATATATTTATGTAGAATTTGATACTTTATTTTAACAAAATAAAAGAAATTTACATATAGTTGATAGTAATTCCCAATCGAACTACTTATAAACTGATTACTTGCCATGATACGAGCTCTTAGGAATGTAGAATCGAAAACAAAGATCAAATGAGAAGAGAACACAATGGTTAACTAAAGTAAATGACTTGCTCTAGAAGAATGATCATATTGTAAGCTTTGACTGAGACTGATCGCTTCCTGAATTCATTCCTGCTTTCAACTGTAGTTAAGCGATCTCATGTCGATCTGTTGTGAGACATTGTTACTCTTATCTTTGAGATGTTGTCTAATATGAATACTATCTATATATTTGAGAGGAGAGTAGCGCCAGTTAATTTCCCAGCTGCTAGTATTGTACGATTGATAGACTCTTGTAATGATTGTGTGTTGTGATTTAATCAATAATTCATGTCAGTAAGCGTATCGCATGTCAAGACAATACTCGTCATTTACTTCCCATTCCCATTGATTGCGATGCGATGCGATTGATTGTAGGTGAATGCGTCTTCTCTATATAGATAATGCATATATACGTACATACGATCGATCGTTGAAACATGTGTATTAATGGTATATTTATAGAGCAGTTTTGCAATGTGCTTTTTTTTGGTAATTTCCGGGCACATTTTCTTTACTTTGTGATTCTTTCACATGCAGAAGTTTACTCATCATCTTGTTTGTAAACTTCCTTTTGCGATATGTGAGGAAGTGACTCGATCCAATTACTTGTAGTTTGTACAGCTTGTTGAGCATTTCCTACAAATAAATATATGTGCATACTCAACGATCTCTCAGTTAAACCTGACACAGAATCTTCTCAATTCCAGCAGAGCAACAAAAAAAATCAAGCTACCCTGTAGCAATGTCTCTACTTCTACCAGTTGTGTGCCTCACTTCTCTCCATCTCCTTCTCTAGTTTTAGTTGCATGACTTGATTGTGATTATAGACACCGTAGTCGTAGTCACAGTCGAAGTCGGTTCCATGTCGCCGTCTCTCTCTCTCTCTCTCCTCTGCCTTTTTGAACATCCGCTTCCGCATTTATTAAAGTGTCTTTCCAGCGAGACGCGCAAAATGTTCCACGGCGATCGCTTAGAACGTTTTTTACAATTCAGGTTTTTGCAGCGGCTTTGTTTCTGTGTTCAGATTCATTACGATACCCTGTAATTGGCAAACAGATACAGCTACAGGTACTTTTCGAGTGTAGCAAGTCCACAAAGCAAAGAACTCATTTCATATTCTATTCACAGAGTTGAATTTAGTACAGATAAAATATTAGCTATGCTTTAAGCATAAGTATATTTAAATGAATTTTTGGAATATTCTGAAAGATACAATTTTAGATTCCTTTTTTTGAAAACAAAATAAATTAGTTATAGTTTTAGCTTTGCTTGAATCATAATATATTATTATATATAATATTTTATCAAGTTTATTATATCAATGAATTTGAAGTTTCATTTTCATATTCAGACTCTGAAAACTTTAGTTAAAGTTGTTGCTTTGATTTTATCTTAAAATTTACACGACTTCACAAACGTACTACAAATTTCATAATGATCGTTTAATAATTTAATTTAATATTCCACTCTCAGAGTCGAAATATAATTGTTATAGATTTTGCTTAACTCTCGGCTGATATTTTAAACAATTCGACGAGTATTTTTTAAAATTCATAACGATTTCTTAGAGGGTAACTCCAAGTCGTGACTAGCCTCAGCTTGTTGCTCTTTTTTTTATTTAGTCAGTTTCAGCTTTTTGCATTGCTCTCTGTAATTAAGATGCGAGGCGCGATCGTCGTCGTCGACAGTGAAGCGAATGCGAACAAAACGAGCTGCGATCAGATCATGCCAAAGTTCTTTCTACGTTCGACTAAACCGAGTAGTACCCCAATTCCTCCTTACCCCTCCCCCTTCCACCTTGGTGGGACGAGAGGAAATGGAGCTGGCTCGGCTCCATGCATGCCTAGATTCAAGCAATGTGCTTGATTACTAGCGCAAATACTAACTACCGGTTTAGATACAGACCTGATAGATACATAGATATAGATAGGAGACTCGACTTGGCTTGGCTTGGCTTGAATTGTATTGACTTGGTTGGATGGCCACATCCGTGGCCAAGACGCTGATCTAATTGACCATTTTTGCGGTACAGGAAGCTGACTTGCTTGTCTAGATCCAATTGGCCAACTTGGGCAGGGGAAAGAGAGTTGAAGGAGCAAAAATAAAAAATAAAGAAATAGCAGGAAGTCAATAACCAAAGTCGAGTGTGTTTTGTATGTGTGTGTGTGTGTATTTTGGTAAGACAAACATAGCAGCTGCCTTCCTTACCATCGACTGTATCTGTATCTATATCTGTGTGTGTGGCTGTGCGTATCTATGAGTTTGTCTTATCTTATCTACGCATATTTGTTATAAACTTACTGAAAAAGAACTCGAGCAAATCGTAAACATTTCATAATACATATAAGCATTATAGTGGAAGTGTGGCACACACATACACACACACTCACTCAACGAAGACAAACAACGGAACATGTTGTATCTATCTGTTGTCGTTGGGCTTGTCCATATCTTGACTGCTATCAACGAGTCGACAGCCCCCAAGACAAGACAAGTAATCCTAGTTTACAAATATCAAAACTTTCGAGAGTACTACTATGAGATATAGAAAGGGGAGGAGGAGAAGTAGGAGGAGGTATAGCAAGTGAGTTGCCGCGTGGTCGCTTATCAAAAATCTGTTTTGATGGACAAGGTTTTTAAACGTCTTTAAGGCGATTCTACAATTGTTTGGGTTACATCTCCTGAGAAGTCCTAGGACTTAGGAAAGGCTACAGTCAAAAGATCTGTAGTAAATATTGTATGTGTTAAAAATCAATCTGATAATACAAGTTTGTAATTCCAACTTTAATAGATATAAAGGAATTTATATGCCGAATTTGGTGCCCCTTTCGACAGACAGAAGAAAAACATGCCTATATTTTTGACAAATCTTAAAATTGCATTCTATTTTTGAAGTACAGGGTCTAAAGAAAGAAGCTCTTTAGCTAACCTCACTGCATTCTTTAAAAGTCGATGTTTCCTTTTTGCTTGATTGTAGTTTGTGGCAAGCCAAACACGGAAGCAAACACTCATTGAAACCAACTCAATTGACCCATAACCCTAACCCCGACCGACCCCTAAGCATGCAAAAGATACAAAGATACACAACAAACTATACGTACGTATGAACTCGATGAAAGCATCGTCCGTTTATGATTCTTGCCAATGACGACAACTGGCCTTATTAAGTTAAACTCTTAGACTAGAGGAGGAGTAATCGGGCGGGGAGGGGGGAGGGGAGGGAATGTGGAAAGGGGAAAAGCAAGTGCGAGAAAATCGCAAAATGTTGGAACAAACAGTTGAGACTAATTGAATGTAATGGGCACAAATGATGCGTTTGCCATGCTGTGTGTACAACATTCCCCCCCTCTCTTTATCTAGCAGTGTAGTTACAACTACAACAATTGATGTTCTTCTTGTTGCACATACGCGTGGCAAGCGAATAATTTTGAACTCTTCTCGAGCGTTTGATGAACTCATCTCCATTGCTGGAGAATATATGGTATGGTATGGTGGTTACAGGGGCAGAAGTAGAAGTAGGTAGTATGTAGAAAATTGATAGTAGTTGGCTACCGTTGATCAACAACATAATGATCATGATCATTATCGTCGAGATGATGATGCTGTGCTTTTATTGTTCCACTGACAATGATAATCATGATGTCGATCTTGATGATGATGCTTCGGTTTGCATATTAAAATACCAAAAGGTTATCGAACGTTTGATATCATTAAGCATTTGTATTCAGCTTTCTGTTGTCTTCTGTCTTCTTTATACACACACACACACATATCTCTAGCTCATATCATTAGAGACCCAAACCCCCACACAACACATTATAATAAACTATAAAGAGAAAAAAGAAGGGAAGAAAAAAACACTATATAAATAAATAAAATAAAAGATATGCGCAAAGCATAAAGATGAACAATGAGGCAGCAGAAAGTCAAAGAGCGCTCACTCCAAGTGCTGAGCTGAGTTGGAACTGCTGCCAGATCTTGGAATCTCAAATCTCGAATCTCTCTCGACATTAGAACAACAAACATGCACGTAACGCCTAGACATACTACTTATATACATATATCTACATATGTACATGCCCCCAAAAATCCAAAAACACAACAAGACTGACTCTCGACAAAAGAACATCATAAAAGATTTGTTGTTAGCTTGAGGTCAGAAGCGTTTCTCTAATCTATCTTCATATGCGTTTGTACGTATCTATATGGAGTATGTAAAGTACATAAACATATTTGGGATTCAAGATCTTGTCGCGTGATCAACCAAACTAATAACTGACTAAAGTGTGAGTAGAGCCTTTAGTACAGATCATTAGATGATCTTGCCTCTTGGCAAAACAATTCCACAGAAAGGCTAAAATGCCCAAAGGGCCAATGATCAGTGTTGGCTTTCTTCTTCTTCTTCTGCTTATGCTTCTTCTTCTTGATTGTCTTGTGGGCTACCGCAAACTTCAAGTGCGTAACGATGATTGATTTGCTTGCTTAAGATCGTTTCCCAGTCGCATGGATGATCAGCGATCACAGACAGAGTCAGAGTCGTCAGGTCTCTCTTGGGTTGCTCCACAAAAAAGTGCCTACGGCGCTTAAACCGAACAACAACAACAACAAATAACACCCAAGCGAGCAGCAAAGTGACGATCTAGACAAAAATTGAATCGTAGACGTTTTGGGGTCTCTGTCTCTTTGTTGTTGTCGCTCGATCGCTCGAAGAAGAACCCGGAATTGGCGTCTTTTTTTGTCTACATACGTATACTTAACATATGTGTATATAGTTTATATGATCCAACCAATACAACTGCGATACGCTCACGCGCTTGTTATGCATGATCAGCTCAATATCTATGTGTATTTGTGTGTGTGTGTGTGTGTGTGTGGGGTTGGGTTATACACGGTTAAGACTGTAGATCGGGTTTTCAGGGGGAGTTAGCCTAAGCTCTCTACGTGCCAGTTGTTGTTTCTTTAAATACATATATGTATGCTTGTTGTTGTTGTTGTTTCTGTTTTTGAGCTGTTATAAAGCAAAAGCAGGTCGTTGACTTGGTTTTGAATTTTTATGCTTATTAATTGAGTATTTGATATGCCGGAATATGGCAAACAACGATTCTTTCTAACCAACTGTGTAGAATTTGTTGTTTTACACATACTATATGTATTTATTCTCGTCTCTAAGCACACACACACGTGCAACACACACGATCTGTGTTGAACTTCCCTTGAAATTTCATTTTCAATATCATAAGACAATAACAAAGACTTTAAGGTCCTATCTCTATATAGGTATACGGATAAGGGTTGTTTCCAAGCTGCTACAAGAGCACTTGAGAAAGAAAAAAGAAGAAAAAATTTAAAGAAGACCTCATAAAAGAGATCAAATGTCAACTGTTGGGACGGGACTCTGGCAAGAGGGCACCACATGCATTGCTTTTGTGTTTGTCGATCAGAGGGTTTCCAAGAAGTCCTACAAGATGTAAAGTGCATCCGCAGGTACGCATTTCCTTATTCCCATCCGCTCTTGTTTCCCCCCTACCCGCTACTCTCAACTTGCTTGCCTCTACCTGCTGCAACAACAAGGTTTTGGTCTCGGTCTCGGGACCATCATTAACAGCACCATCAACATCACCATCACCATGAGCATCAGCAACAAAATCTTCCCATCTTCCTCTCCATCTCCGTCTCCTGTTGATCCGAGATCCCCGAGAGTACATACAGGCCGTTAATCTTAATGCGCCGTGGCGGCTGTCGCTTCTGCCTTTTTATGTTATCAGATTTTCTTATTTTCTCATCGTTCTACTGCGCAGCAGCAGCAGCAGCATCAGCAACCACTTGATGCACAGCCAGAGACCAGATATTAAATCAAGGGGGGGTTAGAGGAGAGCCCCAGGGAGGATGCGCCTACGGAAATTACTCATTAACTTCTCTACGATGTACAATAACGATGCACTTTACTGAATCATTGCAAACTGTGTAGAGAGTAGAAGTGGAAGCATGTTGCATGTTGCATGCTGCGTCTAGGATATATACGACAGTCAGATATATCAAATGTCATCTTGAGAGGACTTGGCAAGTACTCAAGAAATATGAACTTGACGAAGATTGAAAGATTTTACATACCAATTAGGTGAAAACATTCCAATTCTTTGAATTAGTAATGCCATAAAATTTCTAAGATAAGTTAAATGAGTCATTGCTATATTTGTTGTCGATAAAACGTAATCGATTAATTTAGGCCACATTAGTCATAAAATTATTTAAGATTCTTCAGATTAGTTAGCTGACTGTAAAAAGTATAATAATCTGAAAAAAAAACGAATAAATAAAATAAAGAGTGAGTACAGAAATAGAACACTTTTATCTAAAACCTTGCAATAAATGTTTATAATTCTAAAATGATTATAAATAACTTTATCATTTTAATCTTCATTTTAGTATTATGTTCTGCATTTATGACCATCACTTGTCCTGTTTTATTTGTTAAAATTGACTCAAAATTACTTTTAATAACCCGAATGTGATTTTTTGTGGCAAAATACATTTTTAAATAGAATTTACAGAAAAGGAAAGCTTTTCGATAAGGGAATGTTTAATTTTTTATCCGGCTCAATTACTTACAAAAAGGTCAGATCTATGTAGAAAAATGCTTAATCGATTACTATTTTATAGTTGCATTTATTTTTTTTAAATAAGTATTCAGAGTCTTTCAGTTGAAGTTAGTTATAGTACCTCACAAACAGAAGACAACACTCAATTATCAACATGTTATCGATACGCAGGATGCCTTATCGTTATCGATTCCTGGAACAGCATCTTATAGGAAAATTGTAGCAAAAGAGTAATCCGCATTCCATAGGCATTTTCCAACACCTCGCCCATTTTGTTGATTTGCTATTTTCCATTTCCGATCCCACGCCCAGCCATCTTTCACAAATACGCTAAAAGCGGAAATCTCTGCACAAGCAAAAATTCTTTGCGCGCACACACACACACAGATAGACGCACACGCATGTGCCCCCACTCTCTTTTGCGTCTACGTTCTCTCTTTCTCTCGACACACACTGCAGTTTTCTACGAGTTTTTACCTTTTACATTTCTTATTTGTCGTCGTCGTTGTTGTTGTTGTTTTGAGATGTGCGGCTGCTGCTGGCATTTTTCTAAACTGATCGTTTTATAATTTTCGTTTGTAATTTCCGTTGAAACCGGTTCGCCATCATCCGCATACCTAACTACCTGTGCCTTGTGCCTGTTCCCCTTTTCCCCCTTTGTGTCTTGTTCTTCCAAGCCGCGCCTCCTTGCCGTCGCCGTTGATTTCTTCTTCTCTGGCTCCGAGATTTAGAATACACATGTATATCGTGTGAGAATGTGTATGTGTGTATATTTATATTCTTATTCTTCTCTTATTGCGTGCGTCGTTTTGTGTTCTGCTTTTGCCTTCTTTCATTTTGTTGCTGTTGTTGTTGTTGCCTTTGGATGATGAACATTCATTTGTCATTTTACTACGTGCCACCGACTGGTTGAATGTTTATTTGTTTGTTGTACGCGCTATTGTTGTTGTAGTTGCTGTTTCTGCCCGTCGGAGTGAACATGTGTGTAGTACAATATATGAATTTATTTTAGTCAAATTAAACCATATGTTGTTGCGGCAACCAAAATAACACGTAGGATCGTTTATACATGGTATGTACGAATGTGAGTGAGTGTATGTGTGTGTGTGTCTTCATAATCAGCAGAGGGCAGCACCACCTCTTAAACAAAACAAATAGACCCCCTCTAAGTAAAAGACATGTACACAATAATATATTCATGTACGTATGTACATACTTGTGCTGTGATCATCATCATCGTCATCTGTTTGGCTGCGTCTTCTCCTACTTCTTGCTCAACAGCAACAACAACATGCAAACAATATTTATTGTTCACGCTCTCTCAGTCAGCTATTGGCATCTCGCTTGCTCACGTTTGAACTGAACTTTTAGTAAATTTCTTTGGGCTCTCACTTGTTGTTGTTGAAACGCTTCCCGGAGAATGAGGAAGTTTCTGCCTTGTGAGAGCGAGATGAGATAAATTTTAATGTGAGAGCATATGTGAGTGTGTATGTTTGTATGTATATATGGGCAATGTCTGATCACGGCCAATATACAGGGTGCTGTTGTTGCCGCTGCTGCTGCTTCTTTAAATTGGCTTGTTGCTCTCTTTACCCACTGGCGGATTTATTAGTCGTCGTCGTCTTTCTCCACATCGTTGCTTTGGAAACGGGTTTTGTGTATGGAATGTGCACTTCCGTTTGCTGTTGCCGACGTCGTCGTCACCGTCGTCTGCTGCAGCCGCTGGCTGTGACTGTGATATGGAAGGCAAGCCCAGGCAAATGTGGGTACGGCTTTCAAGTTTCGTAACCCCAACACCCCCTTCTTGATCATAATCACACTTGCCCAAGCAGCACGGCATCAATATATTCGTTTATGTTGAAATCTTACAGCGACTGAAAGATACATATCTACAAGTGTATGTATATATGTTTGTACACATATGTATGTATGTACATGGCTGTGTGTGTTGGGCTCCATGTGTTGTCGATTTGTATGTGCATACAAATGTACATATACGTATTTATTTGCTGTCGGTGTTTGTTTTGTATACATCCGGAATAGTAGCGTAAGCAGACACATTTATGACAATTACCATATTGAGAAATTTTCAATTAAAATTAAAATATAAGTATAAAATTCGTATAGCAACAACACTTGTGCACAATGATATCGATTTAATTTAATTGTCATCGAAATCGGAACAAAATGCAATGAAACTTGAAAAGGTGGAAGACATTTCTACACACGCCGATCGTTTCTGCGGGGGTGTGTGAGAGAGCAAGAGCGCAGCGAGAACAAGAACGAGAGCAATATAGAAACTGCTGCTGTGTTGGAATGTATGTTTGTATTAATTCTGACTCACGCTCTGAGGGCGCTCTCTGTCTCTCACTTGCTTCGGTTCTATGTGGGATGCGATGTGCCTGTCAGTGCTGCCAACTTTTCACCAGAAAAATAAATGTTATAATGAGAAGAAAAGGCAAAAACAGAAAAAAAACTTTAACGGAACTTGGGTCCCATTGGAGCTATAAAATCGAGACATATTTTAAAAACAAATCATTTTCTTGCTTAAACAATAAATTTAATTAAAGTTTGTTTCTAGCTTTAAATTGTGTTTTGAAAAAAGCTTGATTTGACGGAAAAAAGCTGAACTGGCAGCACTGGTGCCTGTTGCCTGTGGAAATTATTTGTTTATGAAGAAATCTGATTTGCTTGGAATGCGAATGTCTGTCTGACCATGTGTGAGTGTGTGTGTGTGTGTGTTTGTATTGGATGATGTGTGTATAGAACTATTTTGTGGCGGAAGTTTGCCGATTGATGTGCACATCCTTTTAGTAGGCATTGTAATCATTAAAAGTCTTGTAAGATTTACAGCAACGTTTATTTTCAAATTTATTGATTCTTTCACAATGTAATGAAAATAAAAAGTACTATTATTTTGGTGAAAAGCTTGGAAAATATCTTCAAGGAAAACAGATTAGTTTGCGAGCATTTCTCGATCTTTCAAAATTAATATAAGTGATTAAAAAAAAATGCATTAAGCTACGGTGGAGCAAGCTCGACAGTAGGAGACCCAGTACTTTTTGAGTGCAAAGCGATCACTACAGATTGTTTCAGTTTCAAAAAATTTCCATAGATGGCGCCACTACGAAGATATCAGTTAATTTTGCCCGTAACATTGTGAGTTGAATAACTTCCGCGTTCATCATCCGATTTGGATGAAATTTGCAGGATAGGTTCAGACCATAGTCTGTATTATACATACTTAAAGTCAAGGCGCCAGCATTAAAGGTGCCCTTGTAATTCGACTTGGAAATTTTGTATATTAATTTGTGGGGGCGGAGGTGGGCGTGGCAAAAATCTAAAACAAACTCGTTCAATGCAAGATATAGATGTACATTCATGCCAAATTTGGTGTCTCTAGCTCTTATAGTCTCTGAGATCTAGTTACTCAAAAAAGGGACAGACAGACAGACAGACGGACAGACGGACATGGCTATATCGACTCGGCTGTTGATGCTGATCGAGAATATATATACTTTATGGGGTCTGCCACGCCTCCTTCTGCCTGTTACGCACATTTGCACAAACGTAATAGACCCATTTGTACTTTTTTAAAGTACTGGGTCTAACAAGGCTGATCAATTTTCAACTTGTGCTGAATCCTTAAACAGGAATATAAGAGAAGCTACCATAATTTCCCAAGATATTCTATATTATTATCCCCTTCAATCCAATTTTTAAACTTAAACTAATTGTCACATTCTCTTTTTGTTATTTGCAGATTAACAAGCAAAAATCTCGTGGCAAAAACGCTCTAGAAACGGACTTTAATACACAGAACGCGTTGCATGTCCAAAATGAAAATGCTTCCAGTACAGTTATCACTGAATCCGCTCAATCCCAGCATCTGGAGCGATGTGATCTGGCGTTGCCCGCCACCGCCTTCAAGCCAATTGGCGGAGTTGAAGACACAGTTACCGCCATCTTTACCATCGGATCCTCGTCTGTGGAGCCGTGACGATGTGCTCGTCTTTTTGCGCTTTTGTGTGCGTGAATTTGATCTTCCCAAGCTTGATTTTGATCTCTTCCAAATGAACGGCAAGGCACTTTGTCTGCTGACACGTGCGGACTTTGGTCATCGGTGTCCTGGTGCCGGCGATGTGTTGCACAATGTGCTCCAGATGCTGATCATTGAGTCGCACATGCTGCAATGGCATTTACCCAACAGTCCCGTCACGCCCACCGGCCGTTATCCATTGTCGCCGCACAGTCACCCGCCGACGCCCACATGGCCGCCATTGAATGCTCCACCCGACAGCTCAAATCCCTTCCACAGCAGCAGCTCAGCGGCAGCGGCTCACATGGCGGCGCATCATTTTATGGCCCCCAATTCCGTAACTCTCAGCCCGCCACCCTCGGTTGATTCACAGGTAAGTTTTGTTGTGTAGAATATCGATATGGATATCAAATAATCATATTCGTATTCCATCCATTCACAGGCCAGCAGTCCTCCACAGCCAGCGTCGTATCAAAATGGGGCAACAGTTGCATCCACATCCTCATCATCGACAGCATCATCATCATCATCCTCATCCATGACGGCGGCAACAACAAACGCTGTTATCGCATCCTCGAGCAACAGCAGCACGGCCAGCAATGGATCCGCACTAAATGGCTGTGTTCAGCCCATGAAGGGAATCAGCAGTGCCAGCAGCAATCACTCTGATTCCGAGGAGGAATACTCTGAATCCAACAACAACACCAACAACAGCAGCAACAAAGTGAATCCGTTGCCGCTTTCTTACAATGCCGGCAGTCCTCCTGGCACACCTATACACAAGGATATGAAGCCCAATTGGACGCAACAGTTGACCAACAGTTTTGTCAACTCTTGGTCACAGCAGCAGCAACAGCAACAACAGCAGCAACAACAACAACAGCAGCAGCAGCAACAACAACAGTCGCAGAAACTGACACTGGAAAATACTGCAGGTGCTGTGATAGCAGCTGGAGGAGGTTCCATTTCGGCACCTACGACACCCAGTTACATGTACAAAGCGAAGCGTGAATTCTTTCCCGAGAACTCGGAGCCAAATACAAGTGAGTAAATTAATTCTAATTTAAAATAATAATGAGTTAATTAATCAATTGTTTCTCTCTTTTCCAGATGGCCGCTTGCTTTGGGACTTTCTGCAACAGCTGTTGAATGATCGCAATCAGAAGTACAGCGATTTGATAGCCTGGAAATGCCGTGATACGGGCGTCTTTAAGATTGTCGATCCCGCCGGTCTGGCCAAGCTGTGGGGCATCCAAAAGAATCATCTGTCGATGAACTATGACAAAATGTCGCGTGCTCTGCGCTATTATTACCGTGTCAACATATTGCGCAAGGTGCAGGGTGAACGGCATTGCTATCAGTTTTTGCGTAATCCCACGGAATTGAAGAATATCAAGAATATTTCTCTATTGCGACAAACGACGCCTGCCAATGGCGTTGCCACGCCCACAACGCCCAATCAGCTTAACAATCAGGCACCAAGCAGTCCGGCAGCAACAAGCAATTGGACGCAACAACAGCAGCAGCAGCAACAACAGCAGCAACAACAACAGCAGCAGCAACATCAACAATTGCAGCAATCACCACAGCGACCAGCATCAAGGAATGGTCCACCAATGAGTCTGCCAACAGCTGCTGCTGTTGCCGCAGCCGCTGCAGCAGCGTATGGACCTCAACCTCCGTCTCCGCTCTTCATGCACGCCTTTCACTATCTGTCCGCGAATGCAGCAGCCGCTGCCGCAGCCGCCCCTCCGCCCAATTCGCCCGCAACTGTGGCATGTTTAACGCCAGGTGCACCCGGCGCACCTGGAGATAAATTCCAATTTCATCCGCTGAAGCTGGAGAATGGCGTCAGCTCGGACAGTGTGGGAGAGGATCTGAAGCCAACGGATCTGAGTGTGAGCAGCAAAAGTGCCAGTGCCAGCAACTGCAACAGCAACAGTGTCAACGAGGATTGTTATCCGTAAGAAAGAACATACAACAACAACATCTGCAGGCATATGCTAATCCAAATACAAATACCATGGACCTCTTTGCAGGCTCATACGCAATGCCGACGGCCTGACCACCATCAAGCTGATACGCTACAACAATGATCAATCCACAGATCATCATCAATTGTCGCCCAAGGCTGAGGTACAGGAGCAGCAACAACATCCCAGTGTTGCCGACTCGCCAAAGCCCATGGATG
Organism: Drosophila putrida; assembly: GCA_037043535.1. Lineage (NCBI taxonomy): Eukaryota > Metazoa > Arthropoda > Insecta > Diptera > Drosophilidae > Drosophila > Drosophila putrida. Next base: position 472,466 of record JBAMBI010001127.1, read on the forward strand.
CTGTGGAGCAGTCTGTGCCCATGGAGAGCGAGTGCAATGGCAGCGAGGAGTCGACATTTAGGCATATGCAACAGTAGAAAGGATTCCTGATCCTCCCGCTCCTTCAATACAATGACAATCTTTATCCATCCCCCTCATAATACACAACTATATACCTGAGCAACAATTGCCGCTGCCAATGGGACCACACATACACACACACACACACCCCATGCCACGCCCCCAAAGCGTGACCGCCTTTTTGTACATACCACACACACACACACATACGCACACACTTGCAAGTGAAATGCATGTGTTTAGTAAATAGTTTTGCAGCATTAAATTAATATAAATATTAATATAGTACATAAAAATATATTTTATACAGTAAATATTAAGACACACACACATAGTTACATGCATGCAATACACACACACACACACACATACAAATACATACATGTAATTTGTTTATGTTTTTTAAGTAGTTTTTTGATTGGCGCAGCGCAGCCTTCAACGATTTACAGAGTAATGTGCCAATTTTCAACATAAAATTATTATTATTAATAAAACAATATAAATGAATAAACATTAAGTTTTAAATCAACCACACACACGCATACACATATACACACATTTATATATATATAGACATATGTAATTATCTTGTAAGTGTTGTCACCTTTGAGCTTTACAATGTTGCCTCAACAATGGTTTCACGTAACATGGAAAACAAAATTGTTAGAAAATCAATTTACATACATATATATACAAGTTTATATATATAAAAAGAGAGAGAAGAAAATTTTGGAAATTGTTGGCAAAAATTGTTAAATTATATACAAGAAGAAGAAGTAACAAAATGTGTCCCCTTTTTAAGCAGCAACAAAAAGCGTTTAATTCGTAATTCAATCAGCCATTAATTTCATTTCATTCAAATTAATTGTGATAACAAAATTAAACACAACAAACAATTCTTGATCCCATCTAGAGAAAACAAAAAAACAAAACAAAAAAGAAACTGCAACAGTTTTTCTTTCTTTAATTAGCATAATAATAGATCCCTACGCTAGTTATAAAACATTGGCTTCCATTTATAAAAGAAAAAGAAACAAAACAAGCAAACAAATGCTAAACACATAGTATATTTATGTATTTTATTTAGTTATTAATTGACTAAGTTCTTTAAGCCAACTGCGGAAAATGGTAATAACCAAAAAGAAAAGAAAGAAAAAAACAGCTAACAAAACCGCAGGCAGGCAAAAGGTGTTCATATTTAAGAAATACGTCTATAATTTCTATATAAACGATTGATCTATAAAGAATGCAACAAAATAGTTAAACAACATTATCTTTTGTACATTTCAAGGCACTTTATTAATTATAATACACACCAACACACACACAGACACACACATCTATGTAGCATTATAATTATCATACAAAAACGAAAGCAAAAGCATACAATCTGTAATTATTAATTATTATATTATTAACTAGCGCATATTGCATATTAAGTACACATTGATATATTGATATATATATGTGGATATATACATATATATATTTTGTTTGTTTTTTCTTACGCATAAGTTTAAACACCGCCAATAGCTAATAATTAGCACTTTAGTGTCGCCACAATACCTGTTCTTCCATTGAAAAACCTTATCTTTCAATATGATAATGATATACATATATAGTATGTATCAAACAACATACACAAAAAATGAAAAAAATTTATATATGCAATAAATAAATGAAATCAAAACTGAAGAGTATGTCTCTCGTCCTTTGTACTTTGTACTAAGTATCTGATTTAGTTTAAATCAACTCCTGATTGTCCAGAAACTCGCGAATCATATTGCGGCACGACTTGAGCAACGCCTTGTTGCAAGGTGCATTAGATACCTTTTGCTTGGCCTTGATAATGTTGCCACCACCAACGGTTGGTGTCAAGGAACGTCTTAGCAAATGTGGTGGAATACTGCGTTTCTTTAAAGGCTGTGATGAGGCAGCCAATGTACGCACTTGCTCCTTGGGAGTGCATTTGTCCGTGTCTCCGGCAACGGGTATCACTGTAGTTGCGGCAATAGCTGCTCCTGTTGCTGGTGGCGGTGGTGATGGTGTTGGCGACTGTGCCACAGTGCAGGCGGCAGCAGCAGCTCTTTTGAAGTCATACTGATAACGCAGCATTAGCAATGCGGCAGCTGCTTCCAATTCCAGAGCACCATGTGAACTCCATTGATCGGATTCAATGGATGTTCTCTCAGACTTTGCAACGACAACTTGACTGCGACTTTTCATATTGCTGGCTGATTGCTGGCTGATACTCGAATGATGATCCTTCAACTGTGCACTCGCACTTTATAGAAGCTCAAGGATTTACCTGGTAAAGGCGCAACTACCTACTAATTGAAGTCCGCTAATCCTCGTTCCGTTTAATCCGCGACAGCTGCAACATGAGATCCCGAAATATCCCAATTCCAATTGCAGGTCACAAATAAGAGACGTATGTCACAGGTAAATTATACAAATAGGTAACAACTATTTTATGACCTGCTCTCAGACGTACAAACTGCATATTGAATTTTAAAAAATTAATATTATTTTATTTGTAACAAATAACAAATAACATTATTAGTTGACAATACTTTGTGCTCTTGGTCAAGGTGGGGGATCGAGTTTCTGTAAGAGGAATCTATCTATGGAATTCTATGGCCGAATCCTTGCTCTTAACAATTTTGAAAAATGCATAAAAGTGAAGGCAGATTTAAGTATAATATTGACATGTGATTTAATCAGATATAGTATTGCTTTAAGTCATAAAGTTATGTGATATTGTTCAGGGCCGCAAACTCAACAGTTAACAGTTGTGTGCTCACCACTCGGTTAAATAGCTTTGACTAAAAAAACAACTATTTATTCCAAATTAATAAAATTAACACTAAATTTCTGTTGCATTGTGCCTCCTCTGTTAGTTACATACTTGGTTACTCAGTTAGGCTTGGAACGTTGGCAGTTAGGCTGCTGGATGATGGCCAGAGTGCAGAGTGTCCACCAAATGTACATTTTTCCTTTACATTTGTGTACATTTAGTAGGCAGTAGGTTAAGTTCTAAATTCCCCACATTTTAAATCTCGGGCACACACACTACGCGTGAATCTCAAACAGTTTAGCGACCTCATTGAGATCCTCGTAGTGTTTGTTCTGATTGATTATCGTTCGGGCGAGACCGATGCGATTGAATAGATTCCACAACAAAATGCCAACAACTTTGTCGTTCTTTAAATAAAATATGACACCTTTGCCATAACTAGCCTCTTCAGTTGGATCACATGTGACATCTGGACTGTCGCTGCTCTTTTTAACGATTTCCGTTTTGGATTCAGCACTGAGTTCGCTATGATTTTCGGAGCGTTTGTCGCTTTTGTCGGGTAACGCGAATACACCCACAGTTTGCAGTGAGGAGTCCACCAGGCCAATGCCTTCGTAACCAATTTCCGGACCCAAATCTGACCAGAACATGCTTTGATGTGTATATGGTTTCTCTGTTGTGGAATCGAGAACAATTAGTAAGATACCAAACAACGATCAGTCCTCTGATTCAAATACTTACTTGCTCCAGTCATGTTCTCGCCGGCCAGACGTCCAGAGACCACAGAATGGTCATGATGCTCGACACGCCTGCGTCCCAGCAGTGGATCAAAGAAGCACGATGCATCACCGGCCACAAACAAATTGCGACGCGCCTCCAGCTCTGCATTTACCACAAATCCGCCCAAGCTGCGATCCACTTCCAGCTTGGAGGGACCAGCCATATTAGTGTTTGGTGTGCAGCCAACGCAAACGACAACTATGTCAGAGAGTAACGTCATACCGTTGTTAAGCTCCAGCTTTACTTGAGAATCATCACGTGTGGCGGACTTGATGCTGGCATCGGGTATAACACAGACACCCTGCGCCTCCATTTTGCGGGTTGTCCAATTACTCAAATAGTTGGGTAGAATCTTGGACATGTTGCCCTTCTCCTGGAACACTTGGTACACTCTACCGCCGTTGTTCTCCTTGGAGTAATGAGCCAGGGAACAGGCGAGTTCACTGCCAATAAAGCCATTCCCCACAATGGTAATTGATCGCTTCTCTTTCGCATAACGACGCAATCGATCAAAGTCTTCGGGTGTGCGATAAACCATCACCTTTTCACGTACACTGGGTGGACCATCGCGGAAGACGGGCAGATTCTTGGGCCCACATCCCGTGGCAATTAGACAGACATCATAAGAAATCTCATAGCCATCGTTCAATGTGACGATGCGATTCTGTGCATCCACTTTTTTGACAGAGAATCCTTGGGCGACAGCAATGCCTCCGTTGGCACTACTCTCCAGTTTCTCAGGATCCACAAAGAACTCTTCCGGCTCAAAATACAAGCTGTAAGCAAGGGAAATAAAAATCAATTAAAATCTATACTGTAACATCATAATTATTGAAATTAAGATTAAGAAAATGCTGTACTAACCTGCGCTCTGAGCCTGTCCACTGCTTAAAGCGGTAATCTTTGATGGGATCCTCATTGGGATTGGGAGTATACCAGAGTTCCTTCGATAGAGGAGGTCGCATATATGGCTTGCGAAATTCATTGCTGATCATCAAGACTTTGGCGCGAGCATCATTTGATTTAATGGCACGGAACGCAGAGAAGGCAGCGGTACCACCGCCAATAATCAAATACGGCACTGTTTTTGGAAGTTTGTCGGAACTGCGGGGAGCTGCAAACAAAGATAATATATGAGAAACGAGCTATAAATTCAAATAATAATAATACACACTTGTAATAAGTCCAGAAACCTTGGCACGTTTCAGAGCCTCCTCGGGATTTGAGTCTCTCTCAATGCCATCGCCGGTAGTCTTTTTGCTGTCACGGGACAGCAGCCAGGCAAGCTATAAAGATTTAGAGATTAAAGATTATGAAAAGAGCATAAATGTGAGTTGACAATACATACAAAACCACCAGCCAATAGGGCACCCAGTGCACCAACAAAGCATTTCAGTTTTAGTTGTTTGTTTTTTTCTTCGTCTGACTTTTTGCCACCATCGCCACCGTCGCCACATGCTCCTCCAGCACCTCCACGTCCCTTAGCAAACATTTCCTCTGCAGATTCGCGACGCAAGCGATTAAATTCCTCGCAAGGATCTGTTTTTGTTTTACACGCATCTTTCGCTGATTCGAACTTTTTGTCACACTGTGAAGATTTAAGCACATCCTGAGCTGTAGACTGTGACCTTGTATCGGCATAACCCTTTAAAAATAAAAAGAAAGCATGTTAATAACGAAACTTACTAAAGGTAGCAAATTAAGACGGTATGGAAGGAAAATATGAATGAATTGTACCACTCGAAAATGTGGTTCTTGATAGGAGGAATTGAATTGTTGGCCATGAGCTTGACTATCGGGAATTATTGTGGTCTGGGCACACTCATCCACATCTGGGACAAATTCCATTGCATTGGGTACTCTCATGCAGGCATTATGATTCGGATATTTATTGGCTTGTAATTTAGTGCGCGCCTCAAGCGTGCGTTTCTTTACCATTTGATATAAACTGTTGTGGGCCGGCCGGCTGATCTCTGTAAAAAATAATATGTTAAATACATAAATAAATTAAAATCATGCCGGGTTACAAGCGCACATAACCTCACAATGTGAGGTAAATCCTGACGGATTTACTTACCATTAACGGCCAGTGGAAGTCGCTGCGGAGGAGGCATTATTCGTCTGTTGGCTAAAATATGCGCCTGCCGACAGAATCTGTGATACGCACATCTTACACTCCAAATGCTCATAATACCGATTAGAATAATTTGGGGCAGGCAACAACAACAATATTTAAATTCTATTGGCTTTCTTGTGTAACAATATTATAAACAACGTGTGTGCATAATATATATACACTGTATATGTTGTTGACAAAAACGCTTTGTTTTTCTTCGGTGTGAATAATTTCTCAGAGTGAATATGATTCAATCATTGAGCACACACGTATTTTAAATGCGAAATAGAAAGACTTTTATTTGCTCTACGATTGATGAAACATATTAATCTATCGATATTGTGCACGACATTTCCATCTGACGATAATAGAACTATCGATAATTTTGGGCGATATTTACATTGAAAACTCAGTTAATTCAAAAGTTTTGTATTAATTTTTGTTAATTTCTTCGTTTTCCTTTTTTCAACTCGCTGATTTTTTGATTGATCAAATATCATCAAAAACACTAGATTTTATTTCTTTGAGGTCGAAAAACTATTTAATCAGAAAGAACCTGCCCCAAACTTAATTACAGCAAGATTGAAGCTGTTGCCATTTTAAAAATAAATTCAATCAAATTGGTTGTTAATAATTTTATTAAGCAAGGCAATAAATAAATGTTATATTTGTGCAGTCATGTTATAAAAGTTCAACTTTTCCATATAATAACTTATTTATTAGCTACCGCAGCCTGGTTGTTGGCGGCAGTAACTGTCGCGCTTACCGGCGGCTTAATACCCATTAAATTGCACAGTTCATTGCGAAGTGGACGCACTTCCACCAATGGCAGGGTCCAGTCTGTCTCGGATAACAACGACAGTATTTCATCCATATTATCTTCGGGGATTTCTGTAACATCACCATGGAGAGCCAATGCCTCATATAATTTGGTGGCCGCTGTCTTGCGTACATGGACATGCTGTAGGCCAAGGAATACTGACAATTTGGAAAGCACTCTCTTGCTGAGACGTGGCACCTGGACGAGTTGACAGAATGTACTTATGCTAGTTGCGGTTTTGTACAGCTTCTTGTATCCCTTGACCTCCAGGTTGAGTAGACGATAGATATCCTCTGCAAATGGGTTGGTTTCGTCATGCAAAACTGCTTCGATGGTGCCTGACCCAATGATTATGTCTAAGAAACTAAGCATAGGATACGTAACGCGCTCATTCAATAGATTCGCCTCAAAATTCTGCACAATCTCAGCGCAAAGACGTGGTACCATTTCAGGATTAGAGCGCAAAAAGTGGAATAGCGCTGTTGAAGCATATTTGATCTGTGAAGTGAGGAAAATGATATCAGTAAATGTAATTGTAAATGTAAAAAAAAATTACTCACCAGAGATTCGGTCAGCTGTCCAATGCTGGCACTCAGACCCAGAAGAACGCGTTTGGAATAGTCAGGAAGGGCGAGCAGCTCGCAAAATAATGGGAATGTATGATCCGCGAATAACCAAAGGACGGTCTTATCATCGCTGGGGAATATTTCAAGTAGTCGGGAATGCGCCCTTATGTGTGGTATGACTGGCTGGCTGTGAATCATCTTACAGCAAAGACGTCCCGCCAGTCCGCGAGTGCGATCAATTTTCTCCACCGCCTGTTGCATGAAACCGACCACAGTTTGTTGCACATGGTGGGGTATTAACAATTCCTTGGGGCACTGAGTAATAATCTCAAAGAGCGCCGTCATGGATGCCTCACGCACCCAAGCGCCAATATCTCCACGATTGTCCAGAGTGTACTCATCCATTGCTTGGAGCAAGCATTCCATAACTTTATTAAAATGTTGACGATCGGCAAATGAATCTATGGTGGCATTATATCCAACGGTGTGCACCACCTTGCTGAGAGCCCGTACACTCTGGGTGCGTGCTTCGCTCCATCTATAAGTTTGCACATTCTCCTGATCTTCGTGTCCCAAGTGCGGCGTCAATGCATGCTTCACCAGATTATCCAAGACAACACTCAAGTGTGGACGTAGTAAAAAAGCTGGAAGCACACCCAAAGCGGCCAAATAGCCCATGCGAATATTCTCCTCCAGATCGTTATCAGCGCCCTTAAGATATGCACTGATGATAAGCTCATTTTCAGTGTGTCGAGTCTCCACACAATAGTATGCGGTGCAGAGCTCGGCAAAAGCCTCAACAGCACTGTCGCGGATACTGATGTTCTTAGTCACCAGACACATGTCAATCACTTGCTGCCAACTGCCTTCAAAGAAACAAGAATCATTTAATCATAATTTAGATTAAATAATGTTTAAGATGATCAAGCACTTACTTAAACACTGAGAAGTGACCGGAAGTTTGGCCAAGCTGCAGTTGCGTATGAAGTTGGCTGTGCAGGATTTCATCAATTCTCCGCTCATGCCGCGATAGAAGCTACGTTCTAGGAATGTAGAAATCAGATCATTGAGTTCAGCAATACGTTGATTGGACAGATAGGAAGTGTTGGATCCTGGTGCCAGTTCCAGCTGACGCAATGCCAGCGTAATCTCACCCATGGCCAAAACACAGCCATGACGAGCGTTCACATCAATTGTTTCGGTTTTGGCCAAAAGCTGTGGCATTACCACAGCAGCCATATATTCCGGTGCACGATAGGTGAACTTATGAAGGGCCTTGGCAGTTAATTCCCTTATGGCCGAGTCCCAGTGTCCAACTTTGCGTTGCACCAGATGATCGATCAGAGTCTGACGATAATCTTCATACTGGGCAATAAAGTCACTGATATTCAGATACGTGTTTTGCCGTATTCCGACCGAGTAAAAGTCCGTGGTGGTAGATATTTCAATGCCAAAAGGGAAATTACCAAGACGACCAACGCTCTCTTGGAATGCAGCGGATGCAGCACGTCTGCAGTTGATTTCGCGATCAAAGACAGCCACAGTAAGCAGTCCCGAAGAGATTTGCTGCACAAACGGCTTGAGATCATCGGGATTATAAGCACGGGCAAAGGCCCAGCACATATAACAGGCGGCATCACGTATGTGCTGTCCTACGGACATGTAACCCTTCATCTCATCATAGAAGAGGGCCTGCATTAAAAGTGGTACTAGCTCCCGCAATCGATAGGGTAATAAGAGACCACGCTTGGCCAGCTCAGCAAGTGCTAGACAGCCACCATGCCAGGCCTCATGAGGCTCCAAAGGATTGAGTATGTCAACGATACAGCCAATTACTTCATCAGCCAACCCTTTGGGCAATCGATTGGTCACACGGCCCAGACCCTTGGCTGCACTCCAACGTACATCATTTCCACCACTGCGCAAAGCTTGCAATAGCTCCTCAATCACTTCCTCAATAGAATCGGGTACAAATATCTCTTCGTCAGCTCCATCATTATCATCAAGAGCATTTGCTGTTGTGGTGTTGCCGTCGCCGCTCGTTGGATGACCCAAATTTGTGACCAGTGACCGTGTGCCTGTCGAGCAATATGGAATTAATATTAACTAAGGAGTCAACTGCAAAACTGCTTACCTCGTTTGTAGCGCCACCAAGCAATGCGCGGCTTTAGATGCACCAGTCCCAAACGTTGTATAATCTTTATAGAGTATTTGTATTTAAGAAAATCATTAACATCCTTATACTGACATCCAATAATCCAATGAAGCAGATAGTCTGCATATGGGAGTAGATCCTCACGCTTTCCATGCTTTAGAATAGCCGCAACGGCAGCCAGTTGACCAAACTTAACCTGCAGAGTATCCGCCTGATGTTGCTCAATGATCCAATCCAGAAAACGCTCCAAATACAAATCCTTGATGTCGGTGCGAACAAAGTATTTTGCTGATAAATAGGCAGCCATGTTACTGCAAGTATCATTTGTGGAGCTATACAGCTTGCACAGCTCAAAGATGCGTTCCATTTTGGATGTGGGTGCTGGGGACAGGGTATTAACATGGTTAATCCCACAGTTGTTTACTGTGGGCACTGTGGGTGTTGTTGTCTCATAGGCATCCAGTCGGGACATGTGAAAAGGATTCAGTACAAGTATGGACATCCACATAAGCAGCACATAGCGTGTCTCCCAGTTATCAAACTCCTTAGGATCCTGTTCACCCAACAGTTGTAGCACAAACTCAAGATCGCTCAGTTCGTGGGGCATAAACTTGACCAGTATCTTGTAGGTACGCACTTTACTAATAATATATAGATACTTGAAGGCGGCATCTCTTTCACCAGCTGGCAGATCTCTCTGTCGGATTTTGGTCAATAGGCGTGACAACAGTACCTCCAGATGGGGATCCAGTAAATGGGGCTGCTCTTGATAGCGGGACAACACCTCCGTGTATTGTTCAAACTCACGCTCAAAGCAGCTGGCTTGGATTGGCTTTATTGTGTCAATCATTCCCAGCACCTGATCAAATTCGGAAAACAACTCCAATGTGTTCGCTGGCAAATCATCATCTTTAACATCCTCACTTTGTTGCAACATTATTGTGTATTTATTAAATCAAGGAATATTCAAACAGCCGGCACAAGAATTACTAAGACCGTTTCAGTTTCTATTAGTTTCTTTGTTTCAATTTCATATATTCCCATGAACATATGATTCACAATTTTATAGCCTGTTTCCATGACACATGAGTTTATCTAAATTGTTCAACAAACCTCTTATTTGATATATTTGTTTGTTACAGTATATAATGCATGCTTGAATATATATAACACAGCTGAATGCACGGAATTCGGCAATACTACGGATTACGTTTCGCCAAGATATGATGAAGGATTCAAAAAGAACTCGTCGAATTATTTTAAGTTCACATTGCGCCACAGAGCTTGGCACAGTGCCTCAGAAGAAGAAGACATTACGACACCAAAATCCCACTATAATAGTAAATTTCCACTAGTTCGGATTTGCTGGTTACGTGGGTGCTTACACAACAAATCGAAAAGTGTTTATATTGCATTTGTCGCATCCATAGTCAGCTGATTGCTTGGGTGCTTAAGCTGTCAGTACCAATATAATTCAATAATGTTTGAACAAACATTACTTGGGTACTTAAGCTGTCAGTACCAACATGAATATAATTCAGTAATGTTTGAACAAACTCCGAAGGCATAATACATATCCCTCTTAATTTTTCACAACAAATAAATTATTTAATTACATATTGGCAGTTACCTAAAAACTGGGATTTATTAGTTAAAAAGAAAATCAATCGGTACAGAGTCACTGCAGAAGTCCACTTCAGTAAAAATATATATTTATGTTTATGTTATATTTATATATATGTTATAAATATACATTATATATTTATGGCGTAAGCACCCAAGCTGCGTAAACCCTCACGCAACCGAAAAATCCCAGCTAGTGAAAAATCATTAATTCACGATAAACATAGTCTATATTTAATCCCCAATATCTTGAAAAAGGAGTCCTAGTTCCAAAATATTTATTTAATTGTATTTTCTTATATTAACAAGTTCTATTAGAATCCGTGACGGCAACCGTAAAGTCCCCAAAACGTCATTTAATCATTTAAATTCAACGAATAATGTAAAAATTTTGTAAATCAGAAAATATTTTAAGCTCGTGTTGCAAATTCACCCTTTTTCGAAAATATCTGTACAGTACAAATCTTCATTACGGTGAGTATCAAGAAGTCAGAAAATTTTGCTAGAAGAATAAACTCAATATTTTACAGCCCGGCTGACAACACATTAGTGTGACCGCTGACACCAAAAATACCTACAAATTTTACAAAGGCGAAAATTCCATCATGTTTTGTTAATTCTAAAATTAATCATACTCGTGCACTGAAAAGCAGGCGCAGAATGCAATTAAAAGAAATTTAAACAAATGAAATATTTAAAAATCATAGCACTAACGCATTATTAGACAGCACTTATGATATTACAATATGTGTACTGTATTCGGTCCCCTTTTAATATCATGTATCTAGTTAAATTTGGCGTTTTCTGGGCGGTTTGTCCTCTTTTTGTCATGTCGTGAAAAACTGCTACACTTTCAACAGCTGTTGCCTGCAATTAGGGCTGGACAGCGTGTTTTTATCGCTTCGGAAAATTTGCGGCGATGTCAGTATGAAAATAATCTTCTATTCAGTTGACTCGTCAGTAGATTCCACATTTCTGAGAATTACAGAGAATTTTTCTTCATAAAACATATTTGATTAGCGTTCGTTTTTTAAAAACACAGCAAGAAAGTGCGTTATTGTGAGGCTGCTCATATTAATGCAACAGCCCTGGCAAAATTGCAAATTTGTTTACACGCTGAAAAGCATCATTTTTTTTGGCTCGCCAAGGAATTTGGTGTGCAAGGCGTTATTAAGTTGAATCCCTTTTTAAAATGAAATTGGATAACTTTCGCCTAATTGTCGAAGTTGCTAGGCGTCAGGCTTTATGGGATTCAACTATGACGGCATGTCTACGCAAAGATATGTGCAGGGTACAATGGCCAGAAGTAGCAGAAATAATGAATATGGATGGTAAGTTATGCTAGGTTCACATTGCGCCACAAAGCTTGGCACACAGAGCATCTGGGCCTTAAAATCGGGAACTCATGTTTTCAAAGCTAAGATACACCCCAAGCTATGTGTAGCAATGTGAACCGAGCATTCAAATGGCTTACTTCTTTGATACTTTTGTTAATATATTTATTTTGATTTGTAGTTGAGGCGTGTAAAAAACGCTTTAAGGGATTGCGTGATAGTTATCGCGCCGAGGTTCGCAAAATACAGAAACGGCATATTGACCACTCAAATTGGCCGTACTTTCGAGCATTGGAATTTCTACGAAGCATCTTTGATCCGGAAAGACTAGTGCCGTTTTCGCCGGATCCCTTTGACGTGAATGAGCACATCATACCGGATAATGAGCTAAACAACAGCAACAGGCTCGATGACTTTATAGTCGATGTGGACAATGACGATTCCTTTGACTTTGATGTTATGGGTGATATATTCAAACGCGATACGACTGATGATGATAATGAAGAGAACTGTGACATGTCTGCATCGAATTTGTCAATGCCTCTAAATGGATCATTATCGCCCAGATTACTCACACCACTGCCAATAGCATCGCCTGCCAAACGTTCCCGACGTCGTAGAGCCTCATCTCTAGCAGAACTTCCGTATGAAACGCCAGCTAAAAAAACAACTTCAGCAACTTCATCAGATTTAGCCAAAGATGATCCAGATTACAACTTTCTGGTTAGTTTGCTGCCGCATATGAAAACCCTGTCGAGTATGAACAATATGAAATTTCGTACGGAAGTCAGTCGTATGTTGATGGATCTTAACCAACAGGAGCGGGAATCCGACCAGCCGCGAATTATGCACAAACAAATCCAAAGGTCATCAACTAGCCACATCTATCAGCGTGAGCCAGAACCAAACAAATATAATAATATGTTAAGCCCAAACGCAAACTCACTTATGATTAATAGCTCCATTATAGAATGTGATGTTAAAATAGAAAATGAGCAATTAGTGTGTTAAAAATTTAGACATAATTCATTCAAAAATATTTACATTTATTATACAAGCTTTTTTTAGTGTATTTTAAATAAAGATAAAAAACGAATCATGCAATTAATGAGGTAATAAAATGTGCTTGAATAAGCATTTGTATATGTCATGGGAAAGTTGTTTTTCGTTTTAAACAGTTCTCTGCAAATAAATTCGATTTATGAAAATTTAAATTAAATTCGTGTTTTGTGTAGTGTTGGGCAAAACACTGCTCATTTGGTTAAACATGCTCACTAGTTCTTTTTTTTTTATTTTTCCTCAGCTATTTTAGTTAAAAAGCCGTAGCTACTATGGCAAAGGCTGTGTGATGCCCAGCCAGTCAGGACAGAGAGTTTTTTAAATAGAGATTGTAAATATAGTGTTAGTTCCCATCAGTGGGAGAAATAATTTAAAATATGTATGAACTATTTGGCAACACAGCGTACTCTGTGAAAATTGGGTTAAAGATTAGCTAAGAAAGAGTTGAGCAAATGTGAGAAAAAACCAAATATCAAACATTTCGTGAACTACTATTTTTGGTCACTCACTCATGAGCAACCAACACTACCCAGCACTCGAGATGGAGACTTATTGATAGACGGCGCCTTCAATAGTATTTTCAGAACCATCGATAGTCCCATCCACAAAAAAATACATATTTGGTTTGAATTTAAAGTTTGCTGAAATTTTAAAGAAGAAACCCAATAATATAATAATCCATATATTAATGTATTTGTATCCAAAAGTTTTGGTTCAAGAATAAAAGTATGTTCTCATTTTCGTCTTTTAGCCTGGTTTGCCTCTCCAAAACAATTTGGACAATGCATTTTAGGACCAGGTGTTATTATATCTTTTTTGTGTGCCCGATAGTGTCCAACCATCGATAATCCGATAGTGCTATCGATAGTTTTCCACCTCTACCCAGCCCTACGTATGAGTCAGCTGTTCGGTTTTCAAAGATATAGTGCATGGAGAAGAACAATTGAAGTGGAAATTATCTAGCAATTATCGCCGATATCCCACCATTTTGCTAAGATCCGCCCAATTGTGCAGTTGATAGCACGCTCCAAATTAGTATAGTTAGAACAATATGGGAGATAGCTCTGATGAGGAAAATCTGGGCACAGATTGGTTGCCTTACAGCGAGCGTATTGAATGGGCCGATGTGAAGCCTTTGCCTCAGGATGATGGTCCCAATCCCGTCGTGTCCATAGTTTACAGTCCAAAGTGTATGTAAAAATGTGCACATTATGAGAGTTTAGCATTCATTAATTATGATTTCACAGTTCGTGAAGTGTTTGATTATATGCGCGCCATTATCGCCAAAGGTGAAAAATCACAACGTGCCTTGGATCTGACCACAGAAGCATTAAGTCTGAATCCAGCCAATTATACGGTGTGGCAATATAGGCGTGACATATTGAGGGAACTGGATGCCAATTTGGAGGATGAGCTGGACTATCTTGATAAAGTGATTAGACAGAATGCGAAAAACTATCAAGTGTGGCATCACAGACGCGTCATTGTCGAAATGATGAACTGCGCCCAGTGGGAGTTGGAGTTGACACAAAATGCTTTAGATAATGACGGCAATGCAAAAAACTATCACGCCTGGCAGCATCGTCAATGGGCCATTCGCACATTCAAGTAAGATCAATGTAAAATCAAATGGTTAAATATTTTTATAGCTAACAATAATTTATTCTACAGCCTCTATGACGACGAACTAGAATTTGTGGATCGTTTGATTTGCGAGGATCAACGTAACAATTCTGCCTGGAATCAGCGCTTTTTTGTGGTAAAACATTTGGGATTCACGCCGGAAGTTATTGAACGGGAACTTACCTATACAATGAATCGCATACGTATTATTAAAAATAATGAAAGTGCCTGGAACTATTTGGTTGGCGTGCTGCGTCAGAGCGAGAGTGGACTGTTAAATAGTAGTCCAGAAGTGGTTCAATTCAGTGAGGGGTTGTACAATGCTGGCAATCGTTCACCATATCTGTTGGCATTCTTGATAGACATGTACAAGGAGCAGGCCAGTGATAACAACCAATTGGCAGAAAAGGTTTACACCCTGTGCGATGATATGGCCTCCAAACACGATGTTATAAGGCGCAAGTATTGGAAGTATGTCGCTGATCATTTGAAGACAGAGCTAAAGAAGCCTTCGGAATCGGCACAGCCATAAAGAGAAGCCGTCAAGTGGAAACTTTGTTTAGTTTTAAACTATGTACGTACCGCTTACCTTCTTTATACAGAAAATACATACCACATTAGACCATAAAATGTATTAAAGTATTTTGAATTTAAAGAAAAGAAACCGTTGGGGATGCTGAATTATTAATACCCTTGACTTGCTTACGTCTAAAGCAGCTTCATATTAGAACTAGTTGAGTTTCAACCAGTTACTTGATGAAACCATAAAATACGATGTAGTGGCTGCTTTATTGATACTTTCCCCATTAACATTAACGAAAAAGTAAAGCTCTATGTTGGTTTTCATATATAAACTTATAGATAATTCCATCTAAAACGAAAATGTGTTAATTAAATAACCAATATTGTTTAGAGTTCATAGCTCTTTTCTGCCAAATTATTTTTCAAATAAAAGGTTTATGTCGCGTTATTTATAAATTAAAATAATTGTAAAAATAAACTTATTTAATGAAATATATAAATTTTTCCAGTTTAAGTATCGTTTATTTAAAACTTAAATACTTCTGCGGTTTTCTCATTTATCCAGTTAATTTTTTCCGTTAAACATTTGAAGGTAGCCAAATAGTAATACATATTGTGTGATCAAATAAGTAGACCCATTAAAAGAGTCCAACTAGTGTCTATTGAATCCCATTTGGCCGCTGTTTGTTTACTGAACAAGGTTGTGTGTGTTTGTACACGTAATATTCATTAACAATTAAAAGATAACTTGTTTTTTTGTTGTTGTTATGTTTATCTGTGCGCAGTTTGTTATCTCCCGCTGCAGTGGAATAAAAACTAGAAAAGAGTTTCTGCTGTCTCAATATTGGTATTTATTTAAATTTGCTTCATTTTGTTTAGTTCGAGTACATACAATATAGCAGTTGTAATATATAACGTGTTTTTTTTTTGTTGTTTTTCATTTTGTCATTTTTAGTTTGATTTTCTTGCGTATATTTTGAGTTTTCATAATGGAAAATTTTCAATAGACAAAGGCAAAAATGAATTAACGGCATTCAACGATTTTCATCTGGTTCGTGGTGCAATCATTTTGTTTAGCCATTGTTATTAATTAAATTAATACCTTTGCATAGTAAGTACATACTTAAAATAAAGCAGAAGACATCTTTGGCGTGTTTTATTTTCATTCTTTTTTTGTTTTTGTTTTTTTCTTGTTGTTGTTGTTGTTTTGTTCTTTTCGGCTAAAAAATATTATTTTATGTAGGAGCAAAAAATCATTGAGTACTCTTTTGCATATAGTTTAATAAAATTTCGTAATAATAAAATATATATTTATGTTTTTGTTGTTCTTTTTTGTTTAGTTTTGTTAAGTTTTCTTTTTTCTTCCGTTTTGGGTATATATAAATTTGAAAAAGCCTATAAATTCAAATGTACTTTCAAAATCAAAGCATTGTCTTGCTTGGGCCACGCTAATTAAAATGTTTTTTGAAAAAAAAAAAAATTAGTTTTGAAAATGTGAAAGCTAAGTTTATGTAACTATAAAGAGAGACGGAGAGAGAGAGAGAGAGTTAACATGGCCCATACATATATGGTAGAAGTATACGAGTATCGTAAAATATTTGGTACCAAAACCGTTTATCATTTTCATAATTGATTTACCTGTTCTGAGTTTGCGTGGAGCCAGAGAGAAGTACTTATCTTTGTAGTTGAGTGAGTTGTTGTTGTTGTTTTTGTATTAGTTTCTTTAACAATTTGATATATAGATATATTTATATATATATATATAGTTTATAATAAAATTATACGCTCCTTTAGTTCGCACTGAGCCGTCGTCGTCTTGTCGTTTTGTTTTGTTTTTTCTTGTTTCTTGTTTTGTTTATTCATTACAATTGTTGGATTTCATTTTGTAAAAGCATTTTTAGCAAAAAATTAAAAAGTTTCATTTTTTTGTTGTTCATTTTTAAAATCGGATCTTTATAAACAGCGTGTTCCATTATGTACTTTTATTTATTTTTTTTTATTGTTAAGTTCTTTACGTAGATTTAATTTAGGCTCACCTATGTATGTCTTTTTTTTCTTGTTATGGTTTTTATCATTCAGTTTTTCATTTTTAATATATATAAAATAAATCATTTCTGACTAACATTCGTCTTGTTTAGCAAATATCGTACTGAAAACACGCTGCGCTTTTTTTGTGAGGAAGCTTCATATACCATCTATAAATATACTCGTACATAGATAAATGTAAATACTATGTAGATATTTCATTATCATCTTCTATTTTGTTTTTTGTTTGTTTGTTTTTGTTTGTTTTATATAATTGTTAAAAAATTAACGCCACTTGTGCCTTGCGTTCTATGTTCAAATAAGTACAATCGACACGACACGAGAGTCCTGCCAATTCTGTTCCTTAATGATGCCTAGACCTAGGTGCTTACAACATTACATACATATATCCGTATTCCATATATATCCATATCTATAAGTAGTATATATATATATATGTATGTGTGTATATAGCGTTCAATCAATCAATCTGTAACTCTCTGTTATGGGGGCTCTTGGAGCCGCTTTCTACTTATCCTCCCCAATTCCCTCATCAGTTGTGGTCTTACGCTCTCTAGCCTCATCGTTGCTGATATCACATTTTTCAGCCAACATATCCTCGATGCCCTCGTCATCCACAGCCTGACTCTCGCCGGGCACATGCTTCCGCAGAGTAACAACACACTCCCCCTGAGGTAGTGGCGGAAACTTGGCATAGGATGTGTTACTTATGGTGCCCACTGTGCTATCCTCATAGCAATCGGGTGTCATACGGACGCGGCATGTTTCATATGCCTTAACATAGCCCAGTTTCGTGTACAAATTCCTGGATGCATCATTATGTGGACGTATCACAACGAATGGTGTATAACCCCGCTCAATCACAAGCTGAGTCAACGCCTTGGCCAGACGGATGCCATAACTATACAAATGAAAGGAAAGACATTTATCCACTTCTAACATTATTCTTCATATTCTGTATTTTTACTCACCCCATGCGTCTATAATCTGGACGTGTTTGCATCGAAAACATAGCGCCATAGTATGAATGGACCATCCATGCTGCCAGCTCATTGGTATCCTTACGGAATATACCCAATCCTGGTAGCACACGTACAAGTATATCAAATAATTTGACGCATTCGATTTCATTGGCCGGATATAGATCGTGTATTCCCTGGACATTATCAAGTGTCAGCAGACGCATTTCGGCATCCTCGGGCAAGGGCTCAAGCTCCAGTTCCGTATTGAGCTTGTTACACACATAGATGTCACCACTAAGTCGCTCCATCAGCCCCATCTTTGAATAGAAATCATCCAGGCGATTCATAATGGCGATGTGCGTAAAGTTCAGGTACAATGGCTTCTGCCAATCTATAAGTACATCTTCGGTGCGCATCAGATCGACATGTTCGATTTGTGCGGATGGACAAAATATGCCAAATGCTTGGTATATATTGTTGTGGGGCTAAAAAGTTAAAAATGCTTATGCTTACATCTTCAAGTACATATATCAAGAATGCTGGACTATACTTACCGTAAGCGTGCATCCTGGAAAATGTAATATTATCGGTTTTTCGGGCCAATCTTTAGCAACATAAAACTTGAAATCCCAAATACGATCATTCAGGTACGTTTTAATGGTTTGATGAAACTGTAATGGAATTATTTTTTATAACAATTAAATAGTATAATAAAATGTATTTTGAACATAACTATAATCTAACTATAATCATTTAATGAAAAAGGGTTTTCATCTGTTTAGCTATTATAAATTAGCAAAGACGGGTATAGTATCTTTTGAAAGTATTTAATGTATTTAGTGTCCGTCTAAAGTTCTATGAAAATATTGTTTTAAAACTGCTGAAACTAGACTAATTAAATGGAGTTATTTATATTACTTATAAAACTTCCTTATTTTTCCTAACGAAATGAAATTTTAAATTAGAAAATTAAAAAAAAATTACAATTCAACTTACAATTTAAAAAAGATTTTAGTAAAATAAAATTTTATATTTGATGTACATTGTTAACATTTTATCTCGATATTAATATTGAGAAAAAATATTGAAAACATACAATATGTTCGTTAGTTAAAATAATTAAATTATTTTTTCCAGTGTATTAACATTTCTAAATATAGATGAAGTAAGTACATAAGTAAGTTGTTGCTTCCTCTATGAATTTTAATTTTTTCCCTATTGCGTTCCTTCGACGTTAAATATCGATACTCTTCCCTTCTAGGAATGTACATATTTATGTGTGGGATAAACTGCTTACCGGGTAACATCAATGGTCCCCTTTTACTTGGAAATTTCTCTACCTTTGCACTTGAAATTCACTTGAAATTTCATTAATATTATAGACTTGCCCTTAGCAACTGGGTAATGTTAATACCTCCAAATTAGTAAAAGCTTTTATGGCAGTAATTTGTAACACTCCGCCCCTAAAAGAATGGTATACTAAATCGAAAAATCGAAACTTTAACCAACAGCAACTCCAATGTCGGCCCAATTTTTGAAGCTGGTGCCAAGTCAAATAGTTTAGCTGCAAAAATACCACCTCCCCCGTTGGGAACCGCCCACAAATGGAACAATGCAAGGTAATGAAAAAGCACAAGGCGAACTTGAACACGTGATGGGGAAGCCGGAGACAGAGACAGAGACGGAGGCGGAGGCGGAGGGTATTAAAAATTGAAGTGATGTGAAGCGGACGTAAACAGCGAAAACAGGTCAAACATCAGCGATGGGTCTCTTTTTAGATTCAGGTCTGAGATTGCATGTTCTGTGGTTTATCCGCTCCACCCGTAACTCCCATTTACAACGGAAAAAATTGCTAAAATTATCTGAGAATCGGGGCGTGTCTGTTCAGAATATTATAGTGTGAAAATACTTATTTGTGTTCGTTTGAAGTATTGTAGATAGATACTATTATATACAGATACAAGGCAAGTGAACTGTATTGAGTTCGGTACTGTAATTGGTAGAGACATACCTTTAATGATTCCGGCAGATAGCGTTCTAAAGTTACCAAAATTTCTGGAAGCTCTGATTCATGCACCAAACGAAAGTGTCTACCTTCAGGAATGATTTCCATTTCTGCAAAGAGAAATATACAAAACACATTATAACACACACATATTGAATGCAAATGGTCTAGTTAATAATCTCAAATGTTCTTCAAGCATATGTAAGTGCAATGGATATTTTACTTCTATTTTTCAATGACACCCACATTGTGTCCCTTTTGAAGGCCTCACGTTTTGGCCTCGGCCAAGGCCAAATGATTCGCCCACAAATATGAGAAAAAATAAAGAAAAGAAAATCTAGAGAGAAGAGATGAAAAGCCAGATTTGATGATGATGCTGTCATTTTAGCTAATAGTATATATCCGCTGTCCCACAAATCAGGCATGTAATGAGGAACTTCCTCCATAATCAGTTAACTTTGATCGATCCAAATGCCTTCAGAGAAATCAATTGAGTTTTATGACACGTTAAGTTAGAACATTTAATTCTGTTAAAAATCTCTTATTCTCTATTTCATTTACCCTATATCTTTAAAAATCATTATTAAATAGAAAAAAAGAAAACGAAAACAAATGAAAGTTTATTTTGTAATTATAAACCAATTTAAATTTACTTTTTATTTTAAGTTAACAATGAAAATGGTCTATGGGAAAAATTAAATCAACTTTAAAACTATTAATAAATATTTAATTTACTAATTTTAACTTAATTTTGATAGAGTTGCTAAATTAGATTAATTCAATGACTATTATTAAATAATATTCATTTATTTTAATTTAATTTAAAATCCGTATATTAAGTCTACTACTATTAGTACACATTATTTCTTCTATTAAAATTGATTAAATTTTAATATTTAATATAGCTCTAGGATTAATAAAATAAATTTTAATAAAAATAAATAGATATTATTAAATAAAAACGAAATCAACTCCGAAACTACTTTTAAATTTAATAAAAAAGCGAAATAAATTTAAAGCTGTTAATACAAAATTGATTACTCATACACACATTTAATACATTACATACATACACTTATTCTTAAGTAGATATTTAAGGGAAAATAAAATGAACTTAAAAGCTATTCCCATTCCCAAATATTTAATTCAAGACTCAATTTAATTTCCTGTTCCTAAAAGTTAAAGACCCAACTTTTTGAAGACTCGTCAATCGTCGGTTCCTTAAGCTAATTCCCCATTTGCCGCAAAGGAATTTGGCCAACTATTTGGGGATAAATCGACAAAAAGGCAAGCTCCTTAAAGACAGAGGAAAACAATCGCTAAATAGCTAAACGTTTGCCCTGTTTTTTTGTTTGTTTTTTTTGATGACTGACTATCTAAATGATGGCTTGGTTGACTGGTTGACTACTTGACTGATTGATGATGTGATTGATTGGCAAAAACAGCGAACAGTTACTGGGTTACTATGACTATTTATTACAGCTACTCGTATTTGTGTCGAATGCCACCCTCATGGATGGCGTGTTTAAATTAGTCTACGTATTAGTATTAGTATTAGTATAAGTCATGTTCTTGAATAGTTGTTTGAATGGATGTGCAGGCACTCATGAGAATGTGTGAGTGTGTGTGTGTGTGTATGTGTGTGTGACGATATGTCTGGGTGTGTAAGGACACGCAGCTGCAGGTCAGACAAGATGTGTCTGCATATTTGCACGTACGTACAAGGAGACGGACGGACGGACGGAGATGGGACTCGTAAGGCTCATAGTTCGATTTGTACGGTGCTCATAATACAAAATCAATATAAAGCATTTCTAATCTGATGTCAGACACTGCAGGTAGAGAGGGACAGGACAGGTGAGAGTCCGACTGAGGGTGTAGGTGCATTGCTATCAGATACCAGACCAAACATCTGTTCATATTACTGCTTTTTTTTGACCCGGTACCTGAGACTTACAAAGGGTAATTAAGTGTGTAACATATAACAGACAAGAGAAAACATCTGCGATCATGCAAAAAAGATATTGCTGATCAGCATCAACAGCAGGATAATCGACATATCCTTTCAATAGTAACATTGTGTTTACAATAGCAGCAACAGATGAAGATGCGTATAAACATATATTACACGTTTTAAAATTAAATTTGTAATTTTGCATTTACACTACAAGAGCTGTTTAATTTATTTTTGCATATTATTAATTTATTTTTTTATTTATAAAGTGTAATTTACAATTAATAGCTGTTCGCTGTTCATTTTAAAAGTGATCGTAGTAATCCTGCAATGAGCTCGAATGTTATTTAAGAATATCTTTTTGGGTGTTTAGGGTATCTAAGGCTCTGGGTACAGGGCCTCTCACATTCGAGCACACTCAACTCTAGGTTTCCTACTTGTTTTGCTCACTTAGCCGATAAAAATACCGTTGACATTTCACAGTGGCACCCTGGGGACGACGAGGATGACAACGCAGGCGCGTCGCTGTCTTTGCCGTCTGACTGAATGCGATTGCGATTCTCAGATAGCTCAGACTTGTAATGATTCCCATTACCACTACCATTCCCAATCCCCAATCCTATTCCTATTCCCATTTCCATTCTCATTCTCATTTCCCCATCGAGACTATGGATAACCCGCTGTGCCCGTCGCACTTGCCAGCCAATTAATTTTTGTTTTTGGCCCAATTATTGCAGTGCGATGCCTTTGATGCGTTAATTTTTATACCCTAACCTGACAGCAGGATACATGCATGAGGATATACAGTTTAGTACTTTTTACGAATTTTTAAACTAGCTTCTAGGCACTTTTGTTAAAGTTTCTAGAAAGTGGAGTTCGAATAAAACAGAATGCATATTGTTTAATTAATTTTAAGATTAAAATAAATTATTTTATAAATTGAATGCATATAAAATTTGAACTTAAAACAAAATTTTAAATGGGCTCCGATTTTTTAACTCCGAAAGAAGATTTTAAATATCAGAATAAAAGAAAATGCTAAGTTTCAATACATTTGGTAATATTCAAAATCTTTCTTAGAACTATCAAAATTTCATATGATAAAAATTCTAAATTTTTCTCAGAACTATTTTAACTTCATATTAACAATGGCTGAAAAGTTCTTAGAATTTTAAAATGGACAAAACTGTCTATTGAAATACTTGTGAAGAGTATTCACGCTTCGAGTTGTTCCTTTAACATTTTTCCTTTTCTGAAATATTTGGCAATAGTTTAAAGCTTTCTTAGAATAGTCTAAATTTCATATAAATAAAGCCTGTTCTTAGAATTTTAAAATAGACCATACTCTTCAATTGAAAATACTTGTGAAGAGTATTCACGCTTCGAGCTGACCCTCAAATATATTTCTCTAATGATACACTTGATATAGACTTTTGTTCACGGGCGAACAGAAAAAACTAATTGACGTGCACATGTGCACACAAGGAATACGGAATACCGGGGATTCAGTGCGGCATTTTCAATATTTTTATTTCGAATCTCAACATTAAAAAGAAATGCGAAAATTGCAAGTATGCGAAAAAAAAGTGGATGATGCATTTGATATTAATGAGAATATAATATATGATATACTAGTATGTTTATCAATGCAGAGAAAGCACTTACAAAAATATTAAATCCGTTGACCTTGTATGAATTTGTTGTAGTTGCTGTTGCGGTTGTTGTTGTTGCGGTTGTTGCTGCGGTTGTTGCTGCGGTTCTGGCAATCCCTATATAACAATCCTTCGAGTCTGCTGCTTGCGTGTGTTGTATTAATTAATATTTGAGCTGAATTTTATAGTTGTTAATTACTTAGTTGTTTTTATGGCAAATTATAGTTATTATTTTTGTTATAAATTTTAAATTTATTTAATAAATTTCGTTTTATATTTTCGTATTATTTGAATAATTGTATTAAATTTCTTTAGGTGTTTTCGTTTTTATTTTGGAAAAAGGTGCAGTATGAAAATAAGTTTTATTTTATAATAATTATTATTATTATAATATGCGAATCACAGATGCTCTTTTATTTATAAATTGTTGTTGTATTCAAGTGCGCTTAAAATTGAATTTTAATTAGTTGTTATGTGTTATTTTTATATTTATTTAGTTAGTTGTTGCCCCTTTTGCTGCTGCTGCTGCTGTTGCTGTTGGCGCTGATATTATTTATTTCAAATTAATTCAAATGATTTTTCAGCTCTCTGTGTGCTTTTGTTTTATTTTGTTGCATGCTACGTTGGTTAGGCCTTCATGAATGGAGGATGTCGGCAGGCCGCACAATTTGCTGCCGCTTCTGTTGCTGATGCTGTTGTTGTTGTTGTTGTTGTTGATGATGATGATGTGTGTGTGGTGCGATATTCGATACGAAGACGTTATAAGTATAGTATAATGATGTATGATTGTAGGTATGCCCGAAGTTTTGTTGTTTTTTTGCTGCTGTTGTAGCTTTTATGGTAATTGTTGTTGGTGTTGTTATTGGTGTTGCTGTTGCTGTTGTTGCTTAAAACCCTTTTGCCCCCGTTGCACCTCCTTCACAGACAGGCCTAACCAGCCAGGCAAGCCCGATTATTGTTGTTTTTTAGGTTCTCTTCTTGATTTTCTTATATATGTATATGTGTATATTGTGTATCGTCAGCAGATACAACAACAGGCTTGTGCTAGTCCAGCATGGCGGCTGAGAAGGAACAGTAGATGATGGAGGAGATGGCAATTCTGTTGGCTTCTTTCTCTTCTGCTCTGCTTCTTCTTCTTTGCTGCTGCTGCTGCTGCTGTTGCTGCTGTTGTTGTTGTTGTTGTTGCTGTTGCGTCGCACTCACACTTTGGACAGTCGTTTTTATCGTTTTGTAAGCACTTCTTTTTTGCTGCTGCTGCTGATGTTGTTGTTGTTGTTGTTGTGGTTCGTCTGACGTTTTCACTTGTTTTCGTTGCAATTTATGTATTTTCACGAAAATTGATTTTCTGCGTTGTTGGCCTGATTCCTCTGCCTCAGTTTGAGTTTGAGGTTGTGGTTGAGGTTGTGGTTATCTTTTGCTTCTTCTAATTCTTGCAGCTGTAGCTGTACATATGCCGCTGTCTGGATGTCTGCTGATTATTGCCTTGTGTATCCTTGTGCGGCGCCTGGTTTTGGCTTCAGTTGCTCCAAGGACGCGCCACCTGGACACACAGACAGACACAACACAACACAACACACAGCACTCACTCACGCACACACAAGCACAACTTACACGCGGCACACTCACTCACACACACTTGAATGGAATTGAATTTACGTTTAATTTGATAGTGTGTTTCTTAACTTTTTTGTTGGTCTCTGGCTCCGGTTTTATTTCCTGTTTTTTGTTGTTATTCGTATATTTGTTGCCCCTTTTTTTGCGATTTGCGTTTTGCGTTTTGCAGTGCGTTCCAATTCGTTGTGGCTTCTTGGAAGGTGTGTTGGTTTTTATTTATTATTTTTTGTGTTTGTGGAATTCGCCAAACCGAACTAATCTCTTTGACTGACGACAACGAACTGATTCAGAATCCAAGGAGCACAACCAGATGTTGCCACAAGTTTCTATATTTATGAGTGTGTTGCGAATCGACATTGCAACGTGGCAACATCGTCGTCATTGTCGTGTTTGCCGACGCCTTTGTTGCCCTTGTTGTTATTGTTATTGCTGCTTTTCTTATCGCTCTGTCGTTATTCCCAACTCTCATCTGCCCTCTCATCCTCATTCTCGCTTTCGTCCTCGTCTCGTGTTTGTCAGCGATTTGTTTTTATACTCTCTCTAAAGTAGTTTTGACTTTGTCATGATGCTCGCTATGCTTACACATCCCTAAAGGTAAATAATCTTATAAAAGGATCTGCTCTTTTTCTACCTGCGAGTGAGGTTAATAAAAGATACCTAGGCTTATAGTTGTTTCGTTGCGAAAAGAAAATTTCATTGCCTACTTCAAGGGTGTTTATTTTTGGAGAATGCATGCGGCTTAAATATTTGAAAAAAAATTCGTTTACTTACTATGTATATTATGCACATGTGTATATTTGGACAAACATTAAAATTTTGGTATTTTTGTGATATTTATGTGGTATTTAAATTAAATACACTTAAGTGTATTAAGAAATCGGCATAAGCCCTTTAGATTGATTTCTGCATGTTACCAACACATTTAAATGCCGCCTGCATTTGTGTTTGTATTTTTGCGCGCTCACATGTTGCCTTCGTCGCGTCGCAGCTGCTCTCTCACCACATAACACTCTCTCTCTCAGCAAAGAGAGCGCGTGACACAGAGTGAGAGAGAGAGAGCGGCAAAGAATGAGTGAGCAATGGTATTCGGCAATATGTTGTTGTTGCTGCATGCAACAACAGAATAACCGAATGAATTGGCCGCTAACTCTAACCCCCGTCTGACTCCATCATATTGGGTATAGGTATAGGGAGTTTCGCTTTTTGCTTTCACGCTGGCCACGCTGCGCTGCTTAGCGCAACTGTACACCCCAAACAGCAGGAACAGCAACAGCAACAGCAACAACAGCAACAGCAGCGGCAATTTTGCATGCGTTTTCAAAACACATTTGGCAAAATGGCTACGGCGTCAGCGCAATACGTATACGCCACGTATCGCCGCCATCACGAGGTGCACGTGTCGCCGGCAAGAGAGAGTTTCTACCGTTTCTACCTTTACACGCACACTCTCTTTCTTCCTGTATCTCTCTCCCACTGCCCACTTTCTCTTACTTCAAATCATGCTCATGCTCATTTGTTTTGTTTATGCCGCACAGCTGTGAGGTAGCCGAAAATCATTTTAATCGACATTTTTTTTTTCTTCTTTTTTATTTTGAAGTGAGAAAATGGATGACCAAGCGCTACGGGGGGTAGGTTCCGGCTCAAGGTCGCTGTGGCGTGTCGCTAACTGTGACTGTGACTGTGCCCGTAACTGTGACTGTGTCTCTGCGTAGATTGACATTTTTATTGGCTTCAAGTGGCGACATTTAAAACTATTCAAGTTACAGTTGCCAGTTGCCAGTTTGGCAGTTAAAGTAATTAAAATAGACATACAGACGCGCCAAAAGGCTGAGTGTTGCATTGGAGTTGTAGCAAATAAGTTTGCCTTGCCCCCATCATGCATCATGAATCACGCAAGCCCCACAGCAAGCACGCAAAACACAACAAAATGACGCCAGCCAAGAGTTTGCCACAGTTTCTCCAACTCCTTCCAAGCAACAGCAACTATTCTGTTCCGACAGTTCGCACCACGCGTGGTGTTGATCGATCTATGTCTGTGTTTGTGTTATTGTTGCTGATTTGGCCATTTTCCGGATAGATCTGTCCTTTTTAAAAATAATAGAACATCATCCAACAATCCCTATCCGAAAATTAGTCCTGTTTTATGAATTCTAAAGATATGACTTTTGCGATTAGTCGTAAGCCTAAGATTAATCTTTATCAAATTGCTTAAACAAATTTTTTTATAATTATTGTATATTAGGAAAATCCTTTTGAAATTATCATTAGAGTGAAACAGGATAAATATTAAAAAAAGACAGGTGATAATTCGGCATATGCCAACAAAAATAATAATGTTATAGACAAAGTCATGTTTATTATACTTACTAAATAAAAGTACTTATTATTATAAAATGTATACTTTTAAGAACAAACTATTTGTCCCCTTTTCTGTCCTTAGGATTGACATCACTGTCGTGTGTTTATGTGTGTTATGTTGTTATAACAGATACGCGAATCGTTATTCGATGCGCTCATTTCCAAGGAAACTTCAGTCATAAAAGCAGTAACAAAACATATAAAACAACACAATTTTGAAGTTGGGGCATGCCCCATGTCTTTTATCAGGTGTTTGGCATTTGCGTAAGCGTGTCCTTCAAACGAGAAAGAAATGGTGCAGTCGGGGGAATCCCATTAAACCTAAACTCAAGCTTAACAACTGTAAAATAGGCCGAATTTGTTTATTAAATGCTTAGCCAAAGGACAACCCATAAGAATATCCTTATATCCTTCGCCAACTTCGAATGAGGGCCAAAACGGTTGTCAGTGTCGGTTGACAAACGATTGCAAGAATTGCCTACACAGAAAAAAATAGAAGTAGTACTAAAATTAAGTTCAAATGACTCCAAATATATAGTACAGCACATTTAATTATAAGTACCAACTATTAAAATGAGCATATAAGTTATTTACAAGTTGGCATCTAAAATTTGAATTGAAACTTTCGATTGATTAAAATTGAGTATATTCTAATTCAAAGAATTAATTAAGTACAAAATACTTAAAATTATAATAGCATTTTTGATATTAAAAATGAGGCGCGGGGACAAGCCACATAATCTATAAGTTTTAACATATTTGTATAGTAAAGAGATTAATTTAAAAAAACATAATTAAAGAGGGAAAAATATAAAAATCGTAATTGGATTAAGATTGAACTCCTCGACTTTAGTAATTTCATTCTCAGCAAATATTTAAAGTACTTGATTTGTTCGCTTTGTGTACATCTTTGGGGCTAGAATTCTACTTGGTGACCAAGGTCATGCCTTAGGCCCGGCCCGTCCTGGCGTGGCATGGAGTTTTGGTGACGCTGGCCTTTAATTAGCTTTAGCGGCAATTGCTGTCGTTGCCATTGCCATTGCCGTTGCTGTTACTGTTGCCGTTGCCGGATTACTCATACGTAACGTTGGACGGGTGAACGCAAGAAGGCGCTGACGTTGCCCATTGTTTCAACAGAAACTGTTGGACTTCATGGCAGGACGAGTTCTGCGAATACTGTATGGTCAAACGTGCATGACTGGCACGTGTTCCGACAGCAGCAGAAACAGCAGCACATTAAAGCCGGCAAACAAGGGGTAAACGTTGTGTTAATGTCAGGGTCAAGTCAAGTTGCATGCCTGTATTGGCTATTTTATTTAATTTATATTATACATATTGCATATGCATAAATCAAACCGCAAGGAAAACAAAAAAGCCAACAGTTTAACATTATATACTGATATACAATGTACAATGTAAATTTGTATTTATTTAAAAGCATTTGACAGCGACAACAGCTGCACACTTTGGGGACACTGTGCTACACACACACGTGCCAGCGACAGCACCCCAAAAACATTGACCTTGTCTTGCCAGTTTGGCTATTAGAGTTATTTTCATTTGCAATTGGGGACATGTTTATTTAACAACACTAAATGGACACAAATATCATGAATAAAATATGTGGCCATTAGATATTGATGTAAAGAAGATGTCATATTAAGTATCTAGAGTTAACTTTGCTCTAAGAATGGCGGACGAAAACTAAAGGTTTAGTTACAAGTCTAGCTAATTCTAAGTTCACATTGCGCCAAAAGGTTTGCTTTCTATTAAGCGTCGAAGTGCATCTGGGCATCTGAGCTTGGGAAATTTGATTTGCCGATTTTAAGCCTCAGATTCACCCTTGAAACTCCTGCTCTGTGGCACAAAGTGAACCTAGAATAACTACGGATATCGAATATCTTTCATTTATGACGAATGGACGTACAATGTCAGTATTTATGAATCGAATAACCGACAAGAAATGGCGTCCCAGTACTGCAACAGCTTTAAAACTCATTAAAATTACCCCCCTTTATTTTTGTTACTTCAATTCAAATTTAATTAAAGAATTGTTCTAATTTGATTCAAAATGCGCGCGAACGTTTGCGCAAATATCGCGAAGGCTGGCCGCACTTTTCCAAAATCCCAAAAAAATACTGATGTCAAAAGAAATACTGACTTGTCGCAAGACTATCGATTAGCATTCTTTTTGGCAATAATATCGTTAGCACGTTTGAAATCGATAGATATTATACAACAGCTGTTCTGTTAAAACTCTGTTATAGCTCTGTTCTTAGTTATTAAAATAACAATAACACCAGACACTAGCTGTTAAATTTAAATATGAGCTTAATTGTTGGATTTTTATCAAATATAATTTCATAAAAGACTTCTCTATGTAATGTATAGAAAATGTTTTTTCGTTAACGCGCTGCATTTTACCAGCAAATTTTGTGCTCGCTGTTATAACAGTTGGGCGAACTGTTAAGCTTCAGTCTATTTTCTGAAACCAAACTGAACGGATGTGATTTCGCTCTGACTTATTTCTGAATTCGCCGAAAGAAGCACAAAAATATTTATCAAAGTTTGCGTTGAGCGTAAAAATTATTTTAAAACAATCAAAAATACAACGGATAAAGTGAATTTCAATTATACAGTGGTTGAATTGAAGAAGCGCAGTGCGCACTTTTATCATACTTCAGTGATTTGATAAGATTTGTTGAAATAGTTGCATAACTCTTTTGACCATTGTAAGCGCCAAAATAAGAATATCCCAAGGCAACAACACTAACAACAATAACAACAGCAACAATTTTTATTCTGTACATACATAACTTGCTTATG
The DNA here is from genome assembly GCA_037043535.1 of Drosophila putrida. Taxonomy (NCBI): domain Eukaryota; kingdom Metazoa; phylum Arthropoda; class Insecta; order Diptera; family Drosophilidae; genus Drosophila; species Drosophila putrida. The sequence continues at coordinate 503,338 of JBAMBI010001127.1, forward strand.
CAAAAACAAAAACAAAACGAAAAACGCAGAGAGCGAAAATAAAAAATTCCATTGCGGTGTAGCGGCCGTTGCCGCCGGGAATAGAGCCGCTCCCCCGCCGGCCCACAAACAATTACAGTTCGTGAAGGAAAAAATAAAGATTTCAAGTGCGCGTTAATTATTCAATTTAATAATTGTGTGGCTGCAACCCAAAAAGGAGAAGATAGAGCAACTCTCGACTATGTCCCAAAACCGTGATACTTTGATACATTTGTTAGCCGGCGGGTAAGTGTTAACATTATGTTGTTGTTTATTGCGCCTTATCTCTCCCGCTCTCTCTCCCTGTCTCACTCTTTCGGTAAACTAGAAACCGGTTCAAGTTGGAATCTTGATCTGATCCCAGTGCAAACGCAACGTCGCAATTGCGATTAGTTAGACATTTAACTGCTGCAATTGGGAAAGTTGGCAATGGCGCCAAAAAACAAACAAAACAAAACAAAAAACGGAAAAACAAAAATAACATTTGAAAAAGAAAAGCTGACAAACAGCAAATGTATGCAGATAAAAATCAGATGTAGGAATCATGCACGCTTCACGTGTTCAAGTTTATTTTTGGGGTAACTGTCGCGTCCCACGCTGCGCAAAAATAAATCGCGATAAACAACGTCACACAAAATCGTCAATTAAAAAACAAAAAACGCCAGACGGAAAACATTCACAACAAAAACAAATCAAAACATTGAAGCTAAAGAAGAAGAAATGATCTTAAAGCTCTCTTTTCTTTTACTCTTTCTTACTCTCTTTTACAAATCAAACCTTTTTGTATAATTGAGCAATGTTTCCAAAATTTCAAGGCCTATAAATAGTTAATTTTTTAGTCAAAAATAGTAGCTAGATAAAGCTAAAAAGTTGTTAACATTGCTTTAAAGTTAATGATACTAATACTGCAAATAACAATAGCTATATTTCTTCCATATCATTAATTTAGAAATGATTTTTTGTTGATAATATCGACATTGAGAAATCCAATACCTCAATCATACCATTTTTTATTTGCGCGCAATATATTTTTCTAAAGAGTACGTATTGATTTTCTTTGAAGACATCTGGAAATCTGACTCCCCAGTCTTTTTTGTACAATTTTAAACTGAACTTTGAACACGATTTAAAATCGCAACTTGTTGAATCTTCTATGATTTCTCTTTTATCATGTATTGAACTGAATGAACAGTTTAGTGAATTATAAAAAGATTTAAATTCATCACAAGGCTAAAATGTTATCCTAAATTGTTCCCTAACAAATAATAACGTTTTTCGGAAATAGAACCCACTGACTTTATGTGCATTTGTTCCAGGAAAAAACAAACAATAAAATGAACAAATTTAACAAAAGCAAAATCGTTGCTTCATTTTTGTTTGGAGGAACATTTTCTGATATATATGATAATATTTCATATAGACGGGAAGAGGCTGACCACATAAATCATTTGTGAGCGCCGATGTTTTATTTGATTTGGAATCAACAAGCTCTCTCTCTCTCATTGTGTCGTTATTGTTGCTCGTTGATGTTGCTATTTTTAGAATTGCATCTTAATTTATTTGTTTTTGCTTTTGCTTTCGTGATTGTTTTTGTTTTATCACACACCCTACAACGCAGGATGGCGGCATATCAGCTTTCAGTTAGCTTTAGTTACACTGAATCCGGTTTTGTTTTGTTTTTATATTTATTTTTATTTCGTGTAAATAACTCGATTTGTGAGTCGAGCCTCTTGTTGCGTGCAACGTAACTAAAGTTCAATTAGGCGTTGTATATTTATAAGGTTTGTTGGTCAATTCAATATTCAACAGTTTTGTAAACAACTTCGAAATATTCAGTGTGAGTCAAGCAATGTACATCAAATTCTATAGGTACAAATTACAGGAGAATTGTTATTGTCGCTAATATGCAAACTGGGGCAATTTCACAATGCCAAGCGTTAATTAGTTTGTCCTTGGACAAGATCGTTGATAACACACCTCAAAATATATAAATTGAATATGTATGTATAATAGGGGAACAGTTGATATGCTTTTCATATAAATAAATAAATTAAATTAATAAAGTATCGCTTAAGATCACATTAAATTTCAATTTGTCATATTGAAGTTTAAGTTAATATTATTAATCTTAAAAGCAAACTCAGTAAACTCGTAAAACAATATTTAGAAAGAAAAGAATTAATTTGATTCTTTTGGTTTAAGTTTTCGAAAGACACACAACAAATATGTGATTTTTATTTATTTTTAACTGTTTTTAGTACACAGAGTATCTTCTAGTCGAACTTTTGCGGCTTACTAACTTGTTATGAAAATAGAAATCCAAAAAACAAATTTGCCGGCCGGCTTTATATTTATAAGCATTATCTGCAGTCTGTATACGACTTGATACTATATACGAATTAAGTCTTCTCTGTGGCTTTTGCACCTTCTTTGTGAAGACAGCCATAAACTAGAAAACGCAAAAGTCAAAGACCGAATCCGGAATCACGTTGCACATTGTGTTTGCTGTTGTTGCAACCACTGGAACACCTTTGAGAAGGCAACCTGAGCTGATTATTCAACTGCGCTACGACTAACAATAAGTAGAAAGGAAACTACGTAGTATGTATTTTAACAAAGTATTTCTGTATCTCGGTATCTCGTGTTTACACACGTTACTATCATTTGCCGGCAACACTTGGAAAACAACCTTGCAGCTGAATAGATAATAAACAAATACATAGATGGACTTTGCTTATCGATGTAGTATACTATAAACAAACTGACAGGCATCTATCTATATCTATCCATATGTAAGTGCCTTTAAAAAAAAAAACAGATTGTGAAATGCACGATACAACAGAAATTGCAACAGACAAATTGCCTGTCTAAACGAGAACATACGATTATACTAGATACTATTATAGCTATTGTATTTGGTACGTATATAGTATCTGTTGCTTTCTGTACCTGTATCTGGGCTTACAATTAGTAAAAATTAAGTTTGGTCTATTTTTATCTTAATTGCATTTATAGGGTTCGCTGCTTAATTCTAATTTGTTGACATATTTTTGCTGTTTTCTGTTTAACGGGCTATTTTTGGATGGCACACAAATCGTTTTGCACAATAATCTCGTTGATTATACTCTCTAATCAGCAACTTATGATAGAGTATATCTAAAACTGCGCAGTATAAGAAGGTATCTTAAGTTGTATCCAAACAAATAAGATTTTAAACTAGTTATAAAATTAAATTAAACCAAAAATAGTAGGATTGTTTAGTCGTTCTTAAATGAACAATTGTCCATAACATAACATACCAATGTTAGTAAATGACACTTAACAGTCAATCAAAATATCGTTGCTGTTATATAACAGAGCATGTTAAAGTTTAACATTTGTTGGATATAATCTTAGATTGCAACCTAAAAATAGATACTTCTTTAAATAGAAACCTCAATTACAACATTATGTAACCACATTCATTACAGGGTATGATAAATTTTGGACACTCTTAACAATAAATGGCCTTTGTTGTTGCCATTGGCTGCTGATGTAAAACTTTTGCTTTTATTTCATGAAATCAACAAAGCCAGCAAAGTTGGCCTGGTCTGGTCTTCGATTTGTTTTGTTTTGGTTTTTGTCGCCTTTGCTGGGGGGCAAACAAACTCTTTCTGGCACATTGACTCATTTGAAGGCGAGTGCAACCACAATAACAACATTCCTAATAAGATACACTGATAAAGAGTGAGATAAAGACAGAGAGAGAGAGGGAGAGAAAGAGACCGTAACCGGTGGGAACATTGACGTGGGATATGAACAACAATGCCACACGTTATATAAGATTAAATAGAACTTTCTGTGTTATTTATAGACCAGTAAAAGGTGCATTGAAGTCGTAGTTTCGAGGCAGGCTACATGCACCCATCAGATACATTTCTATCTTTTTGTTACTTTTCCGTGTATCTTTGTGGGCAACCAGATTTCTTTTTCAAAATCTGTTGCTTGCTCTGACGCACGTAGTCAGTACTCAGGTGTCCAAGTAACTTTTACTTGCATCTTTCATCTTACTTTCATTGAAGAGACTGAAGAAAAACTGAAATGGAAATTTAAATTGGGATGTACGACTTTTTGAAGATGAACAAATTTCAAGATTTGTACAAAAATTGTGTCAAGGGCGCACGTTTTATATCATTCAATGTGTAGAATTCATTTATATATCTGCATAAATATTTGTATATTTACCCACAAAATCGTTTGGCACATTCAATAAACAAGTTCTGAGTGTGGTAGGCAGAAGAAGACAATTTTATTTACAAACTAATATACATAGTATGTATTTATATATAAAATAATCAAGGAGGTCTCGTGCCAAGTTCAATGAATAAGGAAATCTAGTTTCGATAGAAGGTGACTCATGTTCTTGTAGAAGGATCACATTTGCTACAAAAATTGACTTTATTCTTTATATTCTTTTTTGCATTACTTTCTTTGACCTAAAAAACAAAAAACAGGCGAAACTTTCCATCGATTTGTTTATCTAAGCAGAACAAAAGATAGTGAAAGAAATTTAGAAGAGAATATGCGACAGAAAGATAACTTCCTACACTTGCTGTAGTAGTTAAATTTACTCTTATCATAATTATTTACTTTTAAAACATCGAGAATTTTACTATGAAAATAAAAACAAACTTCGTTTTTACTAAGCTCTTTAAAGAGTCAAAATTATTTTTGCATATCTATCAGAATCTATATCTTCCGTCTTACTTGAAACAGTTGCTCAACTTTATAATACCCTTGTATCCACTTGAATGGCAAACAGAGTATAACACAGAATGTCATTGATAACAAATTCCATGCAAGTCTGTAAAACGTCAAGAAATTAAGAAAGTGCTGATAAGATTTGGCCACCAACAGAAATATTTATCAAATGTCGCAATTTCTATGGGAGTAAAAGTCGCTACCAAAGATGACGCACCTGAGAAGTTCAATTGCTTCTTTTTCTTTTTTCGTCTGCCAAATTTTCCACTCTTATCTGGCGCGTGTGGCGTATTACGAATACAGTCAAAAAACAGCTAAATCGACCATTAACCGGTTGAGTTTATAAAATAAACAGAAACAGAGGCAGAGGCAGAGGCCATTGAGTTCGCGATATAGACAGAGACACGTTGTACTTTGACAATGTTCGAGGAAGCACTCAAATTATGTCCGCATTTGAATGCATTTTCCACACCAGGGATGGATGACGTTATAAAAGACTTATCATATCATATACTTTCATCTAAAAAAGGAATCAAATGTATACTAAATAGAGGCACATCTGTAAAAAAAGTTTTAATTTGGGGTAATTAAAAAAATGTAAGAAATTCAACAATTGTTGCCGGCATTGGGGAGACCCCAGAATAAAACAAACCAGATCCAATTATAATAATGTTATTTGAAGTATTCAAATTAGTTTTGGTATGTACATGCATCCAGTTTTACCAAGTATCTTAAACATGTAAATACGAAATATCTATAAATAAGTATTTAAATTTAAATTTATTTCTTCATTTCAATAATTTATTTTTTTAAAGGTTAAATTACTCCAAACCAAATTTATAAATGTTTTGATTTCCACGAATCCATGAACTGATTAATCAATTGACAATAAAAATAAATAATATTAGGAGTATTAAAATTAGTTTTAGTATGGACAGGGATCCAGTGTTAATGAGTATCTTAAATATATGTATATACGTAGAATGTATGTATAAATAAGTTTTTGAATTTAAATTTATCTCTTCATTTCAATAATTTATTTTTAATTGTTTTGCTTTCTGCGAACTTATTAACTGATTATTCAATTGTCTAGCAAATTCCCCAACGTCATTTTTATTTGTCCATCTGTCTGGGGCTGAAACACAAACACAGCTTTATTTTTCACATCGGATGTGACAATTCTCTGCTAATGATGAAATTCAATACTGAAGTGCTCTCTTGCTAATTTATTAACTCAATTGGTTTAATATATGTATGCATGTAATTGGGATTGTAGCATTATCGGAGGTCAAAGAAATGAGAGACCAGACACATATATGGCGTGTTCTGTGAGTTCTTACCGGTTTCGAAAGCAATTATGTCATACAAATATACCAGATTTCAATTGAATCTTAATCTGAATCTCATGCATCTTTGAGAATAAGTAGTATTTATAAGTCAAACTCACAACGTGGTGTGTGCTGATAAGAAGATAAGAAGAGCACGCGGCTTTGTTCGACTCGACGTCGACGATGATAGTTGATTCCTAGACACAGGTTATCAATGTTGTGGGGTCAAAGCGAAGCCAGTAAAAACCGGTTCTCAGTTGACCAGTTGTCCAGTTGGCCCTGCTGCAATCTTTCATAGATTTATGAAATTGTTTACTTACTTGTTTCGCTGTGCCAACAAGATGATTTTTAAAAACTTTTCAAATAGATTAATTGCATATAAGCGAATGTGATTCTGATTGCTTGCAAAATGTTTAATATGTAAACTATGCCAACTATTAAATCTGATTTGCTGTCAAGATAACCTTTCATTTCATTGAGTAAAATTATATATTGTACCTTATATTAATGTACTTTAAAGATCATCAGAATAGCTTTTATATTGTATATATTAAGAATCTTTGTATTTATTTTCTCGTTGTTAAGTAGTCAAAAGAATTTCAAAATATAATAATCTTCTTTTAACTATATTTTCTTATAGTTTCTTTATTTTACTATAACTAGTAGAGTAAAAAATTTTTGCCCACGCAAAAAGTTCTTTTAATATCCAAGATTCTCTGAGTTTTTTAATTTAAATCATAATAAAATTGACAATAAAAGTTGAAGTACTTGTTTTATCACAGTGTATCGTATATAATTCATGTTGTGCATTTCTGGAGATTTCCGTGTCACTCGTTAAATTATATTTTCTTCCTCTTTGTTTGGTTGTCATCGATCAAACTTTTGCTTTAATTTATTTATTAATTTATGAAAATGCAAACAACGACAAAAGTTTTCCTTTATCTCTTACATAAGGGCTTTTGTGTGCCTGAAATATAACTGTATATATACATATCTATACTATATATTAAATAATAGGGGAGTTATATCACGTTTTGTTGGTTGCCAAGCGACAATTAGCAAAATATTTAACCAATTTACAATTTGAGTCACGAGTTTAATTCATAAGCATTCATAACCTATATAAATATATCGTAGATAAGAATGTTTTCTTTTATCACAGGTTTTTTTTTCCAAAGCAAATGGAAAATTGCTTAGTGCGTTTATTAACCAAGGTCTGGGGCAATTAGTGAAAATGTCAACATTGGTGTTACATGTGATAATATTTCTTGGAAATGCACAGCAAAGCAACAAGACGATAGTGCTTGACTGGTAGTTACCCTGTTGGAGGATATAAGATGTCCTACAAAATAAATATAATTGTTGAAAACATAAGATGTTACATAAGATGGAAAAGATAATAGAAAAAAGATAATAGATAAAAGAAAAGATAATATTTCTTGGAAATGCACAGCAAAGTAACAAGGTGATAGTGCTTGACTGGTAGTTACCCTGTTGGAGGATATAAGATGTCCTACAAAATAAATATAATTGTTGAAAACGTTTTACATAAGATGGAATAGATTTGTAGTCTCTGAGATGGTAAAATTATATCAAATCATATATTATATAATATCTATTTGATTCTTACCAGATAGAAATAGATAGATAGATAGAAATCTTGCCAATTTGTAAACAATTTTCTTGAGTCATAAATGAAATTGATTTGCAAATGCATTAAAAATGCAGCTAGCAATTTGTGAAATACTTTTCAATTGATTCAAAATAAGTGGTTTGGATTTCTTTTGTGCGCAACTCAAGCAATTTTCATATGGAAACAATAAATTTGTAGCAAATAAATTAGAAATTGTGGAAAGATGAAAAACAAAATAATTACACCACTCTATGAGAAATTGCCAAATGGGTTTTATTTTTATAGATAAACTCAATAAGTATTTCGACATGTTCACATTTGTGGCATGTCAAGAAATGTGTTAGTATTACGAAAATAATATTAAATTTTCCTTTTGGTTTTGCGCCTTGAGTATTTTTAGACACAATTTTAGAAAAAGTACAATGGGTCTAATAGGTTTGTCAAAAGAAAAGTGTCTAACAAGCAGATAGATCAGCATTAATATCTGAATCGTTATAGCCATGTTCGTCTGCCTCTATAAACACTTGCATTTCAGAGCTAGTGGCACCAATCTTGGTATCTAGGCTCCTCTATATCTTGTACATTATTTTATTCCTTTTTCCCCACCCATAGTCAAGAATGTTCCACTGTACCCTCTCTCCCTATTTTTAGATAATGTGTCAAACGAAGCGATGTGATTTATTTGTTATACTTTTGCTCTCTTGCTTTGCAGATCTGCAGGCACAGTTGGTGCGGTGGTAACATGTCCCCTGGAGGTGGTCAAGACCCGTTTACAGAGTTCAACGGCGTTTTCGGCGCCGTCAACGCGTATTGTTGAGCCCACTGGAGGACCGGCAAATGGCGGCGCCTCAGAGCTTTTGCGGCCGGAACAACGACGTAAGCTAAGCACAACGATATTACGTAACAGATCACAGCCACAGGTGATTGGGGGTGTGCGTAGGGTAGTACCAAATTCTTTATTTACTCCTATTACTGATCATGATCATTTGCCATTCAGTTGTTGTGTGCAACACTTCATGATTTCATCGCTTCGATTAATCGATTAATCATATGAGAAATATATTTTTAATATTCTTCCTGGTTTTTATCTTACAGATTATGGCCATTTCCATTGCGGCATCTCCTCGACCACCCCAAAGACCATGAGCATTATTCAGTGTTTGAGGTAAGTCAAGAGAAATATTCAAACCTAAATTGGACATTAGCTTGTTATCGATAGTTCTTATCGATACTACTGTTAGGGGCATTCATGTGCTATTGCTGTACTGTTTTTCCAGTTCTTAACTTTTGACTTTGATCCCAAATCCAAATTGGAAACCCATCAAAAAATTAACTGCGCTACTTCCAAGTTTACTGGAGTCGTGTTGAAAATTATCATTTATTGAACTAAAAGAACTGCAAGTAGTTCAATTCGGAACATTTAACAACACTGGAATTTCAAAAATGTATTATTTCAATTGTTTCTTTAAACATATATCAACTTTCTATATATATATTACCCATTCTTTATGTAGACACATTGTCCAAAACGAAGGTCCCCGCGCACTTTTCAAAGGATTGGGTCCTAATCTTGTGGGCGTGGCGCCCTCACGTGCCATCTACTTTTGCACCTACTCGCAAACAAAAACCGCTCTCAATAGTTTGGGGTAAGTAAAACTTTCATTAAGACAACATTAAAGGAACAGCGTCATAGTTGTGGGACACACCTGATAATGATCTCATCCCATTTCAGTTTTATTGAGCGTGACTCGCCGCTGGTGCACATTATGAGTGCTGCAAGTGCCGGCTTTGTCTCATCCACAGCGACGAATCCCATTTGGTTTGTGAAAACTCGCCTGCAACTGGACTACAACTCCAAGGTACAAATGACGGTACGACAATGTATTAAACGCGTCTATGCCCAGGGCGGTATTGCGGCATTCTACAAGGGAATCACGGCTAGCTATTTTGGTATCTGCGAGACAATGGTACATTTTGTTATCTACGAGTTCATCAAATCTAAGTTGGTAAGTAATTTTTTAATTGTTTGAGATGGGGATGGATGGGTTTAAAAAGATTTTATGATAGATGAAAGTACGACACAATCTATTAAGTTATCTACAAAATTAATCAAGAGTGAGTCCAGAGAGTGATAGAGAGATGGGTATAGTTTGGTATATAAACTTTACGACCAAAGCTCTTATTATCTACTTGGTTATGATTCGTTAATCCGTCTCCATAAAAGGCTCCAGGAGTATCAAGCTAAGAATTTACCGGAAGATGCAAATCATGCCTCTTTCTGCATTTACAATATTTGCCGAATGCAAATAAATATATATGTATATGTGCACGTAAAAGTATAATAATTTTAAAATAAAAAAAAAAACAAAAAGTAAGAGATAGATCTTCTCGGTTACATTTTTAGACCCTGTACTTAAAAGAAGTACAAAATTTGCATGTAGATTCATCTATATCTCTATATATATATCTCAAGTTAACCAAGTTTGTTTTAGATTTTTTTATCAATTTTTACCAAAGTAATCACATATTGAGCCCAAATGTGCAGAGTTTAGCAATGTATTGTTGAGAATTTATCATTGATATGCCTTTTTTTGATTAAACTTTAAATTAAAATGATGCCTTCACTTTTGTTGAACTTCTCTTGACAATATTTGTTAATGAATATTTGATTAATCTAATTTCTTGCATACTTTTCATTTCATTGATTAATATCGATCTTATCTTTAAAATTTTTTTAGTTGGAGCAACGCAATCAGCGGAATACAGACACAAAGAGTTCACGGGATTTCTTAGAGTTTATGATGGCTGGTGCTGTGTCCAAGACAATTGCCTCCTGCATTGCGTATCCTCATGAAGTGGCACGAACGCGTTTGCGTGAGGAGGGCAACAAGTACAACTCATTCTGGCAGACGCTGCACACCGTATGGAAGGAGGAGGGACGAGCTGGTCTCTACAGGTGGGCTTTGCACATTGGAATAGGCGATTACCATCTAGTGATACATATACCACGACATAAGATCATGCTTTATTAATCGCTGAATGTAGTTCCCCTTTTATATTCGATTTAATAGAGTATTCAAACATGAGATTAAGTATAGGAAATCCCATCTGACCTAGGTAGCCTCTTCCCAGTGCTTCCCAAAGAGATATTTCATTTCTTAGGAATTAATCAGCGAACAGAAAATAATTCATTTTCTCAGTAACAGTGGCTTTCCACATAAAACGGCTTATGCCCTGACATACACTGTTGTCAAACTTCAGTAGTGAAGTTGGCACCTAGTTGCAGCATTACTGAAAATCATCTTTTATTCATGCTCTGTCATTATGATCATTCATTAATAAATGTTTGTCGGAAATATAGATATTATTTATAAATGTTGCAAGCTAATGCTCTTTTTATATTTATAAATAATTGAATAAACAGAAAAGACTGCGGTCTTCTTTGTTGAATGCTAATTTGTTATCATAACGAAGCATCCACGATTTTTGTTCATCTATATTTAAGTATTATAAAGAAATCTTTTGCGACGCATTTCGCTTCTACTTGCTTACCGTAGTATTTGCTTAAACTAATTTCATTATCACTTGAAACTGAAACGTATCAAGTTCATCAGCACCTAAAAACGATCTCCTGAACTTATTTCATAGTTATTTATTTGTACTAAATGACATTTCTTCCTCACATTCGCAGAGGCTTGGCCACTCAACTAGTGCGGCAGATACCCAACACGGCAATCATGATGGCCACCTATGAGGCAGTGGTGTATGTGTTAACGCGGCGATTCAACAATAAGTCAAATGAATTTTATGATTTTTGAAAAAATATTAACCAAATGCCACGCCTATTAAACCCCGCCCCGCATCGGACTAGTTAACAGCGAGGAACCCAATCTGTGCATATTTAGACGCGACTGCTGCAATTTATTGTAATTGTAATATGTAGTAATATTAATCTTATTATGGATTTCTAGACGATTTAACCAACGAGCGCAAATTTCGTTAATTAGCTCCTAAGGCAAACGAACTCGAGAGACTTGAGACGTTAAACGTTGATCGCACGAATTATGTTTTATGTTCCAAATTGAAGCAACAAAACTGTGTGTACATTATTTTTGTCAAGGCCAAAAAAATATCGTGAAAAACCCAGAAAAAAACAGAGAAAAGAAACTGAAAATTACTTCACTTATGTTGAAATGATTCGGAAACGTTATCAAAATTTAAAGAAGGCTAATTAGTTAAAGTTTATAAAGTTACAAACAAAACGTGGTTGATATTTTGATATATATTCACTTGTAAATAGAAATTTAGTACATGTACATTGTAGAAGAGAATGATTGTAAGAAAGAGCGCTCGGAATATGTTGTCTGTGTTTAAAAGATCCCTCATGATTTAATTTATCGTTGCCTTCTTAGTTATTAGCTGTAAGCACAATCTTTACTAATTTAGCCGCAGGATATCCTGACAAATTCTGCGGTCGCAGTCATTAGGCGCGCAAATCCATTGTCCATATCTATGCCGCCATATATATAAATATAAATATAACTATCTATCTTTATGTAATTACTTAATTCATACACATACTTAGAATCGGTATGCACTACGCAACGTATACGTAATTGTTGTGTTAAGTTTTCTCAAATGCGATATATATTTTAGTTACTATTAATCTATCATTACTATTATTGGATACATTGCTGTTTATTTAGTGCATTAATTAGTTTATACACTATATTTTATAGTGCCTTTAATCGTATTTAATTGATAACGAGCAAAGAACGAAAGAAAAGTACTGTGAATATTTGATAACAATCTAATTGAATGGTGAAATCAATAAATACAATTTTTTGTTTAAAAATAAACTTTGTTTATTACCAATATATTAGTCGGTCAATCTCCAAGGGTGGCATTACTTTAATCTTATCTGACCAACGTCTGCGGAGCCTCGAGCGTAGTCCATAATTATAAAAGTTATTGACTCAGATGTATTAAAGGCCATTATTTACTGATTTTAATCATGGTATACAAGATTATTCCCTATTGGACAAATATTTTTGCAGTGAATTATATTTAAATTAAATTAAGAAGCTTTTCAATTTGATGTACCATGGATGCAATATTCAAACTTTGGCGCCACGAATTGCGTTGGCTATGCACATGGCCACACTGTGAAACGATAACTGTGCGATAATATTAATCGAATCTCACAAGACGAACAGCAACAAGTGATAAGGGATTTTTCAAATGAAATTTTTTTTAAATTTGTTTTAATCAAAATTATAATGAAATATTTTAGGTTTTTGTATTAACCATTTTCTTTTTGAAATGGAAAATGAAGAGAGACATGCAATCCCTCAGACTTTGTTCAAACATCACTGAATTATAAATTCAAAATATTTAAAAGGTACAGAATCACTGCAGTAGTCCATTTCAGTAACGACTGTGTTAAAAACAAATGGTATTATGTAAATAAATAAGTATTGTTCAAATTAATTCTAAATAAAACATCAAGAAAACTACAAATTTTTCAAAATACTTGAAAAAATTAAAATAAAAGTTTCAGGCGAAAAATATTTCAAAAAATTATGGTATATCTGTCACGAAGCTTGTAACGCGTTGAAGGAGTCTTTACAGACCCTATAAAATAGTCGTTATAGCCATGTCTGTTGCCAAAGTTAGCTTCCGCAATATTCTGGTATGATCTTTTCTGAAAATCATCTTTTGGCAGCTCTTCGAAACAGAAATACGCCATCTTTTGTTATCCATGCGAAACAATGGTTGAACTGAACAAAATGTTCGAGCATAGTTCAAAATACTGAATAAGCTCATTCGTTAATTTCTTTGAGACGTTCATTTGAACTTATTCAGAACCGAACGACACTAAAACTCCAATTTTCAGTGTTTACGTTTTGCGTATTTCGTGTTTTACCTCATTAAAATCAAGTGAAACCGTTTAAAAACAAAAAACTTAATAAATATATTGTGGCCCTTATAAAGTTTTCGTTAAAGTGCGCATTAATTTCTAAAGAACGTTGCGCATGCGCCACTTGTTTGGCCCCAATCTCACAATCGATTGTCAATTGTAATCGTTGACATCCATTTAAAGCCCACTCCCATTTCAATGCTAATTTACATTTGCATTTGAATTGCGGCGATGCGTTAAGAAAGAAAGAAAGAGATGCTGCTCAGCGAGCTGCACTTCTGGACAACGCTGCGCGATGAAGTCCGCATCAAGAGCAGCGATTTTGGAGCCTTTCGTTATCGACGCCAACGCGAGGTGTCCCAGGAGCTAACGGCGTTGGCAAAACGTGATTATACTGAAAGACGGAATGGATTAGCCGTGTTGAAGAATAGCCGTAAGGCGGCAGGTCGTCTTAAGGATAATCTAAAGAAACTAGAAGATTTGCTGCGTACACATAAACTGGTGCATTCGGAGTGGCAGGATGCGGCACAGGTGTTGCTCCTATTTGACAATGGATGCATTGCTCACATCTGTGTGGACATCTATACGGGGGACATACTCCGTATGGTATTTGAAAAGTATCTTGTTGGCAAACTGGCCGCCGAGGTCATTACCGATGGTGAGTGTGTGTGCGTGTGTGTGTGTACTTGCTCCGTTGGAGAAATTTGCATTTATAACGACTTGGCCACTTTCCCACCAACACAACACAACACAACTGAACCCAACACATTCCACATGCAATTATTGTAATTTCTAATTAATCTGTTGTTGTTGTGCGCGCGCGCTTTCCATGTTTTGTTGTTATTTTTATGCACTTTGTCTTTTACTTGGCAGCATTTTTTACACGTTCCCACATCGTCTTGGCCTACAATACCAACCAGCTGACGGTGGTGCATTTGCAGCGTCCCAATCTTCGGCCGCTGGGACCGGAGAAGATTGCTAACATGGATCCACGCATATTTCATGTGATCATACCAGGCGCCGCATCGGAGCGTAAATTGGCACGCCATCTCACAGTTAATGGTAGCTTCGATCTGTTTGTCGTCTGGACACAATCCTCACAAAATGAAGTGTATCCCTGGCGACCCACAATACGCGATCAGGATCGTGCCAATATACACATCTTCAAAATTAAGGGGTAAATACTTTCAATAATTTTGAATAATATTAAAAAATAAATTTAAATTAATAGTTGCATAAGTTTTAAAGATCAAGGTACAAAAACAATTATCGATTCAATTTTTTAGACAGAAACATTAATTGAGATTTAATTTTACTATATAGAAATGTATAAAAAGATGAAAATTAAATGACTTCTAAGGTCTAGAGGTATTTAAAGAATTTTAATTGACCAACAAAAATAAATTTTACAGGTTTCTTTTGAAATTTCGATAATATATTTTCAATTAAATTTTTAATTTAGACACCAAATTAGTTAAGCTTTTTAGTCCCTATTGCTGATTCGTTTTGAAAAGACACTGTTGTCCGATTTTAATAAATTTAGTCTGGAATGTCTATAGCAATAATTGGCGAAATTCTAACAAGAGCAATCAATTAGGTCAATAAGATTATAATTAACTCTTTGGGTTTTTGAATTTTGAGTTTGAATACAAGTCTATAAAGTAAATTAGTAGGAAAAGAGAATTCTAAGTTTAATGCTCGACAGAGTCCATTTAAATCAGCACATTGTATTAGATACTAGCTAGATTCTGATGGAGTACAATCGTTATAATCAATAATTACCACTTCCATTAACTAATCAATTAACTTTCATTACAATCTAGTTTGCAGTTGGAATCGATTGCCTATTGCTGGTCAGAGAATGATCCATTGTGCGTGGACTTCTTGCGAAGTTCGGAAAATCAAATCATAACACTGGAACAGAAGGTATCACGCAAGGGAGACATCAGTGCAGAGATTTGCTCTTATGAACTGACTACTGGGAAAATGCAGCGGACTGCAATTACCTCGATTGCCATGGGTACACAGATTTGCTCCTTTGCATTTAGTCCCGATCAGGAGAAGCTTTTTCTTGGCAGCATTGATCGCAACATATGTCTACACGATCTGGTATTGCAGACAACTAAATATGTTAATCAAATTGAGATTGTACCCACCCAATGTGCCTGGCATTGTGACTCCGCGCTTCTCTGTGTGGCCAATGAGCGTTCGGTGCTGCAGTGCTTCGATTTGGCCCTGTCGCCAATTGGTAACCAACTGTTGTCCGAGAGCGTTACGCCGCTAAGTCTATTGGATCTATCGCATTATTTTGCATCGCAGCCAACGCTGCTTAGCATTGCCTTTAGCCGTAAACCGGATCTCAGTAGCTTTACGCACACCTATGCTCAAACGGATTGCCTGCTGTTGTTACTTTATGATCAGGGTCCATTGGCTTGCATGCGTATCTTTGGTGGCGCTGGTATGCGTGGCGATATCCACAACTCTGGTATGACGGCGGATGTTATTGCAGACAAGTATCTGCGATTGCAGCAACCGGAACGAGCGGTCAATATACTAGCCTCTCTCAACTGGGAAACCTATGGAGCCATGTGCCTGATTACACTCCACAAGATTGCCAACTATATATTCTTTGCGGGGGATCAAAGACGCACGCGTTTCGATCTGATGGCCAGGGCTTTGAGCACTTTTGCTCACACTCTATCCGAGGATACTAAAGATGAGTTTAGCGATCAGGTTTATGATCTTAAGAGACGCTTCTGCTTCTTTTTGTTGCGGTAAGTTGACACTGAGTACCTACACAGCTGTTCTAGAAATCTGTAATCTAAATCAATCAATAAAAATATCTCTAATTTCTTCACAGCAAAAACCTATTCAACGAGGCATTCGAGATTGCGCAGGACATTGCGGACTATGATCTGTTTATGGATCTTTACAATTTGACCAAATGCATTGCCAGCTTAAGCGAATTCGCAAAAGCCGCATTTAGTCAGGCCGCAGCCATAATCCATGGAGAGGATCATCCTGTCAACGGCAATCTGAGTTTAACTCTAGCCAGCGATTTACGTCCTGATTCCGCCTGTTCGCAGTCCAGCTACTCATCGCCAAGTCAGCAAGCTCTTAAAAACTATGTGCCACCCTTGCCCTCATTCAAGTCTAAGATTTTTAATGCCGAGATGATCAAGATCAATATACCTAAGCCAGAGCTGCGACCGCCTTTGCCCGAGCTGAGAACATCCAAATTGAGTAGCGCATCCACAGCCACATCTTTGGTGGCGCTTGCTCAGAAAAGTGGCAGCCAAGGACCTGTGAAGCACGTCAATTCAAATGGTAAGCATGAATTCATTTCAGAAAATAATCTGGTTTTCTACATTTACTTAAACTATTTCAAATATATGTATCTTTTATAATAGTATTTAATATTATGACCGTCATTAGCTAGTTAAAATATTATAATAAGAAGAGAAATATTATAAATGAAAACATATTTGCTTTATAAAATTCAAATTTTAATTGCACATTAAACAAAAAGATTTGTGCTTAATATTGGTTTAACAGATTTTATTCAACAAATGCAAATGGTTAAAAAATTTTAATTTAAGTTCTTATTCAAATTAAAACTATAATAGATTAGGCAAAATAGCTGCAGTGTTAATTCCAGATATTTTCACAAAGATTATAATATCACTCTGACTCTCACAGGTAATGGCTGGTCACAGGATGTACCGGATCAGACAGTGGGCTTGCCTATGCCCAGCAGTCCGGCACAACGGCAACAGGCCACATCGTTTGCAGATCAAGGCTCTCAGCTGGCACAATCTATTCCTCCGTATCAGCCCAAGTACTATCAGCATCCGCTTGTGTCTGGGAATATACCTGCAATGCTGCCAACGCTGAGCAATGATGATTATCAAAAGCGTTTGTTGCTCAAAAAGCCAACGGCTTCCATCTTATCGAATGCTGCACCGGCACAACTTAATGGCGATTCCACAGCGACGCCCAGTGTGAAGCCAACTTCAACTGAGAAGAACAAAGTGAAGTTTTCGGATACAATACAGGTGGCCGTAGTGCCCGTAAGTAGCTAATTATCTCTATTAATACACCTGCAACATTTTATAAAAATATCGTTTTTATATACTAGGAAATTCCGCGCAAGGAGAAGCCTATGCCGCCCAAGCGCAATGGCTACTCGCGCCCAACGGCCCGACATTTGACCAATCCTCGAAAGGAACTAGCTGATAGTTTACCGCTTTGCCATCCCAATGATGAGTACTTAAAGGATTTTAATCCAATAACTACGAGTAAGTAGATTACTTTTTATCAGGCATGTTCCACAAATCTTTAACAACCCTAATGGAATTCTGATAAATATATATATTAAAGTGTATTGACTAAGGGTTAAATATATAAAACACACCAATTTAAATTTTATAATAATTGGGAGTCGAAATTTGTGACTTCCAAAAGGTAATCTGACAACTCGTGTGGTTCTTTTTTTCAAACTAATTGTCATTAAAATCTTAATGTTAATGTGAAAAATCACACTTCAATACTTTTTGGTGGTAAAAATCATAATAAAATATTTAATGGAAGTGAAAAATTTTAAATAAATACACTACCATTTCAAATTTTCTCAAAGCCGAATTTTTAAGTATTTTTAAAATTAAGTTAATTTGAAAATATAATAGAGATAAAATGTAAACAATTTGCAATGGAATTAAATGATGATTGAAATGTGGCTTTAATTATTTGAACTAATTAATAATAATTTATTGCAGATGTTAACAAGCCGCCAACGAGGCGCAGAGAAGAGGAATCGAGTACCAGCAAAACATCAGCGCCGAGCTCTTCATCATCCATAAAAGTGGTTCATTTTGGTGTTGTCTAATTGAATATTTCATAGTGCAATTAATTAGTATACGAGTGCGTCTTCCATGTGTAACCATTGCCGCCCAGTTAGTGCAAAGCTTTAAATAGGAACGTTTTTAGAGATACTTCTCTCTTTCTATTTTATACATCATTTTTAATCAATTAAAATAAAACTAGCGATTATTGTTTGCCCATATGCCAAATACATGTGACATCTGCTTTGTTATTTCTTTTTCGTGGGAGTGGCACCTCCCATACGTTCCAGTTCCGCCTTAAGATCAAGGAGATCCTTGTCAGGCACATAACGACGCTCATCACATTCATCCG
The DNA here is from genome assembly GCA_037043535.1 of Drosophila putrida. Lineage (NCBI taxonomy): Eukaryota > Metazoa > Arthropoda > Insecta > Diptera > Drosophilidae > Drosophila > Drosophila putrida. The sequence goes on from JBAMBI010001127.1 coordinate 522,170, forward strand.
TGTGCTCGGCAACCGTTAGGTGTACACCTTCTGGGAGGGCAGCTTGCGCAATTCGTAGAAATTGTGGATAGATTGGTGCATCTACATTATTTAGCTGCAGATTGCGCTCGTAGGTGGTCAACTTGTACTCGGCCTCGATGACTGTAGAATTGGGACGTAAACGTTGGACTTGAGTCTGCTGTGGAGGAAGGGCATAACAATCGGAGACATCCAAATCGAGATATTCGGCTACGCTATGCAGGAAACGTTGATAGCTTTCCAGTAGCGGATAATCGTAGCCCTTTAATTGCACACTTAGGCATTGATATTGCGGGAATTTTGGCTGAAGCGACTGCAACAAAAATTTCTATTATAAGTAATACTTTACAAAAGAATCTGTTGCGCTTACCTCTAGGTAATCGGGCTCGTAGACGCTGCCACTGTTTAATCTGATTGCTGTCACTGATGGCTTCGCCAGCTGCAAGGTCAAGCGCACCGTCGGCAGAAGCTATAATAGTTTAAACGTTAGTTTTATTTAAGATTTATTAAGTTTTGTTATTGTTATTTACTCGGCGCAACATTTTAGACTTTATTAAAGCAAATGTAGGTTATGTCACAACAGATGTTTTGTGCTGAAGGCCTCCGATAGCATAACCGATAAATATACTTGACACCAATACGTTTCTATATTATGATGCATATGTAGCCGCAAGATCTGATGCATTTGAATTTCTTTTATAAAATATATTCAGTATAGATCTAGCTTACTACGGCTATAATGTCAAATATGCATTAAATACATTTGAAATATTTAATAAATTTTAGTTTACATATCGATATATCTAAGAGAAACATATCGATACACAGTCAACACTCTTAAATAAATGGTTATATGTAAAGAAGAAGAAGCGAGTTCTCGTTCAATTTGCTGAATAAGTTCAATCGTTCATTTGTGAGTTGTGAACTAAGTCAGTCATTTAGTTAAATTGCATGAATGTAGTAACATATAAAACTGGATATTTGGCTTAAGACTAAAAAATATATTTCTCTATTTCTATTTACTACTTTAAGAAAGATTCGTTCGATAAAACGGATCAACTGAACAAAATGAACGATAAAGCTCATAAAGTACTGAATAAGTTCATTCGTTCATTTTGATGACCCGTTCAATTGAACTTATTCAGAACGAAACGACTCAGCTCTAATTTTTACTACTGCTACCGATTTCTTTTCGAGTTTCTAGCCGCAATTTAATCAGGGATAAATAGCAATATGGATTCGTTAAACGGTAGAAACATAGCACTGCTAGTATTATGTATGTGTGCCTGTTACGCGCTGGCCTTCGAGGGCAAGGAAATACCGGCTACAAAATTCGGACAGAGCGTTGCGCCAACGATGACTTTTCTTTATTGGTAAGTGGTAATTAGTCGTAGCCCTTGTTGTGGCATGATAACGTTCATTATCGCTTTATTATATATATTAATTATTCATGTTGTACGTGTACAGCTATTCATGCGGCTATCGCAAGGCGTTTGAGGACTATGTAAACATTCTTGGGGAAAAATACCCGCAGATTCAGGTTCACGGTGCCAACTATGATCCACCCGGCTTGAATTATTACCTCTCCAAGCTGATATTTGCATTGAAAATCATTATCATTGTGTCTGTGGTGAGCTCTGTGAGTCCATTCAGCTGCTTGGGAATTAACACGCCGGGCTGGTGGAGTCATCTGCAATCGAATAAAATCTACGCCTGTATGATGATATTCTTTTTGGGCAACATGATTGAGGGACAACTGATTTCGTCGGGCGCCTTTGAAATTACACTAAACGATGTGCCGGTTTGGTCAAAAATTCAAACTGGACGCTTTCCAGCGCCTGAGGTGCTATTCCAAATCATCGACAATCAACTGCAGTTCACCGAAAAGGTTCAGGAGAATCCCGACTTTGTTAAATAATAGTTAAACAGCTAATTCTTGAGCAGAGCTGGTGGGAACTAGAACAACACCAAATAATACATAAAAGGAACAAACAAAAAGACGAGAAAGATGGAAGGAAGCAACATAACTGTAAAAGATTAGATTTAACAACTGTACTTTTGTCACGACATTACGTAAATAGTTATGTATCATTTGTTTTCACCTTACCTTACCTTTTTGTGTACTACAGCTCTTATATCTGTGTCAACAAACATCAAAATTCCCCTTTCCCAACTAATTAGTATAAATAATGATAAATATGTGCGTATGTATTTTAGTAGCCCCCAAAATGTGGTATGTTTTGGGTGTAAACCTAGCCGGTTATTGGTATGGGGTTAATGCATTGCATGCATTCAAACGAATCTTGTATTAGTGAATATTGCCCTGTTTTATAGCTTATATCAAATTATGTAACACATTTAATAATTGTTAATAGAGGCAACAAAATATATATGCAAGGGCGCATCCTTTTTCAATCGATTTCAAGTTCATTTTACTTCTTATTTCTATATGGAGCATTAAGATTAAGATTTATTGCAAGAACTGACGTCTGCTCTGGAAGTATGTGTACAATTGGTAAGTTAATGCAAGGGATGCTCTAGGTGATGTTTTTACTGGCATGGCATCCTTACTGAGAGAGCAATAACAATTTTTGCCATTATAATTTAAACTACAGTTGTAAGTTCGAACTTTTCTTTAAATTTGGTTAGGTAAAATACAATATGGTTTTATTTATATTATACATTTTGGTAAAATAGACGAAAACGAAGAAAGCGGTTTTCATTTTTCAATATGTATAGTCAATAATTATCAGCGTTTTTTGATACCTGGGAAATACCTGGGGAAATTCGTTTTGAAAGATATTACACGTTAAGTATTTAGAGTGAATAAATGGATACAGAAAAATTTCATTTTTATTTTCGGTCTTTTTATTAATATATTCGAAAATATTGAACAAATTTTATTTTGAAAACATGCTGTGTGTTAATGTAGAATTATTAGAATAATTTAACGATGATTAAAATGAAATTCCACATTAAAATCGATTAAGTTTTTAAAAATAAATGTGCACCTTTGAAGTCTGGTAACCCTTGGACTGCAAACTTTTTAAGGCAAATTTTGTGTTAACTTTGGCTTGATTTTTTTACAAAATTGTAAAGCTCCTCCGTATTGAATTTAAAGAGTTTTTTTAAAATAAATTTTTGGGCACCAGGAATTGATTAAACATAAAAATTAAGGGTTACCCTTAAATCCACACCTTCGAATATTAAAAAATAAAATAGAACAATATATCACTGTCAGAATAGTACGTTGAACTGTGATTGAGGGTTGTCCGTTTGTTTTACCATTTTAATTAATATTTATAGGGCTTCCCTTTTAAATTATAGCTTACAAAGCATCAAAGTAAATATAATAATTAATGCTATGAATGTGGGATGTGAACGGAGGTGTGTGGCATTTGTGTATTATTGGTATTAATTAGGCTCCATAAATGTATTTAACACATGGCTGTTAGCTGTTAGGGTTAAGCTCTCAGTTCTTAGTTTACAGATGTTTTGGCAGCTTGATTAAATTGGACATAAATCAATTACATAGGTTACTGCTTCATGTGTGCAACAGCTGTCATGCCCCAAACTGCATACACCTTCTGAGGAAGTCATACTAATGCATCATAAGCTAAGCGCTTAAACGGCTTTATAATCTTAATGGCCAATTTCGCCTCGAGCTGCCGTTTTGACCATATACTTGCACTCCGACTCGTTCCAATGCCACGAGTGATTTCTCTAAGGTGATTAATTGTGACAGCTTTGTGCTTTTGCTAAGCGTTTTCAGCTATTTGCCGTTTGGTCAATAAATTTCTTTCTAAGCCATAACGTGATCATTTTAGACATTGTACACACAACATGGAGTAACCATAAACTTAATCCGATGACCTTTCATATGTTCACGACACACTTAGAAAATAACGTTAAATTGCTTTGAAGTCATAAAGAAAATAAGAAAATGGCTGCAACCATGGTGGTAAAAGGTAATTTTTACTTGAATTGGTTTATAGAAATGTTGCTTCAATATATAAGTTTTAGATAGTTCAAAGTTTTGAAAGATGTGCGAATTTTTTCTATTTGAAAACAAATTGTTATTATTTATGTTTTTATTTAAAAATAAATTCTTTAAAAATCAGGCTCTTATTTGAATCAAAAATAAACTTCAATACTTTTATTCAAAAAAGCCTTTCTTAAAAATCCTGGACTGACTTTTATCTTTAAAAGTCTCTTATTAGAATAATGAAATGAAACAAAATACTTTACTGACTTTTATTGTTAAAGTTCTTTTACACAGCTCAAGTTCTTGTATAAAGTTCAAATTCTGATTCTGTAATATTCTATCTGCACACCTTTGTTTATCTAAAGTTTTTATTTATACAACAACATTTTTCAGCCAGCCGTAGTTGGCAAGATTGAGTCTTCAAGTAAACAGTAGTTGTAAATGAATGTAATCCAGGAAAGCAAATGAAAAGTTGAAGCTAATTGGAAGCCACAAGATGTTCCGCCAGAACAAATTGCTGTTTGTTAAACATTTCCATTGGACTTGATTTCATTCTAGAGCAAAAATAAACTTTCTCTTGAAATTCCGTTTTTCCCTCCCCCTTGTCAACAGTCGTTGTTATTCATACCGAAATCAAACCATTATTAAAAGCCGTTTCCTGCCAAAAACACTTGTATCCTGTCTCAATCTTGAACTCGGAGAAACCTTAGAACATCGTTTTGTAAGCATTCAATTTAAATGACATGAAAAAAAAGTGTATATAAACATGTACGTTTGTGTATAAATATTTGAATATATTTATTTGTATAAATAAGGCTCAACATGGCGTATAAGTAACATCTGCTTTATTGGTCGGTCTTCTTGTGATTATTACTTATGTTTAATGCTTTCTCAAAATTATTTAAATTAATATTTTTTATTTGAATATCTTTTTCAGCTGTGGCATTGCTTTATTTGTTAGCTGTTTATTTTTTAATAATACTTATTAACCAACTAATCTGCAGTTAATGACAATATATACGTAAATTTTGAGATAACTGTGTAAAATTAAATTTTCATATTTATAACAAAATGTAAAAAAATTTATTGAAGGTATTTAAATTTCCATATATATTATAATTATATATTATAATTAATTTACTTACTTCAATTTTCGTCATTTTTATGGACTTCACGTCGATACCAAAATTCGTTAATATATGAAATTATACATTATAATTATATATTATAAACTTATATTATTTTTAACTTGAATTACTAATTCTTCATTAAAACTTTTGCAACAACATCTTGCATGCGATTTATTAACTGCTTAGTTTACAGTCAGGTGCAAGTCTCGAATAATGTTCAAAAAATGTGCCTGCGATAGATAACAGACTGTTAAGTCTCCCTCTCTCAGAGAGCAGGGAGAGAGAGCGAGTGAGCTGAGCCTTTCCACAGCGGAAAACGTCAAACCAACCACCCACCCACCTTATAAAAGCAGTAGAGAGCGACCAACAGCAGAGAGCGGCAACAGAGAGAGCGCTAATGCGGCAAGCGGAACTTAACAGAGCACTGTTAAAATTGCTCTCTCTTGCTATAAAAATAAGTGTGCACGTCAAAAAAATGCTGTAGTTTTTTTCATTACTTTATGACTTTTGTTTTTTTTTTGTCTTTCGACCTCGCTGTGACTTTAATTGTTTGCCGCGATATTTGGGCAAATACATTTTGAGCTGCCGAGTTGAGCGTCGTCTTACTTTTATGAGCTACTGCTGAAATTTGGCCAGAGTAGGCGGATAAGTAAGTGGTTTCAGCCTAAAGTCTTCTCAGTTCATTCAAACGAGGTGTTAAATCTTTTTACGCTCGTTCAACACTTGCCGAAAGCCAATGCCAACAAAAACGGTCAAAATGTTACCGTTACCAGCCATTGTAACACGCCCATTGTCTGTCAGTCAATTTGCGAATTACTATTTCACCTGCCTAAGGGTCATTCCCAGATTCATGCAGTACCTTTTCCCTGTTTTAGCCCTCAAGTGGTTTGGTCTAAACTCGAAATGAAAAGCTCATTGTGCGTATCAATAAGAATGAAAGGTTATCTAAATACTTTACCAAGTCGAAGGTAAGATACTCTTTAAAATTATACTTTTTTCAATTGAGGTAAAGATTTCTCTGTATATATAGTCGAGTCTGAATATAATGAGCACTTATTATAATGAAATACTTAATGGAGTAAGCACCTGAGTTAAGAAAAATGTAAGAATAGGTCCTTTTGTAGAAGATTTTCTATACATTTTCATGAAGAAAGCCAACTTTTAAAAAAAATGTTGTAAATATTACACATATACAGATTTTTTGAAAAGTTGTTTTTTATACTTTTAAGTTTTCATCTTGCTTAAAATAAACTGTAATAATTGGCTCTATATTTGCTTAAAGCATCATGTTGATTGACAAATTCAAGATACCTTTCAACGGAAAGAACATGAAAAAGGTCAACGAGCTTAGCAAAGTAGAATCAATCATGATGCCTGGACAAGACCCTCGGGAGGAACTTATGAGGGGCAGGAAGCAGGGGGGAAAGGACGGACAGGGGCATCAGAAGAGCTAAATATAAATAGAAATTATAGAGAATTGCCCGAGGCTGAGAGGCACCGTTGGCAGCTGAATTGAAAAGTTTAATTTATTCTGCGAAATTGCAAACAACTTTTCGACACGAACAGGAGGTACAGAATAAAAACGAGAGGAAAATGAGGCATTATTCACTTAGGGTTTTTAATCTGCACTTATTTTGCATGCTTTATATTTTTAGCCCCCAAAGCGTCAATTGTACACTTATTAGTTTAATATGAGAATATAAGTGAAGCTTGTCTATGTTATAAAATGTTTTTTATGTTGTGTCTGACAGTCAGAAAAGCTTGGAAAATATGTGAGAGACTTTTTGAGTTAAAGAATAATTTAAACAATTTTAATATAAGGTTCCTCAATTTAACCTGGAGGACTCCTGTGAAGGTCTGCGAAGAAGGAGGGAATTTACAAAGAATTAGTTTAAAGACAAACTTTTTAAGTATTTATTTTATTAAATTTTACAAATCTTTTTACGCTCATCGGCCGCGATTTCTGTTATTAGAAGGTACAAAAATTGTTTTAGTCTTTAAAAAAACAGGAATATTTTTGTATTTACTTATGTATTCACAAACTATGCTCTACTTTACACATTAACGAATTCATCACAGCTTTAAGTAGTTTTTAGTCAAAACGCTGTTTTAAAGTCCTTTTACTCCATTTACTAAAAGTGACTCCTTCCAAAATACAAATGGATTTTATCAATGATTTAAAATATTTTTGTGCCCGTTATTAGACAGTGCAACATTTTGCGAAAGTTTAAGAAGAATTAAACTAGAAATATTAAGAAAGATGAAGAACTAAGAATTAAATCAAAAAAAATGATGGCTATATGTTTTAAATTATTATGCATTATAATATTTTGATGCTGAAAATTAGAAAAGAAAAGAAAGGGTCTCTACTCAAAAAATCGAAGGAGATGGTATAAGCCATCAAACATTTATAAAAATAGTGTTAGTAACGTCATAAGTCTAGAGGAAATGGGATAAAGTTACGAGTAAGCCAAGAGCGAACAGAACAATTAATTTTGCCCGTTAATAGAGAGGAGAAAGATTTGTTGTCAAAAGCTTGTTTATCCTACTATATGAGAATTTGCTGGTGTTTTGGGCATTCTTGGTTTTGGTTTTATTAGCACACATATTTCATACTCTTGTGCTAATGGGCAGATATTTGGGTGAAGGGTGTTTTTTTCGGTGATTTCACTCCGTAATTGCATTTGCACAACGCGGTTTGTTTGTCAGTGTGTCGCCTCAAAGTATGCAAAAGTTATTTAAAGCAGCTTTCCCCTCGCACACTGTACAACACTGGTTGCATTGGTGGCGTAGATGGGGATTGGGGGACTGGATGTTAAATGTGGGGGTTTTTTTTGGGTGTTGACACACTTTTGCGTTTTGCTTGGTTTCGGTTTACTTTTTTTTATTTGGCCTGCAGGTTGCTCTTTTCGCTTGAGAGGGTCGACGAAGTACTCGAGAGTCTCGGCAAGTATTTACGCTAGACTGGCGGAAGAGTATCAGCTTAAAGCACACATACAAACACATGTATGAAGAGTATTCCGGCAAAGAAATTTAGCTGGAATTTACCTAGGGAAAGACTAGTTGAAAATATGTTCAAACCGTATGCTTGCATTTAAGATATTTATTTGAAAATTTGGTTCTAATTTGGTTCTTAAGTTTTTTTTTAAAAAGGTACCAAAAAGTGATTAGAGTAACTAATTGAAATTTGTCTGATTTAATTATAATAAAATTAGTTTGTTTTACTTTTATATATTTTTTTGTTCTAAATATCGTATTAGAAAGTCAAATTTTAAGTAAACAATTAATCGTTGGTTCAAATGATCATAAATGCAAACTATACTAAAAGGATAATTGAATTGTAGCAGGGAGTTTTAAATATTTGACAATACGCAGAGCAATGCGCGAAATTTGACGAAATGATGGCGAACTTGGTTTTGAGAAATATCTCAGGGAACTATTTGTTGTATTCCCTTAACGGCCACTTAGAGACTCTGCAGTGTGTTGAGACAATCAGGCAACTGTCGGACGGTTGTTTACTTGTTTTTTATGGGCATCTTTAATTGGCGCCCCAATGATGCCACGCCCCGCTGCCCAGTTCGAAATGTTTTAGGCACTGCCACGCCCCCATCCGATGCACTGCCCACATGATTGAGAGTGAGAATTGTCATCAAGGTCATCAATGGGTTGATGGGTTGATTTTTTTTATGGGATTGGCTAAAAGCATGGGGTCAGGTCATGGCCAGTTTGTCCAGTTAGTCGAGCTAATAAATATAAATGGACTCTGTAGGGAGGTAAATACGTCACCTCATAGTGGAAATCTGTCATTGGCAGCTGTTGTTGAATTTTTATACTCTCTTAAATCAATTGTTTCAGCTGATTAATGTTGTTCTAAATGAACGGATATCCCGAGTAGCTTAACTTTATATTGCAGTCTGTTTTTCTCCTTGTTGCAAGTATTAAAAGTGTCAATAGATGGTTTGCCTCTTCCTCTAATCGCTCCACTTTCAGCGATTCCCCATAAAATTGCAATTCATTTGCTGTACTACGAGTATTTTGCTGTGAAAGTCAACAAAGAATAAATACAATTGTATCCCCAAGTGGGCTCTGTTTCTGCTTTGTTGTACTTACCCTGGAATTGACCATGCACAGAGAGTGGGTATATGGGGTTTTGTAAAAAAAGTGTTAATGATTAAAGTTGAATAGAAAGCTCTTTAAACTCTCGACTGTTCTAAATTAAAGTTAATACATAAATATATATACTTTTATATAAGGAATTTGTGAAAGAAGTGTTAATGATTGAAGTTGAATAGAAAACTCTCTAATATGTGTACATTTTCAGTCGACTGTTTTAAGTTAAAGTCAATATATAAATATATATATATAGCAGATAGAAATTTCCCTTTAAGTGACGTCATTATTCCCTCACAATAATAAAGGCTCGTAACTGCTTGCAGGTACCGTAAGCTGTATGTCTATATGCGTGAGCGAAGGGCTCGCTCTGTGGATCATCGCTCTGTGGATTTCGTTCAATGCTTAGGTACGGCAGGCGCAGCACACTGTATGACGGCTCTCTAAGCAGCACTCTCGCTCTGTGGATTTCGTTCAATGCTTAGGTACGGCAGGCGCAGCACACTGTATGACGGCTCTCTAAGCAGCACTCTCGCTCTGTGGATTTCGTTCAATGCTTACAGAGCGGTTGGTCGTAAATGCATGTACGCTTGCTACTAATTCAGTTTGCATCTTAATTTTGGGCTGATTGGACCGGAAAGTAAGAGTGCGTTAAGTTTTTGTTTGAATGTTTGTGAAATTGCGTGCATTAATTTGCAATAATTGCTCTACAAACTTAATATACGCTGCCCCCCGCCACTGCCAATATAAAAACGCATTATCAATTCAAAATATCAGTATACTTTATTCTTAAAATCCTATCCTTGTGGAGTAACATTGGATTTATTCTACTTTTTATTAATATAATTAATTCATTAAAAACTGTGTACCGCAAAATAAAAATTAATCTAGTAGTCATGTTGTTTATGACTTGTTTTCAACAATTTTCCAAGCGTGGTCGCAGACTCCAAAGCCTGTAATATAAATATAAATTAATAAATATGATATAAATAAAAATATATAAAGCAGAGTTGCAAACAAAATTGATTATGAAAATCTAACTTAAAATTAAATTTTCATTTTGAATTGTTATAATTTCTTTTTTAATCAAAGAATAAACTTAAGCTTAACATAACTTTTCTAATAATAATCTGTTATTCCTCTTTTACAGATAATATGACACGTTCCTGCCGAAAGATAGCAATTGGATTTACAGTTGGCCGAGCTAAAACCTTGTTGGAGAGTCCCAAGGATAAGGTTCTCCGCTGCCAAGTTGATCAGTCTTGGATCAATGGAAGAATGTACCTAACTGTAAGTAAAACATTGATTAAAATTATCATATTTGATATATAAAATACATATTGATTAAATAAATTAACTTTTTCTTGCAGTTCTGCTCGAGGAATATCGAAATCTGCTCTACGATGTTGGACTTAGGAAACTGACGCCAATCAAAGCTGTCAAAACTGGAGAATAGCTTGTAACCAGTTGGACAAATAATTATAAGAATAAATATAACAAAAACTAAATTGTAATACATTTGTCTTAATCTATCGAAGCTATTAAATAAGGTTTCTGTTTAAAATTACTGTATATTAGTATATTTTTTGTTATCTCAATGTTATTCGTAAGTCAAGGATTTAAGAATAAAAGAAACTATATTTTGAAAAATATAATTATCTTATGCTATGTTCATTTAACTTTATTTTAAGATAATACTATTATTAAAATGTAAAATTTAGCTTAAAATTGCATAAATGAATTGTTACTTATACTATGCTATGTACATTTAACTTTATTTTAATATAATACTATTATTAAACTGTAAACTTTAGCTTAAAGCTAGTATAGATAAATTGTTATTTATACTACACTATGTATATTTAACTTTATTTTAAGATAATACTATTATTAAACTGTAAAAATTAGCTTAAAGTTATCTTAAATAAAATGTTACTTCCTTTATTAACCCTAAAGTAATTTCTGTATTAAATTACGGCACATTAACTATATTAAAGCTTTTATTTCAATGTTATTCTTAAGTCTAGAATTTAAGAATAAAAGAAACTATATTTCAAAAATATAATTATACTATGCTATGTACATTTAACTTTATTTTAAGATAATACTATTATTAAAATGTAAAATTTAGCTTTTAGTTAGTTATACTTTACTTTATTTGTTTTAATATAATACTATTATTAAACTGTAAAATTTAGTTTAAATTTAGCATAAACAAATTGTTATTCATTAAGGTTAGGATTTTAAGAATAAAAAAACTGAATTTTTAAAATTAAAACATGTTTTTTCATTGGTTGGTTGGCAAAATTCAAATTTAAATTTAACGATCATTTTTAAATTCAACGGCCGCTGAAATTTTACTCTCGGGGAAATATGACGTCACGCTCAAAAACCGAAGGGGAATTTCGACCTGCTGCTAATTCTGTTCGCCTGGTATTTCCGAGCTCATTTTCGGTTTTTCGGGTCGGTTGGGGCTGGCAAGCTCACACACCCACCACACACAAAAACCCACGGGTACGTGGCAGCCGAAGCAGCTGCCAAAAACCGAAAATGAGCGCAAAAATACCAGGCGAACAGAATTAGCAGCAGGTCGAAATTTCCCTTCAGTTTTTCTAACGTGACGTCATATTTCCCCGAGAGTAAAAATTTCAGCGACCGTTGAATTGAAAAATGATCGTTAAATTTGAATTTGAATTTTGTTACCCAACCAATAAAAAAACATGTTTTAATTTTAAAATTTCAGTTTTTTATTCTTAAAATCCTATCCTTAATGAATAACAATTTGTTTATGCTAACTTTATGCTAATTTTTACAGTTTAATAATAATATTATCTTAAAATAAAGTTAAATATACATAGAATAGTATAATTAACAATTTATTTATGCTAACTTTATGCTAATTTTTACAGTTTAATAATAGTATTACCTTTAAATAAAGTTAAATATACATAGTATAGTATAATTAACAATTTATCTATACTAGCTTTAAGCTAAAGTTTACAGTTTAATAATAGTATTATATTAAAATAAAGTTAAATGTACATAGCATAAGATAATTATATTTTTCAAAATATAGTTTCTTTTATTCTTATATCCTTGACTTACGAATAACATTGAGATAACAAAAAATATACTAATATACAGTAATTTTAAACAGAAACCTTATTTAATAGCTTCGATAGATTAAGACAAATGTATTACAATTTAGTTTTTGTTATATTTATTCTTATAATTATTTGTCCAACTGGTTACAAGCTATTCTCCAGTTTTGAAAGCTTTGATTGGCGTCAGTTTCCTAAGTCCAACATCGTAGAGCAGATTTCGATATTCCTCGAGCAGAACTGCAAGAAAAAGTTAATTTATTTAATCAATATGTATTTTATATATCAAATATGATAATTTTAATCAATGTTTTACTTACAGTTAGGTACATTCTTCCATTGATCCAAGACTGATCAACTTGGCAGCGGAGAACCTTATCCTTGGGACTCCCCAACGGTTTTAGCTCGGCCAACTGTAAATCCAATTGCTATCTTTCGGCAGGAACGTGTCATATTATCTGTAAAAGAGGAATAATAGATTATTATTAGAAAAGTTATGTTAAGTTTAAGTTTATTCTTTGATTAAAAAAGAAATTATAACAATTCAAAATGAAAATTTAATTTTAAGTTAGATTTTCATAATCAATTTTGTTTGCAACTCTGCTTTATATATTTTTATTTATATCATATTTATTAATTTATATTTATATTACAGGCTTTGGAGTCTGCGACCACGCTTGGAAAATTGTTGAAAACAATTCATAAACAACATGACTACTAGATTAATTAGACCCAGTACTTTAAAAAAGTACAAATGGGTCTATTACGTTTGTGCAAATGTGCGTAACAGGCAGAAGGAGGCGTGGCAGACCCCATAAAGTATATATATTCTTGATCAGCATCAACAGCCGAGTCGATATAGCCATGTCCGTCTGTCCGTCTGTCTGTCTGTCCGTCTGTCCCTTTTTTGAGTAACTAGATCTCAGAGACTATAAGAGCTAGAGACACCAAATTTGGCATGTATGTACATCCATATCTTGCATTGAACGAGTTTGTTTTAGATTTTTGCCACGCCCCCTCCGCCCCCGCAAATCAAAATACAAAATTTTCAAGTCGAATTACAAGAGCACCTTTAATGCTAGCGCCTTGGTTTTTGGTATGTATAATACAGACTATAGTTCCAACTTATCCAGCAAATTTCGTCCAAATCGGATGATAAACGCGGAAGTTATTCAACTAACAATGTAAAGGGGGTACCCTTATCTAAAATTCCAACAAAATCGATAAATTTGATTTTGGAAAAGTAACTATCTTTAAATGTAGAATAAATTTATAGATCAAATCATGACTAAAATGACATTCCGCGTTAAAATCGGGTAAGATTTGACAAAGTTACACGAGTTTGAAATCTGTTGACCCCTGGGGACTGGCAACTTTACAAGTCAAATTTTTGGTCACTTTTGGCATGATTTTTTACAAAAAAATAAAACTCCTCAGAATCAACTTTAAAGTGCTCTCTTATACTAACTTAGGCACCAGGAGTTGATTAAAAGTACAAAATCAAGATTTTAAATTTTGAAAATTTTTTTTTCTGAAAATGTAAAGGGGGTACCCTTATCTAAAATTCCAACAAAATCGAAAAATTTGATTTTTGAAAAGTAACTATCTTTAAATGTAGAATAAATTTATAGATCAAATCATGACTAAAATGACATTCCGCGTTAAAATCGGGTAAGATTTGACAAAGTTACACGAGTTTGAAATCTGTTGACCCCTGGGGACTGGCAACTTTACAAGTCAAATTTTTGGTCACTTTTGGCATGATTTTTTACAAAAAAATAAAACTCCTCAGAATCAACTTTAAAGTGCTCTCTTATACTAACTTAGGCACCAGGAGTTGATTAAAAGTACAAAATCAAGATTTTAAATTTTGAAAATTTTTTTTTCTGAAAATGTAAAGGGGGTACCCTTATCTAAAATTCCAACAAAATCGAAAAATTTGATTTTTGAAAAGTAACTATCTTTAAATGTAGAATAAATTTATAGATCAAATCATGACTAAAATGACATTCCGCGTTAAAATCGGGTAAGATTTGACAAAGTTACACGAGTTTGAAATCTGTTGACCCCTGGGGACTGGCAACTTTACAAGTCAAATTTTTGGTCACTTTTGGCATGATTTTTTACAAAAAAATAAAACTCCTCAGAATCAACTTTAAAGTGCTCTCTTATACTAACTTAGGCACCAGGAGTTGATTAAAAGTACAAAATCAAGATTTTAAATTTTGAAAATTTTTTTTTCTGAAAATGTAAAGGGGGTACCCTTATCTAAAATTCCAACAAAATCGAAAAATTTGATTTTTGAAAAGTAACTATCTTTAAATGTAGAATAAATTTATAGATCAAATCATGACTAAAATGACATTCCGCGTTAAAATCGGGTAAGATTTGACAAAGTTACACGAGTTTGAAATCTGTTGACCCCTGGGGACTGGCAACTTTACAAGTCAAATTTTTGGTCACTTTTGGCATGATTTTTTTGCAAAAAAATAAAACCTCTCAGAATCAACTTTAAAGTGTTCTCTTATACTAATTTAGGCACCAGGAATTGATTAAAAGTACAAAATCAAGATTTTAAATTTTGAGAATTTT
>JBAMBI010001133.1:0-11332 GCA_037043535.1 Drosophila putrida
ACTCTCTTACCCTCTTACTCTCTCACTCTCTTACTTTCTTACTCTCTTACTCTCTTACTCTCTTACTCTGTTACTCTCTTACTCTCTTCCTCTCTTCCTCTCTTACTCACTAACTCACTTACTTTCTCACTCTCTCACTATCCCATTCACTCACTCTTCCCTCTCTCTCACGCTCTCACTCTCTTACTCTCTCACTCTATCATTCTCTCACTCTCTCACTCTCTCACTCTCTTACTCTCTCACTCTCTCACTGTCTCACTCTCTCACTCTCTCTCACTCTCTCTACTCTCTTCCTCTCTTTCTCTCTTCCTCTCTCTTCTCTTCCTCTCTTCTCTCTCCTCTCTTCTCTCTTCCTCTCTTCCTCTCTTCTCTCTCTTCTCTCCTCTCTCTTCTCTTCCTCTCTTCTTCTCTTCCTCTCTTCTTCTCTTCCTCTCTTAATCTCTTACCCTCTCACTCACTCACTCTCTATTCTATCACTCACTCACTCACTCTCTCAATCTCCTGCTCTCTCACTCTCTCTTCCTCTCTTCCTCTCTTCCTCTCTTCCTCTCTACCTCTCTTCCTCTCTTACTCTCTTCCTCTCTTCCTCTCTTTCTCTCTTCCTCTCTTAGTCTCTTACTATCTTAATGTCTTACTCTCTTACTCTCTTACTATCTTACTCTTTTACTCTCTCTCACCCTCTCACTCTCTTACTCTCTTACTCTTTTACTCTCCTACTCTCTTACTCTCTTACACTCTTACTCTCTTACTCTCTTAATCTCTTACTCTCTTACTCTCTTCTCTCTTACTCTCTTACTCTCTTACTCTCTAGCTCTCTTCCTCTCTTCCTCTCTTTCTGTCTTCCTCTCTCACTCTCCCATTCTCTCACTCTCTGACTCTCTCTCACTCTCTCACTCTGTCACTCTCTTACTCTCTCACTCTCTTCTCTCTTACTCTCTTACTCTCTAGCTCTCTTCCTCTCTTCCTCTCTTTCTGTCTTCCTCTCTCACCCTCGCACTCTCGCATTCTCTCACTCTCTCACTCTCTTACTCGCTCACACTCTCTCACTCTCTTACTCTCTCACACTCTCTCACTTTCTTACTCTCTCACTGTCTCACTCTCTCACTCTTTCACTCTCTCTCACTCTCTCACTCTCTTACCCTCTTACTCTCTCACTCTCTTACTCTCTTACTCTCTCACTCACTCACTCTCTTACTCTCTCACTCACTCACTCACTCACTCACTCACTCACTCACTCTATCACTCTCTTACTCTCTCACTCTCTCACTCTCTCTCTCTCCTCTCTTCCTCACTTCTCTCTTACTCTCTTCCTCACTTCCTCTCTAACTCATCCTTCCTCTCTTCCTCTCTTCCTCTCTTACTCTCCTCCTCTCTTACTCTCTCCCTCTCTACTCTCTTACTCTCTCACTCTCTACTCTCTTACTCTCTCACTCTCTCACTCTCTCACTCTCTTCCTCTCTTCCCTCTCTTTCTCTCTTACTCTCTCTACTCTCTACTCCTCCTCTCTCACTCTCTCTCATTCTCTTACTCTCTCACTCTCTCTACTCTCTTACTCTCTCCTCTCTCATCTCACTCTCTTCCTCTTCCCTCTTACTCTCTTCCTCTCTTTCTCTCTCTCCTCTCTCACTCTCTTATCTCTCTCTACTCTCTCACTCTCTCACTCTCTCACTCTCTTACTCTCTCAAGCTATCTCTCACCCACTCTCTTACTCTCTCACTCTCTACTCTCTACTCTCACTCTCTTACTCTCTCACTCTCTTACTCTCTTACTCTCTCACTCTCTTACTCTATTACCTCTCTCTCACTCACTCTCTTACTCTCTCACTTCTCTCTCTCTTACTCTCTCTACTCCTCTCTACTCTCTTCCTCTCTTCCTCTCTCTCTCTTTCTCTCTTCCTCTCTTACTCTCTCCACTCTCTCACTCTCTTACTCTCTCACTCTCTTACTCTCTTACTCTCTCACTCTCTCACTCTCTCATTCTCTCACTCTCTCACTCTCTTCCTCTCTTCCTTCTTACTCTCTTACTCTCTTACTCTTTTAATCTCTTACTCTCTTACTCTCTTCTGTCTTACTCTCTTACTCTCTAACTCTCTTCCTCTCTTTCTGTCTTCCTCTCTCACTCTCAAATTCTCTCACTCTCTGACTCTCTCCACTCTCTCACTCTCTTACTCGCTCACACTCTCACACTCTCTTACTCTCTCACACTCTCTCACTCTCTTACTCTCTCACACTCTCTCACTCTCTTACTCTCTCACTGTCTCACTCTCTCACTGTCTTCCTCTCTTCCTCTCTTTCTCTCTTCCTCTCTCTTACTCTCTTACTCTCTTCCTCTCTTCCTCTCTACACTCTCTCACTCTCTTACTCTCTCACACTCTCTCACTCTCTTACTCTCTCACTGTCTCACTCTCTCACTGTCTTCCTCTCTTCCCTCTTCCTCTCTTCCTCTCTTTCTCTCTCTTCCTCTCTTCCTCTCTTCATCTCGTCCTCTCCTCTTCTCTAACTCTCTTCTTCTCTTCCTCTTTTACTCTCTCAATCGCTCACTCTCTTACACTCCCTCACTCTCTTACTCTCTCACTCTCTAACTCTCTCACTGTCTCACTCTCTCTGAATCTCTCACTCCCTTACCCTCTTACTCTCTCACTCTCTTACTCTATTACCCTCTCACTCACTCACTCTCTTACTCTCTCACTCGCTCACTCTCTTACTCTCTCAATCTCTCTTCCTCTCTTAGTCTCTTACTATCTTCCTCTCTTTCTCTATTCCTCTTTTACTCTCTTCTTCTCTACCTCTCTACCTCTCTCACTCTCTTACTCTCTTACTCTCTCACTCTCTCTCAATTTCTCAATCTCTCTCAATTTCTCACTCTCTCATTCTCTCACTCCCTTCCTCTCTTCCTTTCTCTCACTCTCTTACTCTTTTACTCTTTTACTCTCTTACTCCCTTACTCTCTCACTCTCTCACTCTCTTACTCTCTTACTCTCTCACTCTCTCATTCTCTCATTCTCTCACTCTCTTCCTCTCTTTCTCTCTTCCTCTCTCTCACTCTTTTACTCTCTTACTCTCTTACTCCCTTACTCTCTTCCTCTCTTACTCTAATCCTCTCTTTCTCAATTCCTCTCTTACTCTCTCACTCTCTTACTCTCTTACTCTATCACTAACTCACTCTCTCACTTTCTTACTCTCTTACTCTCTCACTCTCTCACTCTCTCTACCTCTCTTCCTCTCTTCCTCTCTTCATCTCTACCTCTCTTCCTCTCTTCCTCTCTTCCTCTCTTCCTCTCTTCCTCTCTTACTCTCTCTCTCTCTCTTACTCTCTTACTCTCTTACTCTCTCACTCTCTCACTCTCTCATATCTCTCTTACACTCTCTTACTCTCTTCTCTCATCTTACTCTCTTACTCTCTTACTCTCTTACTCTCTTACTCTATTCTCTCTTTCTCTCTTACTCTCTTACTCTCTTACTCTCTCCTTACTCTCTCACTCTCTCTTCACTCTCTTCCTCTCTCTCACTCTCTTATCTCTCACTCTCTTACTCTCTCACTCTCTCACTCTCTTACTCTCTCACTCTCTCTATCTCACTCTCTCACTCTCTTACTCTCTTACTCTCTCACTCTCTCACTCTCTTACTCTCTTACTCTCTTCTTACTCTTACTCTCTTACTCTCTTCCTCTCTCTCTCTTACTCTATACTACTTACTCTCTTACATCTCTTACTCTCTTACTCTCTCTACTCTCTTACTCTCTTACTCTCTATCTATATCTCTACTCTATCATCTCTCTCTTACTCTCTTACTCTCTACTGTCTATTACTCTCTCTACTCTCTATACTCTCTTATCTCTATCTCTACTCTCTTACTCTCTTACATCTATTATCTCTTACTCTCTACTCTCTTATCTCTCTTACTCTTTCTCTCTTACTCTCTCTCTCACTCTCTCACTCTCTTCTCTCTTCCTCTCTATCTCTCTCTACTCTCTCATTCTCTCACTCTCTACTCTCTCTCACTCTCTCACTCTCTTACTCTCTCTCACTCTCTTTCTCTCTCTCTCTCTACTCTCTTCTCTCTCTCTCTTACTCTCTCTCTCTTACTCTCTCTCACTCTCTTACTCTCTTACTCTCTTACTCTCTTACTCTTTTACTCTCTCTCACTCTCTCACTCTCTTACTCTCTTACTCTCTTACTCTCTTACTCTCTCTACTCTCTTACTCTCTTACACTCTTACTCTCTTACTCTCTTAATCTCTTACTCTCTTACTCTCTTCTCTCTTACTCTCTTACTCTCTCAGCTCTCTTCCTCTCTTCCTCTCTTTCTGTCTTCCTCTCTCACTCTCTCATTCTCTCACTCTCTGACTCTCTCTCACTCTCTCACTCTCTCACTCTCTTACTCTCTCACTCTCTCTCTCTCTTACTCTCTTACTCTCTTACTCTCTTCCTCTCTTCCTCTCTTCCTCTCTTCCTCTCTCACTCTCTTACTCTCTCATCTCTTACTCTCTTACTCTCTTACTCTCTTACTCTCTTACTCTCTTACTCTCTTCACTCTCTCACTCTCTTACTCTCTTACTCTCTTACTCTCTCACTCTCTTACTCTCTCTACTCTCTCACTCTCTTACTCTCTTACTCTCTCACTCTCTCATTCTCTTACTCTCTCTCTCTCTTCTCTCTCACTCTCTTACTCTCTAACTCTTTTAATCTCTTACTCTCTTACTCTCTTCTGTCTTACTCTCTTACTCTCTAACTCTCTTCCTCTCTTTCTGTCTTCCTCTCTCACTCTCAAATTCTCTCACTCTCTGACTCTCTCTCACTCTCTCACTCTCTTACTCGCTCACACTCTCACACTCTCTTACTCTCTCACACTCTCTCACTCTCTTACTCTCTCACTCTCTCACTCTCTCACTCTCTTACTCTCTCACTCTCTCACTCTCTCTCTGTCTTCCTCTCTTCCTCTCTTCCTCTCTCTTCTCTCTCTTACTCTCTTACTCTCTCTCTCTCTCTCACTCTCTCACTCTCTTACTCTCTCACACTCTCTCACTCTCTTACTCTCTCACTGTCTCACTCTCTCACTGTCTTACTCTCTCTCACTCTCTCTCTCTCTTCTCTCTCTCTCCCTCTCTTCCTCTCTCTCATCTCTCTCTCCTCCTCTCTACTCTCTTTCTCTTCCTCTCTTACTCTCTCAATCGCTCACTCTCTTCACTCTCTCACTCTCTCACTCTCTCACTCACTACTCTCACTCACTCTCTCACTCTCTTACTCTCTCACTCTCTCACTCTCTTACTCTCTTCACTCTCTCCTCTCTCTCTCTACTCTCTTACTCTCTTCCTCTCTTCCTCTCTCTTACTCTCTTCCTCTCTCTCTCTCTATCCTCTCTTTCTCTACCTCTTATCCTCTCTCTCCTCTCTTACTCTCTTCTCTCTCCTCTCTCTCTCTCTTACTCTCTCACTCTCTCTCTCTACTCTCTCACTCTCTCACTTCTCTCACTCTCTCACTCTCTCTCTCTCACTCTCTCTCTCACTCTCTTACTCTCTCTCTTACTCTCTTACTCTCTTCACTCTCTTACTCTCTCTACTCTCTTACTCTCTTACTCTCTTACTCTCTTCTTCACTCTCTCTCTCACTCTCTTACTCTCTCTTACTCTCTTACTCTCTCTACTCTCTTCACTCTCTTACTCTCTTACTCTCTCTTCACTCTCTTACTCTCTCTCTCACTCTCTTACTCTCTTACTCTCTTACTCTCTTACTCTCTTCCTCTCTTACTCTCTTCTCTCTTACTCTCTTACTCTCTCACTCTCTTCCTCTCTTACTCTCTTCTCTCTCACTCTCTTACTCTCTTACTCTCTCTACTTCCTCTCTCACTCTCTCACTCTCTCACTCTCTCACTCTCACTCACTCACTCTCTCACTCTCTCACTCTCTCACTCTCTCTCACTCTCTTACTCTCTTCACTCTCTTCCTCTCTTCCTCTCTTCCTCTCTTCCTCTCTTCCTCTCTTACTCTCTTCCTCTCTTCCTCTCTCTCACTCTCTTTCTCTCTTACTCTCTCACTCACTCTCTCACTCTCTCACTCTCTCACTCTCTCACTCTCTTACTCTCTCACTCTCTCACTCTCTCACTCTCTCTACTCTCTCACTCTCTCACTCTCTTACTCTCTCTATCTCTCTCTCACTCTCTTACTCTCTCTACTCTCTTACTCTCTCTCTCTCTTACTCTCTTACTCTCTTACTCTCTCACTGTCTTCCTCTCTCACTCTCTTACTCTCTCACTCTCTCACTCTCTCTCACTCTCTCACTCTCTTACTCTCTCACTCTCTCACTCTCTTACTCTCTCACTCTCTCTCACTCTCTTACTCTCTCACTCTCTTACTCTCTTACTCTCTCACTCTCTCACTCTCTCACTCTCTTACTCTCTTCCTCTCTTCTCTCTCTCTCTCTCTCTCTTACTCTCTTCCTCTCTTCACTCTCTCCACTCTCTCATCTCTCACTCTCTCTCTCTCTCTCTCTCTCACTCTCTCACTCTCTCACTCTCTTACTCTCTCACTCTCTCACTCTCTCACTCTCTTACTCTCTCACTCTCTCACTCTCTTACTCTCTCACTCACTCACTCTCTCACTCTCTTACTCTCTTACTCTCTTACTCTCTCACTCTCTTCCTCTCTCTCTCACTCTCTTACTCTCTTCCTCTCTCACTCTCTTCCTCTCTCACTCTCTTACTCTCTTACTCTCTTACTCTCTCACTCTCTCACTCTCTTACTCTCTCACTCTCTCACTCTCTCACTCTCTCACTCTCTCACTCTCTTACTCTCTTCCTCTCACTCTCTTCTCTCTTACTCTCTCACTCTCTTACTCTCTTACTCTCTCACTCTCTTACTCTCTCACTCTCTTACTCTCTTACTCTCTCACTCTCTCACTCTCTCACTCTCTTACTCTCTTTCTCTCTTCCTCTCTTACTCTCTTACTCTCTTACTCTCTTACTCTCTTACTCCCTTACTCTCTTCCTCTCTTACTCTCATCCTCTCTTCACTCTCTCACTCTCTCACTCTCTTACTCTCTCACTCTCTCACTCTCTTACTCTCTTACTCTCTCACTCTCTCACTCTCTTACCTCTCTTCCTCTCTTCATCTCTCCTCTCTTACTCTCTTCCTCTCTTCCTCTCTTCTCTCTCTTCCTCTCTTACTCTCTTACTCTCTTACTCTCTTACTCTCTTACTCTCTCACTCTCTAACTCTCTCACTCTCTCATATCTCTCTACCACTCTCTTACTCTCTTCCTCTCTTACTATCTTACTCTCTTACTCTCTTACTATCTTACTCTCTTACTCTCTTACTCTATTCCTCTCTTTCTCTCTTCCTCTCTTACTCTCCCACTATCTCACTCTCTCACTCTCTTAGTCTCTTACTATCTTCCTCTCTTCCTCTCTTTCTCTATTCCTCTTTTACTCTCTTCTTCTCTACCTCTCTACCTCTCTCACTCTCTTACTCTCTTACTCTCTCACTCTCTCTCAATTTCTCAATCTCTCTCAATTTCTCACTCTCTCATTCTCTCACTCCCTTCCTCTCTTCCTTTCTCTCACTCTCTTACTCTTTTACTCTTTTACTCTCTTACTCCCTTACTCTCTCACTCTCTCACTCTCTTTCTCTCTCTCACTCTCTTACTCTTCCTCTTTTTCTCTCTTCCTCTCTCTCACTCTTTTACACTTATACTCTCTTACTCTCTAACTCTTTTACTCTCTTACTCTCTCACTCTCTTACTCTCTCACTCTCTCTTCCTCTCTTTCTCTCTTCCTTTCTCTTCCTCTCTTCCTCTCTCTCACTCTCTTACTCTCTTCCCCTCTTCCACTCTCTTACTATCTTTCCCTCTTCCACTCTTCCTCTCTTTCTCGCTCTTCCCCTCTTTCTCGCTCTTCCTCTCTTCTTCTCTTCCTCTCTTCTTCTCTTCCTCTCTTCTTCTCTTCCACTCTTCCTCTCTTACTCTCTCAATCTATCACTCTCTCACACTCTCTCACTCTCTTACTCTCTCACTCACTCACTCACTCCCTCACTCACTCACTCACTCACTCACTCACTCACTCACTCACTCACTCACTCACTCACTCACTCACTCACTCTACTCACTCTCTCACTCTCTCACTCTCTCACTTTCTCTACCGCTCTTCCTCTCTTCCTCACTTCCTCACTTCCTCTCTTCCTCTCCTCCTCACTTCCTCTCTAACTCTCTACCTCTCTTTCTCTCTTCCTCTCTTACTCTCCTCCTCTCTCACTCTCTCACTCTTCCACTCTCTCTCACTCTCTCACTCTCTAACTTTCTCACTCTCTCAATATCTCTCTAACTCACTCTCTTATTCTCTTCCTCTCTTACTATCTTACTCTCTTACTCTCTTCCTCTCTTACTCTCTCACACTCTCTCACTCTCTTACTCTCTCACTGTCTCACTCTCTCACTGTCTTCCTCTCTTCCTCTCTCTTACTCTCTTACTCTCTTTCTCTCTCTTCCTCTCTTCCTCTCTTCATCTCGTCCTCTCCTCTTCTCTAACTCTCTTCTTCTCTTCCTCTTTTACTCTCTCAATCGCTCACTCTCTTACACTCCCTCACTCTCTTACTCTCTCACTCTCTAACTCTCTCACTGTCTCACTCTCTCTGAATCTCTCACTCCCTTACCCTCTTACTCTCTCACTCTTTTACTCTATTACCCTCTCACTCACTCACTCTCTTACTCTCTCACTCGCTCACTCTCTTACTCTCTCAATCTCTCTTCCTCTCTTAGTCTCTTACTATCTTCCTCTCTTCCTCTCTTTCTCTATTCCTCTTTTACTCTCTTCTTCTCTACCTCTCTACCTCTCTCACTCTCTTACTCTCTTACTCTCTCACTCTCTCTCAATTTCTCAATCTCTCTCAATTTCTCACTCTCTCATTCTCTCACTCCCTTCCTCTCTTCCTTTCTCTCACTCTCTTACTCTTTTACTCTTTTACTCTCTTACTCCCTTACTCTCTCACTCTCTCACTCTCTTTCTCTCTCTCACTCTCTTACTCTTCCTCTTTCTCTCTCTTCCTCTCTCTCACTCTCTTACACTTATACTCTCTTACTCTCTAACTCTTTTACTCTCTTACTCTCTCACTCTCTTACTCTCTCACTCTCTCTTCCTCTCTTTCTCTCTTCCTTTCTCTTCCTCTCTTACTCTCTCTCACTCTCTTACTCTCTTCCTCTCTTCACTCTCTTACTCTCTTTCTCTCTTCCACTCTTCCTCTCTTTCTCTCTCTTCCTCTCTTTCTCTCTTCCTCTCTTCTTCTCTTCCTCTCTTCTCTCTCTCTCCTCTCTCTCTCTCTCTTCCTCTCTTACTCTCTCAATCTATCACTCTCTCACACTCTCTCACTCTCTTACTCTCTCACTCACTCACTCACTCACTCACTCACTCACTCACTCACTCACTCACTCACTCACTCACTCACTCATTCTTCACTCTCTCACTCTCTTACTCTCTCACTCTCTCACTCTCTCTACCTCTCTTCCTCTCTTCCTCACTTCCTCACTTCCTCTCTTCCTCTCTCTCCTCACTTCCTCTCTAACTCTCTACCTCTCTTTCTCTCTTCCTCTCTTACTCTCCTCCTCTCTCACTCTCTCACTCTTCCACTCTCTCTCACTCTCTCACTCTCTAACTTTCTCACTCTCTCAATATCTCTCTAACTCACTCTCTTATTCTCTTCCTCTCTTACTATCTTACTCTCTTACTCTCTTCCTCTCTTACTCTCTCACACTCTCTCACTCTCTTACTCTCTCACTGTCTCACTCTCTCACTGTCTTCCTCTCTTCCTCTCTCTTACTCTCTTACTCTCTTCCTCTCTTCCTCTCTTCCTCTCTTCCTCTTTCATCTCGTCATCTCCTCTTCTCTAACTCTCTTCTTCTCTTCCTCTTTTACTCTCTCAATCGCTCACTCTCTTACACTCCCTCACTCTCTTACTCTCTCTCTACTCTCTCACTACTCTCTCACTGTCTCACTCTCTCTGAATCTCTCACTCCCTTACCCTCTTACTCTCTCACTCTCTTACTCTATTACCCTCTCACTCACTCACTCTCTTACTCTCTCACTCGCTCACTCTCTTAATCTCTCAATCTCTCTTTCTCTCTTAGTCTCTTACTATCTTCCTCTCTTCCTCTCTTTCTCTATTCCTCTCTTACTCTCTTCCTCTCTACCTCTCTACCTCTCTCACTCTCTTACTCTCTTACTCTCTCACTCTCTCTCAATTTCTCAATCTCTCTCAATTTCTCACTCTCTCATTCTCTCACTCTCTTCCTCTCTTCCTTTCTCTCACTCTCTTACTCTTTTACTCTTTTACTCTCTTACTCCCTTACTCTCTCACTCTCTCACTCTCTTTCTCTCTCTCACTCTCTTACTCTTCCTCTTTTTCTCTCTTCCTCTCTCTCACTCTTTTACACTATTACTCTCTTACTCTCTAACTCTCTTACTCTCTTACTCTCTCACTCTCTTACTCTCTCACTCTCTCTTCCTCTCTTTCTCTCTTCCTTTCTCTTCCTCTCTTCCTCTCTCTCACTCTCTTACTCTCTTCCCCTCTTCCACTCTCTTACTCTCTTTCCCTCTTCCACTCTTCCTCTCTTTCTCGCTCTTCCTCTCTTTCTCGCTCTTCCTCTCTTCTTCTCTTCCTCTCTTCTTCTCTTCCTCTCTTCTTCTCTTCCACTCTTCCTCTCTTACTCTCTCAATCTATCACTCTCTCACACTCTCTCACTCTCTTACTCTCTCACTCACTCACTCCCTCACTCACTCACTCTCTTACTCTCTCACTCTCTCACTTTCTCTACCGCTCTTCCTCTCTTCCTCACTTCCTCACTTCCTCTCTTCCCTCCCTCCTCACTTCCCTCTCTAACTCTCTACCTCTCTTTCTCTCTTCCTCTCTTACTCTCCTCCTCTCTCACTCTCTCACTCTTCCACTCTCTCTCACTCTCTCACTCTCTAACTTTCTCACTCTCTCAGTCTCTCTCTAACTCACTCTCTTATTCTCTTCCTCTCTTACTATCTTACTCTCTTACTCTCTTCCTCTCTTACTCTCTCACACTCTCTCACTCTCTTACTCTCTCACTGTCTCACTCTCTCACTGTCTTCCTCTCTTCCTCTCTCTTACTCTCTTACTCTCTTCCTCTCTTCCTTTCTCTCACTCTCTTACTCTCTTCCCCTCTTCCTCTCTCTTCTCTCTCTTTATCTCTTCATCTCGTCCTCTCCTCTTCTCTAACTCTCTTCTTCTCTTCCTCTTTTACTCTCTCAATCGCTCACTCTCTCACACTCCCTCACTCTCTTACTCTCTCACTCTCTCACACTCTCTCACTCTCTAACTCTCTCACTGTCT